>CM017325.1:31566478-31997578 GCA_006937295.1 Carpinus fangiana
AAAAAAAAAAAAAAAAAACTAAAAACTAAAACTAAAACTAAAATCCTAAAATGCCCAAAACAATGTTGTTTTGGGCAAAACGGCGTAGTTTTGTAGTGAAGGGTATCATGGGCATATATATATTTATATACCCATTATACCCTTAAAGGGTTGTAAGCGAGAGAAACTGGAAGATTGGAGTGGGTAAGTGAGAGTTTTTTCATATCGGGGGGGGGATTATTGTAAATCGGTGGAAGATGGGGGAGTGTATCTGAAGTTTCTCCTAAAATTTAAGCGAGTTATATGCAATAATTAATTGATTATATGTAATACTTAAACTCTAAGTAATACTCAAACTCTTAATAATAAATTATATATGAGCTTATATGAATTGATTTACGAGCTTAGCTGAGTCGAGTCGAGCTTACTTCGTTTAATATTCGAGCCAGAATTAATGTTCACGAAACACTTCATTTAATATTTGAGTCGAGCATGAGCCGAGCCCAAGCTTGTTCGTGAGACGCTTCGCTCACTTAACAGCTCGAAATGCTAACATGCGTGAAAGAGAGAAAAAAAAAATGCAGCGTGCAAAATGAGACCAATAAATTATTTTTTATATTTAATTATTTGTTAATATTTTAATTCATTTTAATTTTGTATTCATTAAAAAAAATGCCCCCCATCAATCCACATCCTGGCTCCGCCACTGATTATGTGTGATTTTTTTTTTTTTTTTTTCATGTGGGACAACCAGACAAGCTAACGATTGTTGTGAGAGATGTGTGCTTAATTTTATTTTATTGGTGTGGGACACTTATAAGCAAACAAATACAATAAAAATAAAAAAGAGTATTGGTGTGGGCACTTATAAGCAAACAAATACAATAAAAATAAAAAAGAGTTTACTCTTAACACTTAATAGTAGCAAAAAAATGTTTAATATACATGGTTACTATTACTAATATATGAAATTGACTTGGATAAAAAAAAATTAAAAAAAAAACGTTTATTATATATACAAATTATCTAACATTTTTTTATTATATATATTAACCAATTAGCTCTCTATGTATAAAACTAAACAAATTAACTAATTAGTTAATACACACAATACACTAGTTAACTATAAATAGTTATACACTATATGACTATATTATTAATATTTTAACTATATATATTTTTCGTATTTATGCAACTTATAGTAGAAGGGTATTTTTGTCCTATCAAAAAGTGAAAAAATAAAAATATATTTTCACCAAAACTAACAAGATATTCTCTAATTCAAATGAACGAATCCTGTTCCATTTAATGTGGAAGGTTTTTTTTTTTTTTTTTGGTCTTGTTTCAAGAATGAAAATTTGAGTCCCCAATGGGTAGCTCAATCGGCTGGAGACCATGCCTCATGAAATGGAGGTCACTAGTTCAAATCCCTTCTACCTCTCTTGTGTGAACATGTAAAAAAAAAAAAAAAAAAACGTTGAAACTTGGAGAATCAATTTTTAATGTTATTTAATTAAGTTAAGTTTTCAAGAGAATGAAATGATATTAGTGCTTTCTCTAATTACTTGTTTACCATAATTAGAGATCTTAATTAAATAAAATTAATTGTAATTAGAACATTAATTTTTTTAATGAAATAAATTTTTATTAGTAATCATTAATTAAGAGCCTTAGGCGGCCATCCGCCACTTAACCGTCGGATTACTCATTTCACATTTTCACAACCTATTATGCAAAACTATATTTTTCCTTCAAAACCTAATTCATTTTGGAAATCATTACCTTTTCATTTAATTAAGTAACATAATCTTGAAGTTTGTGGAAATTCATTATTGTAAAATGAGAGGAAGCAACCAAAAGGATCTCTCACTAAAGAATATTAAAGCAAAAACATCTCAACCCATTGTTTTTGATAGAAAGGTGATTGACTTCTCATTAATAAATGAGAAGTCTTTATTGTTCAAATGTCTTACCATAAAATAGATAAGACAAACAGTTACACTCTTTGTTCAGTTTGTTGCATAGGTGACATGTAAGCTCTCTCTATGTATATGAATCTGTCACAAGTTAGAAACATTGCACAAGTCAAATAAACCTTAGAAACATTGCAGAACAATGGAGCTGTTCAAAACATTTTCCCTTGTCGTTATTGCCATCGTTTTATTTCCTTTGGTTCTGGCCATTGATCCAAACGCTCCTTTAAGGACATATCAATCCAAGAGAAATTCTTTTATAGGTTGTAAGCCTCAACATTATGTTCCTAGTGGTGAAAACCCAAGCTCAAACTCTCTTTTAGTGACGTATCAATCCAAGAGAAATTCTTTTGCAGGTTATAATTAAGCCTCAACATTATGTTCCTAGTGGCAAAAACCCAAGCCCAAACGCTCCTTCAGTGACGTATCAATCCAAGAGAAATTCTTTTGCAGGTTATAAGCCTCAACATTACATTATGTTCCTAGCGGCGAAAACCCAAGCCCAAATGCTCCTTTAGTGACGTATCAATCCAAGAGATTCTTTTGCAGGTTATAAGCCTCAACACTAGGTTCCTAGTGGCGAAAACCCAAGCCCAAACGCTCCTTCAATGACGTATCAATCCAAGAGAAATTCTTTTGCAGGTTATAAGCCTCAACATTATGTTCCTAGCTAGGGGTGAAAACGAGCCGAGCTTGGCCGAGCCTAGGCTGTCCAGGCTCGGCTCGTTTATTATTGGGCCAGGCTCGAGCTCGAGTCGAGCCTAGGTTGGCTACTCGAGCTCGGCTCAACAAAGTTTGAATCGAGCTCGAGCTCGAGTCGAGCCCTAAGCTCGAGCTCAACGACAGAACAACTAGATTTGAACCAAAATCAGCTCAAACGAAATCCCAATTGCCAATAGAAAAAAACACAAACGAAAATCAACTAGACCTGAACCAAAATCACACAGATATAAAGCATTTACGTAACTTGCGGTGGCAGCGTGGTCCCCGATGGAGCTTGGTATGCCTCCCATGGCTAATCCCAGACGGCTATAAGAGGAGATTGAGAGAACCAGAGAGAAGCATGAGTATTTTGGGAGATGAGAGATTGAGAGGAAAGAACTCTGTTAGGTGTTTTAAGAGAAGTTGGGGCTAAAGGGTTTGGAGAGTTGAAGAGATGAAGAAAGAAGGAACGGATGAAGACTTTCTGAAGAAAGAGGCGCTAACAGGTGGAGATATTTTGGGAATAAGGGACACATGTATGGACAATATGAAAGTTGAGAAGGCTGAAGGCTCCTGATGAGAGACGTGTATGGACAATATGGGCGCTGAAAGGTGGAGATATATATATAACTTATAAGTAATTATTATAATTTTTAATATATATATATACGAGCTTATACGAGCTGATTCACGAGCTTAGTCGAGTCGAGCCGAGCTTGTTTCGTTTAATATTCGAGTTAGGATTTGTGTTCACAAAGCGCTTCATTGAATATTCAAGTCGAGACCGAACCAAGCTTATGCGAACCGAGCCCGAACTTGCTCGCGAAGCGCTTCGCTCACTTAACACCCCTGTTCCTAGCGGTGAAAACCCAAGCCCAAATGCTCATTCAGTGACGTATCAATCTAAGATAAATTATTTTGCATGTTATAAGCCTCAACATTATGTTCCTAGCGGCGAAAAACCCAAGCCCAAACGCACTTTTAGTGACGTATCGATCCAAGAGAAATTCTTTTGCAGGTTATAAGCCTCAACATTATGTTCCTAGCGGTGAAGACCTAAGCCCAAACACTCTTTTAGTGACGTTTCGATCCAAGAGAATTCTTTTGCAGGTTATAAGCCTCAACACTATGTTACTAGCAGCGAAAACCCAAGCCCAAACGCTCTTTTAGAGACATATCAATTTCAGAGTAATTCTTTTGCAGGTTTTAAGCCTCAAGATGTTCCTAGCGGAAGAAACCCAAGTCGAAACGCAGATTGATAAGCCTCAACATGGGAGAGTGGGGAGTAGTCATGTAGTAGGACTCCAAGAATAAGAGGATAATTCTTCGGTAAAATCGGATCCATAATAAGTGGATGTCTTCTTATGTGCTAATAGTAGTATTAATCCTAAAATAGACACCCGGTGTAATTCGTCAACTATGATATTATCAACAGTGTCTTGCAACGCTTATTTAAAAAGGAGTATAATGAATAATAATATAAGTATTTTAACTCTTTAGTCGTTTTTGGAAATTCAGGGTTATCGAATTACCCTACCGCGCGCTATTTAATTATTTATCATTGATTATCACCATAGGCGAGCTCAGGAAAACCAATCCTGCAACCTTGCCTATTCTAAGGCTGGTTGCACATTCCTAGTCCCACTCACGTAGACACCATCGCCCACATAATCACAACGCTCGGTGGTAGAACCCACGCACAACAGCACCTCACACAATCGTGCACCACCCCCAAAAAGCTGCTAACACCAAATGTGAGATTTCTAAGAATTCATTGTATTTGAACTATGGTGTGGATAAAGTAATTATCACACATAAGATCATAATAAAAAGTTCTTGCAACTTATAAAATAAAATGTGTAGTCATAAATGGAACTGGAAACATCATCTACAGTCTACACTATAAATGGAACAGGAAAATGTAAAGGACCAACCTTGGGGTCTTCGAAAGTCCCTTTTTTCCTTCTTTTTTTTTTTAAAAAATTTTTAAACGCTTATAAAAATATTACTTTAATACTCTTAACTTGTCAAATATATGGTTTTTTACCCCCCCCATAATTTTAGGGATGGGCAAAAACCTGCCCAACCCGCAAATCCGCTTTGATCCGCCCCGATCCGTCCAATTTCTCTCACAAAAATGTGAATCCAAGTTAACATTTAGGATATCTGTGCGGGGCGGGTTGCAATTTTAATTTTGTTTGTTATGTGGATACCCGCCCCACCCCTCTTGAGTATAAATTAAAAAAACCCTAACCTTAAAAATTTCAATTTGTTGCGCCTCTATTAGACTTTCTCTCTCTATCTTGTCTCCCTCTCACTTTCTGCCGCTTATCTCTCTCTCTCTCTCTCTCGTATCTCTCTCACTCTCATCTGCTCTCTCTACAGACCACGGCTGATGTGGATCCAGGTTCTCTCTCTCTATAGACCTCTTTCATGGAAGATGGAATCATGAATGGGAACCAAGGCAAAACCACCCAAACCCGAATCACTTGCCCCGCCCCGCAACACCCAAGATCTAGCGAATATTGCTCATTTTAGCCGGGTCTCGAGCCAAAATTTCAATACTTGCAACATGCGGACTAGGTAGCCGAATCGCCCAATACTAGGACTGATCTGACTTGTGCCCAACCCTACCCCATATGACAGATTTATACTCATATGTCATATTGCTCTATGACTTATGACATGTAACTTTTGCATACATTTATAACTTATAAATGAACATGAAATTAAATTTATGGGAAACTTTACAAAACATCTCCTAAACTTTCACGCGTTTTGAAACTATCTGTTAAATTAAGGTTAAAAAAATCTAAATTAAATATATCAAACTTTCAATTACTTAATTCCGTTAAATCTTTTTAAAATTTTCAAAATATCTTTGCTTTTGTTATCATAAAAAAGTTAAATAAAAAATTAGAAAGATTCAGGCATTTATTTTTTAATTTATTATTATTTTTTTTAAAGGATTGCAATCTTCTTGCAACATTGTTGCATTTTTTTTTTAATTTTATAAAAAAGGGTATTTTCAGCTTTTTTTTTTTTTGTAAAAAAAAGGAAATCCTAACATAATGAGTTAATTGAAAGAAATAAAAGTTTGATATCCTTAATTAAGAATTTTTAAACTTTAGAAGTGTAGTATCAAAATAAATAGAAGTTGAAGGAAATTTTATGAAATTTCTCATGCTGACAAGTGATAGAGTAGTGATAATTGTCATGCCGGCGTGAGTGAACAATCACTCACACCGGCCTTTTTTAATTAAATATTATTAAAAAAATTTATTATTATTGTTCATTTTTTTTTAATAATATTTAATTATTAAAAAAAGTTGGTACTCACTTACGCGGACATGACAATTATTACTACTCCAAATGATAAGTGTTCGGTGGTGAACTTCTTTTTTTTTTTAGGTAAAGATGTTGACGACCAAATCAACCCTCTCTCTTTATCCTTTGATGTGAATCCCTTTTTCCTAACATATGATTGACACCTAATATTAATTGACAGCAGTAATTCGCAAAATTTGTTCAACAATACTTCCACTTTCACTGCCACCAATTTTTTTTTGGACCGGCCAATTATCTGTGAGAACATATCGTACTTTATATAGTCACGTGGTATGCAGTGGTGAGCATTATGAAATGGTCGTATATAGTTAGTGGCCCCGTAATTAATTAAAAAAACAGGAGGCCACGTAGGCTTATCAAATTGCAATCGTGGGTAGGGTTGGTGAGAATGCTACGTTTTGCTCGCGTGGACATGGGCAATACGGGGCAGCTGAGGCTTGAAAGTGATGCCACATGTCTTTTAATTTGCTGGCTTGGCTAAGCTTATGAGCCAGCTTTTACGATGGTCCATGGTGCATGGTTCGGTTCGAATATCACCTTCAAACCATTTAGAGAATCCTTCTCCTTTCTTTTTTTTGTCGTTTTTCTTTTTGTCTCCACCATTTAAGAAATTAAAATTAATGATATCTTAAAATTACGTTTAGAAAATTATTGACCGATGGCGATAACTAAGATATATATATCATGAGATATTGGGACGGGCCATGAAAATTACGTGCCTAAGGTTTTAGTGTTGAAGTTAAGAAAGTAAAATAAGGATGATTACAATATATATATTCAAAAAATGCAGACGGAAGAGATCAACTGTGACTACTCTACGTGAGTGTAATCATGATAGTAAATGTCCGCTAGAAACTACTCAGGAGGAGCGTAAATTGCGGGAACCACAGGTGATCCCTCAAGAGTCAAAACCAATTGAGTCATAACCTGACCCATGACCACCAAAACATCCGTGGGAACCAATGTGGTTAATTTTAATCAAACATCTGTGGGTGATTCCTCATTTCGAAAATTCAACCTCACACTCTAATACATGTCCAATCACTTTAAAAATTTTAATAAACAAATGAATCACCACCACCCGTGGTGATTATAATATGATTTCATTTACATGTGTAGAGTTGTACCAAATAATAAAATACATATTTAAGGTTTCAATTAAATAGTACAACTAAATTAATAAATAAGAGTAATTATTTCATTAAATCTCTACTGTTTTCAATAGAATAATAATTTCAGGTACACCTTATTCATAAAAAAAAAAAAATTAGCCATGCATAAAACAACAAGCAAGCCAAAGTTGATGTCACTGGGACGTCACTTCACGCTTTAACAAAAATTATGCAATGAAAAATGATTAGCAGCTGTAGTGGGTGAATGGTGTCGTCTACTAAATCCACCCGCTGGGGAACGGGTAAATTGTAATGCCTTTTTATGTTAGGTGGATAATCTTACGTGGCACGCAATTGTGGCTTTCAGTCAAACCCAGACCTCCTCAAACCCCAAAATCCAAAGTTTTCCTCACCAACCATCAACTTGCAACGGTGCCAGAATGAAGATAAGAGGTTACTCACAAAATCACAGAGGGCTTATTATACTCAACCAGGATAATGACATCGATCCATTATTGCAGGGCCACATAAATGTGAGTGAAAGACAAAGGTTGTGTACGTGTCAAATGATAAATGGTTGTTTTCGAGGACTTTTGGGCATAATTAGTCATAATTAGTACTTATGACTAATTATATTGAATATCATACAAACAAGATTCAATTTTCATTAATTATCACTTATTTTAATTATATAGAAATCTACTAAAAAATAAATTTGTAACGCCACGTCTTCACAATAATATGACAATACTAATAATGGTCTCCTCCTACCATCACCTGCTCGTTGTATATTAATTAGTTCTCAACCAAAACTCAAACCAAACAAGAGAAAGGATTAACCCAAACTTCAACCAAACCTTCACCTTCTCCTGTTCTCTCACCTCTCTATTTCCCTCCGCTTTCCCACCAGCCAAACATCAATGGAGCCCCAAGAATTCATTTTCCGGTCGAAGCTGCCTGACATTTACATCCCAAACCATCTCCCACTTCACACCTACTGCTTCGAAAACCTCTCCCAATTCAAAGACCGTCCCTGTCTCATCAATGGCGCAACCGGCCTCACATACACTTACGCCGAGGTGGAGCTCACCTCGCGCAAGGTCGCCTCCGGCCTCGACAAGCTCGGCATCAAGCAAGGCGAGGTGATCATGCTTTTGCTCCAAAACTGTCCGGAATTCGCCTTCGCGTTCCTCGGCGCGTCGTACATCGGCGCCGTCAGCACGACGGCGAACCCTTTTTACACGCCGGCGGAGGTGGCGAAGCAGGCGAAGGCATCAAACGCTAAACTCATTATCACCCAAGCATTGTACGTCGACAAAGTGAAAGACTTGGCCAAAGAAAACGGCGTGAAGGTCATGTGCATTGACTCTCCCCTGGACGACTTTTTGCATTTCTCCGAGTTGACTCATGCCGACGTGAACGATATCCCGGCTGTGAAAATCAACCCGGACGACGTCGTGGCGCTTCCGTATTCGTCGGGCACGACCGGACTTCCAAAAGGAGTCATGTTAACGCACAGGGGGCTGGTCACCAGCGTGGCGCAGCAGGTTGACGGTGAAAACCCAAACTTGTACTTTCACAGCGGGGACGTGATACTGTGCGTTTTGCCGTTGTTCCATATCTATTCCCTGAATTCCGTTCTTCTTTGCGGGCTGCGGGTCGGGGCGGCGATTCTGATTATGCAGAAGTTCGAGATTGTGAAATTGCTAGAGCTGGTTCAGCAATACAAGGTGACAATCGCGCCGTTTGTTCCTCCGATTGTTTTGGCCATCGCCAAGAGCCCAGACGTCCAACGGTACGACGTGTCGTCGATCCGGACGGTGATGTCCGGAGCAGCGCCGATGGGGAAAGAGCTAGAGGATGCCGTTAGAGCCAAGCTTCCAAATGCCAAACTTGGTCAGGTAATTCCTTTTTTCTTACATAATTCCACTCCTTCGGGTAAAAGTTATTGTGAAATTTTCAATTATCTGAGTGGATTACGTCATTAATAAAAATAAAACTACGTGATGTGAGTAATTAAAACGTGAAAAATTTGGCTTAAAGAGTTTTGTGGAGGAGTTGTTCGTAGTTGTAGTGGGTAGTCTCTCCTCGGGTATTTATGGAGTCATGTGAGTTGGATTTATGAGTGCAGTCATTTCAAATCGCAGCTGCCGAACAGTAAAGATGTTAGATGCATATAATGATTGGAACCGCGGAAGAAATAAGATTTTTGGGGGTTTACGAACATTTGGCTTACCTGCTATTATTTTTAGTTATAATAAAAGTAATAATTAAGATTAAATCTTAAAATTAATTTACTTTTTTTAAAAATTAATAAAAAATAAAAATATATTTTTTTTTAGAGATTCAATTTTAACGGTATTACTTTTACTACAACATATATGCTATTTTAATAATAGCACGTAAGCGGATTCATCATGTAGGAGCGGATATAAGTATACCCATGCAGGGGCTTGCACTCCTGCTTAAGATTTTTCAAAAAAATAAAAAAACAATTTTTTTTTTTTAAATTTAGCCCAACCACTTTTTTTTTTTTTTTTTAAGATACTCTTGCGAATAATTTATGAAGAAAACATTTACAATATTAGCCTTATTGATACACATACCATGTTATAATTTATAATTTATATTTTTTATTTATTTTTGTATTAGTGTCTATTAGTTAACTGAAATATTAATTTAACATATATTTATGAAGTCTCATAAATATTACCTTTTTTTGATATACATATTATGTTATAATATATATTTTTAATTATATTTACAATATTATAATAAAAATATAATATATATATAAAAAGAACAACAAACAAAATTTATCATTATATTTTATTATTTTATTCACACCCTTTCATGAGTGAGTTTATGATTCGCCACTGCCATCATGTGAGTTTTTCTCCCAATGAAAATGAAAAGGTAATGAAAAAGAAAAAAAGTAAAAAGAAAAAAGAAAGTCATTAATATAAAATCTATTACTTTTTTGTCGTTGATAAAATGATCTGCTGCGTGGTGCAGGGTTATGGGATGACTGAAGCTGGACCATTGCTAGCCATGTGCTTGGCATTTGCAAAGGAACCGTTCGAGATAAAATCAGGTGCATGTGGGACCGTCGTAAGAAACGCTGAGATGAAGATCGTTGACCCCGAGACCGGCGCCTCGCTTCCAAGAAATCAAGCCGGAGAGATTTGCATCAGAGGTAGCCAGATCATGAAAGGTATGTATATATGTATATATATAATTTCTACCTGCATTGGCCTCTTCTTCTTTTTTTGAAATATATAAATTCCATAATATTTTGTAGGAAGATAGTAATTAACATTAATTAATAGACTGTTAATCCCTATTACTTGTACTGCCACAATATTAAATTGTATCATATATATATAAGAGTCTACAAAATCAGGGACGAATCTAGGAATTTTTGTGGTAGGGGACTAGGATTTTTTTTAATTAGGATTTTTTTTTTTTTTTTTTGCATCGTGTAATGAACTGGGTTTTATTTTTTTTTTTAATTTTTTTTTTCTAGTCGTTGGTACTTAAAATACAATGAGAAATTAAGCTTAGAATTGTGCTAAATTCTTCAATTATATGTTTAAATTATAACAATCAATATTCTCAATAGGTATTTATATAAATAAATAACCATAATATCTAAATTACAATACCACTTAGATTAGGAATTGAGCTTAGAGTAATAACCTTAAAAGTGCGACCTGCGTTGAGTTATTTTATACTTCGTTGATTAACATCATATTCTCATATGTATTTGACTTTTCTATCATTCATAAATAAATTTACATGATCATTTTGGAGTTTTTAGAAAATAATACTCATATTCACATACAATAATCAATATGATTCTAACATGACATGCATATTAGAACCTAAACTCAATAGGCATCAATTTTCATTTAACTCATTAAAGTCTAAGTTTAATTAACACTTTAAATGTAATTAACCCATCAAATTAGTAATCCTAGTGTATCAATCTGTGACAAAATTTGTATCAATCCCGTTGACACAACAAACAGGTATTTATGTATCAATCTATGTTTATTAACGCTAATTGTGCTTTGTACATAAAAAAATTCACACATTTTAGGGAGATGAATAAGAACAAAATATGTCCTGCAAATACTTTAGAAAATTTTTCTGCAAATACCAAATAACTACAAGTAAAAAAAAAACAAAAAAAAAAATGTTTACTTTGGAGGGGAACCGGTTAAATTGTTTTTCATTTTTGAGGGGGATTGATCAACTAAAAAATATTTTGGGAGGGGACCCATATAATTTTTATTTATTTTTTAGTCTTAATTTTTTTTTTCCTGAAGTGGGGGGACCATGGCTCCCTCCTGTCCTCCCTTCCGTCCGTCTCAATACAAAATAACATTATTGAATCAAAAATTGAGTATCAAACTTCACTTTCTGTTCACTCCAAGCCTATGTGACATGTCCCCATAGCATTTGGTGCTGAAAACTAATTTTTAGGTTGACGGACTACGCCATTGAGGCCTTGGGGGGAATGAGAAATGATGGGTGATTAATAAAATTCCACTTCATCCTAACAAATTGATGTGTCCGTGTCCAAAATTTTATTTTATTTTATTTTTAACAAAATTTAATCTTAAAGTTGACTTTTTTTTTTTTTTTTTTTTTTTCTAATTTTAAGTTGATGAGTACATACAAAAGTATAGTAGATAATTGGCATTAATTATGTACAACTTATATAATTGGCATGCCATATTTGGTGGGATGGAATATTTAGTGAATCTTGGGGGCTAAAGTCATTTCCCTACGGCTACAACGCCCTTTGCGAGGCTCGTTAATCGTTATTATATGAATCATTGAATCGGCTAGGTCCGCAAGGACGTGGTCGGCAGGCAGATCTATCTATTATTTCGGAATTGAGAGTTCTATTATTGAATCAGCAATAACTTATGTCAGGTGATGATGTGACTGTTTTAAGTAGCTTTAGGGCATCTCCGCCGGAATATTAGTTAAAATAACAATCACAAAATTACAAATTTCTATTTTATTTATTTATTTTTTTTTTTTCAGAATAAAATCTATTTAACTCCTTTAAACTACTACTTTAATAACAATTTACCTAAAAAACTATCAATTACGATAATTTATCCCTCAAATTACCATAACAATGAAAATGTACCTCAATGTTAGCAAAATAACGAAATTATCCCTATAGAATTTTCAATAAAACAAAAATACCCTTAAAAATTTGAAAAAAAAAAAAAAAATTTAGTATTTTTGTTTGAGAATAACTTCAATGTGGCTTGTGCACAAAACCCCTGTTTTGTCCACATCATTCAGTAATTGTCACATCAACATAACACATAATAAAAAGATAAAATACAACTACACCAAATTATTGAGGTAAAAAATAAAACAATTACTTAATGAGAAAATCGGTTGGCTGGATAGCGGATCAAACCAGACCCATGGGTCTGGTCGTTTCTCTGTCGCTGGAGCTCATTTTTTCGGCCATTAGGGTAATAAAATCCCTAAGGGGTTTTCTTTCCATTTTTAAGTTTTAGTTTTGAATCTAAAAATGAATTTTGAGGTATTCGAATCTGATTTTGATGCATTAGAATCCGATTTTGAGGTGGGTCTCGACGGTTTCAAACGAGTTTTGAGGCGGGGTATGGCAAAACCCACAACTGGGGTGGCCGGCAAGCCACCCCGGATCCGGTTGGGGTGGCCACGCGGCCACCCCAGAAGACTACTAGATCTCTCTCCCTCTCGGCTGAATCTCTCTCCCTCTCTCTCTTCGCCAAATCTCTCTCCGTCGGGGTGGTCGTCGCCACCCCACGTGGTCGACAGAGGCGGTCTGAGGCGGCGGCGCTAGTAGTTAGCGGAGGCAAATGGTGGTTTAAATGGCTGTGAGATAAATAATCTAGTGTTTTGCTTATATATATTTTTCTTTCAATGATGATGTGTCAAACTCTGAGTAGATTGCACAAAATAGGGTTTTGTGTAACGACCACACAGAAGACGCTCTCTTTTTGTTTTTATTTTAATAAGGGTAATTTCGTCATTTTTTTAAAAAAATTGGGGATATATTGTTATTGTTTTGGTAGTTTGGGGGGGGGGTTAAATTGTGGTAATTGATAGTTTTGGAGGTAGATTGTCATTGGAGTAATAGTTTGAGGGGGTTAAATAGACTTTATCCTATATTTTAATAAATTCTTTATTTTCTTTAAATATTAATTTTTAGTCTTTAGATAAGAGAAGAGAAAGAGAGAAAGACTAGGAGAAAGAAACAATATGAGAGAAAATTTATATTATATTAATAGAAGCTGCTACAATAAAGTTCCATTTTTTTAAAAGGTTTGTTGGGGAGGTAAATGCTCGGCGGAAAATGCTTTTAAATGTTAGTTACTTAAAAAATAATAATTTAAACACGTCATATTAATCTATTTGACATAAATATAATACACGAGTGTGAAAAGCACGGGAAATTTGACTTTTAAAGCAAATGTGAAGAGGATATTCTTTCAAACCATTTAGAAGAAAATTTCATCCTTATTGTGTCACTCATGAGAAAATTATAAATTAATGTACAAATTAAGCCTGTATTTCTACCTTATTATATACTACTAATTCATTAATTGTCATTATGTAATGGGAAATGAAATGAAGTCCCTAAGCATTTGGGAAGGGCCAGCAAAGTAGAGCCACGTGGACCATTATTTCATAATGTTTGGCGTTGGTGATGAATGATTGGTCAATAATATTTGTTTCAACCGTGTGTTTATGGTCAGGTTATCTGAATGACTCAGAGGCAACAGAGAGGACCATAGACAAAGATGGATGGTTGTACACCGGTGATATCGGGTACATCGACGATGATGATGAGCTCTTCATTGTTGACCGATTAAAGGAGCTGATCAAGTACAAAGGCTTCCAGGTGGCCCCCGCTGAGCTTGAAGCCATGTTGATTGCCCATCCTAACATCGCTGATGCTGCCGTTGTTCCGTAAGTTTTCCTAACATTTTTTAGAGTATGTTTATGATTGTGTTTGAAAAATAGAGTTTTTAAGTCAGAAAATACTTTTTTTTTTTTTTTTTTTTTTGATGATGATGACTTAACGATCACTCTCTTGATTTGTTTCAGCATGAAAGATGAGGCTGCAGGGGAGGTTCCTGTCGCATTTGTAGTGAAGTCAAATGGTTCCAAAATCAGTGAGGATGATATCAAGCAATATGTCTCAAGACAGGTAAAACTTTCTTAGATAAGTTTGTTAAAGAAACAAACTCTTTTTTTTTTTTTTTTTTTTTTTGGTCTAAGCAAATGAGGAAATGGTTATAAGGAAGGATCTTTCCCACTTCTGATCCAAAAGGAAGAAGAAGTAAGACATCCTAAAAACGAAAGTGGGTTGGGCTCCCCAGCAATAAACTCAAAACATAAGGAGAAGACGTCCCAACAACAGAGTCCAAAAGATAAAATACAGTATAAATATAAGAACAATATCTGGATCCGGTCCAAAAGGATTGAACAACAGGCAATGGTAATCATCAATAATTCAAAAAGAACTATAAGTAAGCCGGATCTATTCCACGGCTGCACAAGGTGGTGTAAAATGCAAAGAAACTCCGTAAATAGTTCAATGCGGGTAAAACAACCATCACTATAAAGTAATAGTTGCAAGACAGGCACTGTAAAGAACCAAATGGGAACTGAAGTCTCCACTACAAATATAAGCCCTAAAACCATATGGAGACCACAACCCAAACCAAACAACAGTAAAATAAAACCAACAAAATACAACAGAAAAATACATAAAAACACAGAAATATAGATATAAACGAAAATACAACAAAAGACCAAAAAACCAATCGTGTTTGCGATGAAGGTGGAGGAATGGCCGAAGGGGTGGACAGTCCAGGGGAGGAGGATGCAGGAGGAGGCTATTGCCCGAAGCGTGGGGTACACGCGCCGGCGCGTGGAGCTCACATTCCGGCGCGTGCAGTGCAGGAGGCGAAGCACGAGGTGATGATGGAGAGCTGAGAGGCCGGTGGTGACGATGGAGTGGTGCGTGTAGGCCCAGGTCGACCTATACACTTATATAGAGTAATATTTTACATCGACGTGGTATATTTTAAGTAGCTTTTCATGTTAGTTAAAAATAAATAAATAAAATAAAATTTATTCAAAAAACTTCAAGTAAAGCAGTGTAAAATGGACTTGAAGAGTAACATTACTCATACTAGGATTTGTTGTTAAGCGGCCATTGTTCCTCTTACTTGAATTTTGATATTTTGCAAGCAATTCTTTTTTTCTTTCTTGGTTTCTAAATTTTGGGATGATAAGAGAATTTGAACATGATAATATATTAATAATAGATTAGATAACACAAAATTAAAAACTATATAATTCTTTTTTTCACAAACAAAAGCATAATATATAGTTATATTGGTAAATGGTAATAGCAATTCTTCTTCTTCTTTCTAAGTTTTGGCCCAATTTAGTCTAAAAATGAATGTTACCTCAAAAACCCTTTCTTTTCTTCTTATTCTTCTCAAGTTTCAATCTAATTTAGCTCAAGATAAATCATGCATAGAACCTCTTTTTCCTCCAGTTGATTAATTTACTTATAAGAAAAATAAGTAAATTAAGCCATGAACTTAACGAGAGAAGGTACTAAAGACATATATACACTTGTTCAAGTCATTCTATTCAGATGTCTCAATTTATAATCTTGCTTTACTTGAAGAGAAAGGATCTGGTAAAAACACAACGAATAAACATTGTACGTTTATTTTTTTTCCCCTGTTTATCATGAAATGAATAATAGATGCGATGTCAGTACTCTTATATTGGGAAGATATATAAACTAAGTTTTACATTGATTACTTATTAGTGAAACTGGGCTTTATAAATAATTTTAAAAAAATTTGAAATTGACTAATCATTTTAAGATAATAGCTAGTGCATATATGGCTCGTGCTTTTTCCTATCGTTAGAGTTTGATACTTTTGAAATTACTTAAACTGTTTGTTGAGATGACAACCAATTGAAATATAAACTATTTAAGATAAATGGTTGATATTTTGAAATGATGTGGATGCATGGTTGCTTTTGTTGCACGCAGGTTGTGTTCTATAAGAGAATCAACAGGGTTTTCTTCACAGAAGCAATTCCTAAAGCTCCAACGGGCAAAATCTTAAGGAAAGATCTAAGAGCCAGACTCGCAGAAGGGCTAGCAAATGAGGCCTCACGTAACTGATTTACAGTATGCATGGAAAGCTCACGGATGCATGATGGGGTGGGGAAAATGAAAACCTAGATTTTTACAGCGTTAATTTTTTCATGCCTTTGTATTATATTTGCTGCTCTCTGTCTCTGTGCATGGAGCCTGCCACCAACGGTCCAATAACAGTACTGAGAGACGCATGCGACGCTTTGTACTAATTTGTTTAATTACGTAAGTAAATGATGTTATGGACAAGGACACCCCGAGAAAAGAACCTTAAAACTGGTTTGTATCCACGTGTGTTCAATGTTGATTCCTTCAGATATTTATTCTTGTTTTATTATTTATTTGTGGTAAAGGGGTGGGCTCGTCTTCATTAGCCCAACCCATTATATATATTCTAGCCTAAAACTTTTGTTCCTAACCAGTTCCTTTATTTTTAACCCGAATCAGCCAAAAAAAAGAAAAGGGCCCAAAGCCCAAAAAGAAAGAAATCCAAAGGCCTAGAAGCAAGACCGCGGGTCAAACAGTATGTTGAGCCCAAAGAGAATCAAAAAGATCAGTACTACGTTGTCCCGGCTTAGTGAGATCAGTGTGCGACACGTACGTAAGACGTCTAATTAAGAATTGTTCTTGAAACATGCTTAGAGAGATCTTTGGGCATGTGTGCAATAATATATATATGTATTGTGCATTTTAATTGGCTTCCCAAAAGAAAGAAAGAAAGGAAATAATACATGGAGAGCTAGCGTGTTTTATGGGGCTAGTTTTGCCATGTTTGTTGACTGGTGCATGCAACACGTATATATATATATATATTTATATATATATATACATACATGATAGAAGCAAGGTATATATATATGAAAGAAAATGAGTTTTATCTCCATATATATATATATATGATATATCCCACTTTCAGGACCTGAGTGGTGACACCTCGGCTTCCAATAGCCCCGACGTGTCAATTTATTGTGTCAACTTGTGTTGCGCTTTTGTCTGCCACCCATAATTCATACTAAACATTCCTTTTTCGCGCGCGCAACACGAGGGACTGGACTTTCCTCCACCTAGCTAGCTAGGCTACGTCTTTATCCTCTCATCTCTTCTCTTCTACCTTATATTAAATGTCCCAAAACTAAAAGCCTTGTCATGTCTTTTTCAATTGTCTTAAACACCCTCTCTAAAAGTCTCATCACAACAGAGATAGAGTTGAGAGGTGATTAGTAATAATGTAATATAGTGAATATGGTAGATAGATAATGGGACTAATTAAAGAGATCTATGGGGCCGTTTGTCATTGGCTTAAAAACAAACAAAAAAAATGGTCAAAAATTGTAGGAAGATTTGATTAATATGTGAAAATTAAGAATATTATAGTTAAATTTAAGATAAATAGTATGAAGCTTTTTTTTTTATCTATCAGCAAACAATCCCTATAGATTGACAATGAGAGAGTGCGATAGAGAAAGGTTTCAATAGATGGGTGATAGGAGTGACACTAATGTTTTCACGTATAAGGTAATTCTCACGTGTTGGTTCAAATTTTTTTTTTAATAAACATTTTAATTAAATAAGTAAATTTAGTTGACAGAGTTTGATCAATTCAAACTCAAAGCATCTAATTCTAAGTTTAATTTAGTAGGAACATTTCGGATGTTGGCTGTATCTGTACATAGGGCAATGTGCAAGGGGGTAGCTACTGGCAGTATATTTGTTTTTTTCTTCTTCTATATTTATAGATTCAACGGTTGGTTAGGCAGTATTATGCAATAATTATGAAGTAAAAATATAATTTAGCAATTACGTATCTTAATTAATTTCCTAAAATAGCATTATAATCAGACATGCATGCATGCCCATCTTGTGTAAAAAATTAAAAATCATAGAATCCAAATTCATGACACGTACAATTAATGATGACCACAATAAACAAGCAATTAATTAACAGTTTAAAAAGAAGAACTCCAAATTATATATATTTCTACTAGAGACAATCTTCACTGTCATTATTATTATTATTTTTAAAAAAATGTCCAATAAAAATAATATTTTAACTGGAAAATAAGTGAAAGTGAGAGCTGAACTCTAGCTAAATCTTGCAACAGCTTGCATGGTCAGAATTTCTTTGAGTACATGATCATGCAGCCGAAGACACCACCACTATGTTTTGTCATGTTAATGGTTCCAAACTCCAATAGTACTGAAACAGAAAAAAGTGCAAAAAGTACAGACGCCAAAAAGTGTGGTTGATGTAGGATCCCAGTTAATCTCAATTTCAGTGCAGCAGAACAGCACTGAAAAGAAACACCAACAAAAGAAACAAACAAACAACAAAACATGAAGAAGAAAAAAAAAAAAAAAAGCTGAGTTTCAACATATCCAAGGCTGGCCACGCCTGGGCATCAAACCACTTCAAGATCCGGATAAGGCATCATATCGATCCTCTTCGATAAAACATGTCACAGCAACCACAAAACATAATGGGTGATGAACCATGTTGATAAACAAAGTATAACATGACAAAAGTTGATGTCGTTGGGGCCATATATATGAGTATGCACTAACTACAAAAGTATTTGGTCTGGTCGCTAAGGGTATGTTTGGCAATGGAATGAGATTTGGAAGTGGAACGGTAATATAGCAGATTTGATTGATATGAGAGAAAAAAAAATAAGAATGTTTTATATAAAAAAGTGAAATTTTTTGTTTTGTAGTGATTTTTTTATTTGAATAGTGATAAAAAATGATTAATTTGATGTAAAAAGTAAGAATGTTGAGATTGATTTAAATTTTTTTTTTTTGGGAATGAGGTGGGTCCAACTACAGTACGGGTCTGTTCTCTTCACAAACGGACCCTAAATGTCTATAAAGTTATCGCGTAAGTCATCACGGTTATCAAATTGAGAATAGTCATAATGACTGCTTAAATAGTCGTTGCTAATAATTTGCACACTCAAACTGACTTTAAATAGTTTTTTTTTCTCATCGTCAACAAATTAAAGATATTGTGTTTATCAATTGATGATTAGGTCATTATTAAATATGAACAAAAAAATTGTTCATATTTTAGAGAACATGTTAGACTCAAGACTTTAACGAAGCCTAGTTTGTAGTCTAATAGGTTCATGTGGGTTTTTATTTTATTTTATTTTATTTATTATTTATTTATTATTTTTTAATTTTTGTTGTAATTGAGTTTTGTTGTTGAATTTGCCAACACTAAAAACCTAGCTAACAAATTATTCCTTTAATAGATTTGGCTTGTTAAAAACATTGTATTAGTGTTTTAGAATCGTTCTAAACAAGTTTTTAGTTTTTAACATGGTAATATATATAGCAGGAATTTATTTTCCAGCAATATTATGCATTGTGTTGTAACATATTCTATACAGTATTTAACATGATTATATCATTATTAAATCAATGCCTGATGCTTTTCTCATGCGTTCTCAAAGAGCCTCTTCAAGTTCTTGGTCTAGCTAGAACAGATGTTTGATGTTTGATTATATTCTTTTATTGTATTGAGAAGGGGGTGCACGGCATATAGACTAATATGCCGTTGTGTTGTTTTACAAAGAATTTATGTTTGTAATCTGTAGACAGTTTCCTGGTTTAATTGTGCCATGTTTGTGAAGACAACTTGCTCAGCGCAATCATAGCCGACCTGCAAGATTATGATCCCAAAATCATGATTTTTATTACGTTAATTAATAAACCTTAATAACTTTATCATGGGGATGACTATAGTGCAAGCTTTGGGGGCGCACATAATTAGATTCCCTGTCTGCTATTCTACAGTTGCATATCCTGTGCCCATGTGCTCCGCTCAGTTAACAAACGTTAAAAATGGAGAGAGAGAAGAAGAAGAAAGATGGGTCCTACAGAGGAGGGGCATTGTGAATTTTAATTCCCAAACAAAATTTATAGTTTCTAGGACTTTTGTTGCCCTTCGACATCTAAGTATGTAGATGATAGATTGATGGTCACGAACCTAGGACTAGGTGCTGTGCTCTCTGCTAGTACATGCTACCTCTGTCATTAGGACACTCATAATGTTCCTAGCAGGTAGTTCCACACATTGATTAAGGACCATCTCATCACTTGTCCCTTATCCGTAACCATTTATGCAATTATTTATGTGTCCAAAATTGTTGGACCGTTCAAAATTTATTTCAATAAACTTATTTTATATATAAAAAAATTTATATGGGTAATATTAAATTAAAATTGATCAATTTTAAATTTAATGATAATTTAAAAGTCATCACATTTAGAGGAACAAGAGGACAAAAGTTTTCCTTCTAGAATTACTCATTTATATTATATGTTCAAATTATTATAATTCGGACGAAAATTTGTTATAGGACACGAATTTCTTATAAACTGATTTGGAAGAAATTTCTTTCAACTTAATCTAATAACGTGTCAAGTGTCAAATAACATATTTGATTTTTTTTCAAAAATCAATGATAATTATAAATGACTGTTAAGCATATTAAATAAAACATGTGAGAGATGACATTTGAAGCTTAATAAAGTAGGTTAGAGGAAATTTCTCTTTGAATAGGAAATTTCTATCCATTGTTATAGATCCAATCCATTCTGGATCAATGATAAATACACTCATGAGTGCAGTGCTGCAAACAATGTTTGGCAAAAATTTCTCCCATTTTTCTTTACATTTTTCTCACAAAAAATTTAAAACTTATTTCTTAACACAATCAATGAATCAAAACTCTTTATCAAACATACCTGGATCCCCCTCCATTTGTTTTTTTTTTTTAATCTGTTTTTTTGGCTGAATTTATCCTTCCATGTCGTTCTGATATAATTGTACAACATCTGAATTAGGAACAAGTATTTTGAGATCATAGTCTCTAATTGTAATATTTAGAACCTAAGATATGTTTATAATTACTAATGATTATTCCTACAAGCATGTGGGTTGAAGTTGTATTTCCGTACATATATAGAATAATTGTTGTGCAGGGAATAATTTGATTAGTATATATAATGTTCAATTAAAACTTGGTATTATTTATTTAATTAAACATATACAATATTCACAGTAAAAATTACTTCAATATATATGCACAAATTAATTGTGAGTATTGTGATCAGTGTCACAACACTTTATTCATATTATTATCAGTAATATTTTTCACTTATTTTAATTGAGAATACCGAACACGTCCTTTTTATGTCTTTAGTCAATTTTTACCTTTTTTTTATTTTTTTATTTTTTTTATCTTCACTTGTCCAAGGAGGGATAAATATAAAACTTTGCCCTATTTTTTACGATAATATTGAATGTCTTTCATGCATGATAATCCTGGACAACTTGAAGTCACACTCCACAGGATGATTTGTGTCATTATATATAATCTTGTTGCAGTTTTTGTCTAGCCAAGATAAGTTATACTGTTTACCATCTAATTCTAATACTGGAAATTTGATAAGATTACTGCTTAATCTCGAACTCCTTCTTGATAAGGTGTGGTAAGATCAAACCAAGGTGTGATTGGACCCATGATTAGATCGGTTAAATATCAAACAATATAAAGTAAACAGTAAAAATATCATCCTCATGTAATGATGTACGTCTTTCTAAACTTTAAATAATTAAAACAATCTCCCCAACTATCACGAAATTGCAATGTACTACTTTTGTCCCACAAAAAAAAAAAAAAAAAAATCTTAAATTTTTTCAGTAAAACAAAACAACCCTATAAATTATAAAATAAAATAAAAAGAATTGAAGAGTCATGGTAACACCACGTAAAGACCCAACGACCGTACATTGTTGTGGGTCTGGTGATCGACTCATAACAGTTGTCGTCACTAGTTTTGTTTTTAATTTTTTTAAAGTTTTTTTTTTACTATGGGCATAATTTGTGTCCTTTGAAGTATATTGCAGTTTTTTAATAGTTTAGGGAACATTATTCAATTGATAATTTGAATGAAACATTACAAATTGCATGTTGGTTTGAGGGAAAGGGGTATGAATGGTCACTTTTCCCCAATATTTAAAGACAAACTGAATATTTTATAATTGTCCATACAATAACAAAGACAGACATGTTTAAAAATCAAATATCTATAATATTAAATATTTAATAAATTAAATCCAAAACATAAAACTGTTGCTTGTATATATGTGGGGGAATACCATGAAAGTATTTCATAGACCGACAAGCGATTCGGATGCTGCCACTAGTGGAGGAGACAACCCTTCAATCTCCTCTGATCTCTGCAGCGCGCTCTCTCTCTCACTCACTACTCAAAGCCACCACCATCTTTCCACTCTTTATACTATTCATGGTTGCAGGAACAGTGCACCTTCGAAGCCCATATAATTTATATGTACATATATATATACACTCTCATCCCCACCCTTTCATTTCCCATAGAGACTCTCTCTCTTTTGCTCTCATCATGGATTTCCAGCCCAATACTTCTCTTCATCTAAGCCTGCCCAACAACAATCACCCCAATCTAGATCTCCTCCTCGACCCGTCACCTTCTTTGCCCTCCTCCGCCGCCGCCGAACCGCGGATATTCTCCTGCAATTACTGCCAGAGGAAGTTTTACAGCTCACAAGCCCTCGGCGGGCACCAAAACGCTCACAAGCTGGAAAGAACGCTGGCCAAGAAAAGAAGGGAGCTGAGCTCCGCCGTCAAAGCTCATGGAGGACAAAACCATCACCCTGAAACAAGTGATCATCATATCCGGCCTATGCAGCCACCTCTGCATCATGGGCATGCCGGTAGGTTTGCTCCTGATCATCATCATCATCATACATGTTATGGGAGGATGAGTGAGAATAATAATGTCCAAGAAGATCAGTTAAACCAACTAGATTTGTCTCTAAGGCTATGAAATATATATGAATGTATTTGATCAAATGCAATATTTCTTGTAATTTGGAGATATGCCCATCAATCAATGACATAAATACTGTAAGTTTTTTATTATTTTGTTCGACATGATCATGAAGTACTCATGTTTCTGAAAGATAAATCTAAGACTAAAAAGGAAGACATGATTGAAGAATCTATTAAAATTCAGTCTGTCGTTTACAGGGAGCCATTATTCCTGCAAAAATATAATTGAACCATGTCTAGATGGCCTTCGTTTTATACGATTCTTTGCTTGCAGACTTGCAGTTCAACGTACCCTTTCAGTTAAAAACAAAACAAAAAAAAAAGGCTACTTTTTCAGTTTTTAAAGTCTACTATCACATGCATATGGATCGGTACTAGATTTACTCCTGTATTCACTAAAATAGTGGTGGATAATGGGCCCAAAAAACGCCACTAAACTCCAAAAACAAAAAACAAAACACAAAACGTCGGCAAAAAATTGTCATCGGTTTTTTTACCGACATTTTTTAAATGCCGGTGTATAGGAGGAGTGATCACTATAGCTCAATGCTCGCATTTCAAGTGACAGTCGACACCAATTTATCGATTATGGCGTTTTTTCTAAGCTTGAACGACCCTTTTTAAAAAAGAAAAAGAAAGAAAAGCCAACTAAAGCTAAGAAAATAGAGGTATTTTCATAAATACCGTTTTTTTTTTTTAAAAAAAAATAGTGTCGTTTTCTTGAACGCTTTGTTTTTAAAAATAATGGCGTTTTTATTATTAAAAAAATCATTATTTTCTCTAATACCCTGCCTTGATCTTAGGAGTAATTAATTAAACTTTAAGAACTTTTAGTTTGTTTTTAGTAGCTCTCTGGAGTTTAAATTATAATTTGTATGAATTTATAATAATTAGAGGATTTATTATAAATACTTTACATATTCAGGCATAAAATAAAAATTTAAGATTTTAAGCACCAGCTTCATTTGGAAGCTTGGACTATCTAGCCATAGAACAATTTTATTTGAAAAAAAAATAAAAATAAAACAGGTGAAAAATGATTTTTGTTCAATTTTTGGCCAATTATCAAAAAATGACTACTAAATTTTTAAAAGTAATATATATATATATATATATATATATATTGGGCCCCTAAATTTCATAATAGTGAATTATAAATGAAATATTGCTATCAAACCAAGAATGGAGTGAAATTTCATTAAAATGGAGTTTTTTGGCTAATAAAAAGGAACTTTTCAGTTAAAGACTAATTAAGTAAATAAATTGGAGAAAATTACCAAATGGGTTCTGAAATTTTTTTAACTTTATTCCTGAAGAATTGGGGAGTATTTTGGTCCTATATAAAAGTTTTGGACCCTTGGAACCGAAGATACGTACCCATTAAAAACCATTTTTCTTTAGTTAATGGACCTAGCTAGGGAGTTAGTTTTGTGTCGATGATGTGAGTTGACTCTTGACCTTTTGGGCCAAGAAGGATTAGATTGGTGTGGGAAATTAGCTTTCGTGGCTGGAAAATAAGTTTTGAAAATGTGGGCTGCTCATGTCTAGGATCTAGTATGCCCGAAGCAGATTAACTGAAATTGTATACGGGTTAGCGGAAAATGATATCATAGATAAGATTTGATTATAAGCAATTTCTGATTGTATCTATAACTTTGTAATTTCATATAATTTAGCTATGTTTTATTAGATCTTTATGCTCTTGATCTTTTATCAATAAATTTTGAAAGATTTCTGTTAAAAAAAGAAAAAAAATTTTGTTTTAAACGAAATTTCTTTCTAACATGTGGCCCAAGAACCTTGTAGACATACCGAAAAGCAGGGATCAATAGGAAATGTTTTGGGCCAAAAGAAAGCATAAAATGCCTAAAAACAAGGCCCATTTAGCTAAGCCCATGCCCAAGCCTTACTTGAAAGGTTGGAGAGTCTTCTAGAAGCTGTATTGGCAGCCTAAATAACATCTCCGCATCCTCTCAAAATCAACGTAGCTTTTAAAATTATTATTAAATCAAAATCTAATAGTAATTTATCACAAATCCAATTATTATTTTAAAAGTCGCATCAATTTTAAGATGATACAAAGAGAATAAAATAGTACGGGACATTTAGAATAAAATAGTACAGGACAAGCCTTGATTTTCTTAAAAATCATAATATAATTTTTAGGTTGGTAAAGAAATACATAGACAAGTGGGAAGCTTGCGTATGGATTGTTTTAGTAATTTTACAAATGATGTAAATTTTACAATGCATTTTCTATAGTTTGTGATTTTCTGGGTGATTGTGTGGTACTGATTGGTTGTATGGTTCGATTTTTGTAATTGTTTCATTGTAGTGCATATGTGAAAGGGGGGTTGGATTCCAATCATTTCAAAGTCAATCTTATAAAGCAATTCTTTCATCAAATCCATAATCTCCATCTAGTTCATCCAATCCAGTTACAGTCTCGATCATTGCAGAAATTACCATAAACCATTCCATTAGAATCCAATCAACCATAAATTCCATAAAACCCCTCATCCAAACAACACTCAAAAATACAATACAAAAATCAGGTGATTTACAAATCTGCTTATATAAATAGTCTCTACATATTCTACTTTCGATAGGCAAATATATTAGAAAACATTAGGCTAAGGAATAAGGATAGACCATCATGTTTGCTTGAAGAGCAGGAATCGTTTAGGCGAATAGAGCCTAAACAAATTGAAGGCGGAGATGCAGGATATCACAGCCATTAGGAGAGATGACAGAAAGCCACAGATAAAAGCCCCACCAATCTGGATGCAAAATCTTGTAAATTTGTTGCAAAGCTTCATCCATTGAAGCTCATTTGCACCAGTTACTGCTAGAAGTGCAGCCTCAGATGCTGCTGAGTTTGCAGCAAATGTAACGTAAGCTGCTAGCTGTTTAAAAAAAGATGAAGCATATTTTCAGTCTTGGGTTAATTCTAAAAACTCACATTTAGCAAACAACTGCAGTAAATGAGTAACGTTATACGACCGACAAATATTTTCCTTCCATCTCCCAACCTGACTGCATGTGATCCTTTTAGGGGTAAAAAGACGATTACGTTAGTGGTAACTATAATCGCTTCTGTTAATCGCTTAGATGGTTAATCGACAGCTAACGATTATTAATCATTTTTTAAAAGAAAGAAATTTAAAAAATAAAATAAAAAACCGCCTAGATTATTATTAATTTTTTCTAACCACCTTTAAAAGCAGTAAGCAGCTCACTCATAGATCCTTTCATAGCATTTAATGAAGGTATATGCGTTTTTAGTTGGGAGATAATGCAACATCAGCTTTAAAAATAAAAGCAAGGTACTTCTCCGATATTTAACAATGACAGGTTGGAGCTAGGGTCTTCTCCTTACTATTGGCTCCTCCATCAATGGTCCCCCCAATCCCGAATAGATCGACCCAACTAATTAACAAAGAGAGATTTTCAAACTCGTAGAAAAGATGATTCCAATCCTTAATATTGGTTTTCAACCTTGTAATTACTGCTGACAGGTGACAGGCCTATGCATTCAGTTTTATCACTGACAGGTGACAGTGTGACACCTCGATCTCTGCATGCCAACGGTTTTCTTCTTTAAACCCTTTACGGGGGGATCCCCCTCCCCTCAATCATTAATGGGGGCATTTAGTTAAGGGGCTCCACCAACACTTTCATCCAAGTTTGGCAATGGACTGAATTTTAGGAAGTGAATTGATACCGTAACATACTAGACTTGATTGATGTGAAAAAAAAAAAAGGAATGTTTTATATAAAAAAATGAAATTTTTTTGTTTTGTAGTGATTTTTTTATTTAAATAGTAATAAAAAGTGATTGATGCGATATAAAAAGTAAAAATGTTGGGGTTAATTTTGAAATTTTGGGCTGGTCTAATCCGGTCCATTGCCAAACAAGCCCTTTGACTTAAGCCATAGGATTTGTTTGGCAACCCGTAAATACTCATCAATTTTATACTTTATTATATTTTATTAATCACTTTTTATTATTATTTAAATAAAAAATTATTAGAAAACAACTTCTTTTTTTTTTCACTTTTTTATATTATATATATTCAAATTTTTGCTACAATTTCACTTTTTTCTCTACATATATATATATATATATATATGTAGAGAGAAAAAAAAGGTTTAGAATAATAAAAGAGAACATGGCTGTTTGGCATTGAAGTACTGTTTTAGTGGCTTAAAATTGTAGCAAAATTTTGAATATATATAATATGAAAAAGTGAAAAAAAAGAAGTTGTTTTATAATAATTTTTTTATTTAAATAATAAAAAGTGATTAATAAAATATTATATATATATAAATTTTTGCTACAATTTCACTTTTTTCTCTACATATATATATATATAGAGAGAGAGAGAGAGAGAAAGAGAAAAGGTTTAGAATAAGAAAAGAACATGGCTGTTTGGCATTGAAGTACTGTTTTAGTGGCTTAAAATTGTAGCAAAAATTTGAATATATATATAATATGAAAAAGTGAAAAAAAGAAGTTGTTTTATAATAATTTTTTATTTAAATAATAATAAAAAGTGATGAATAAAATATTTTATATATATATATATATTTATATAATATGAGTTGCTTCTGATGACTAGAAACCCAGAAAATTAAGGCCCACCGTGCATGTAATTGAGTTGTTTAAGATTTTGCACAGAATCTTGTACATAAGAAGACGTTTCTAGAGGTGTTATTCAGGCCAGGAGTTTGAGATTAGAGAAAATAATAAAATAAATACCTGATCCAAAAGCAAGAAAACCCAGGCTACGTATATAAAAGACATTTTCGAGTTTCCTCTAGACCAAGCAGGAATCGAACACTTGCATAGCTGAAGCAGGTTATAGCAAGCAGCTCCAGATTCCACATACACCAAAATCCTGGAAAATTAAGAAAAATAATATATAATTAAGCAGAAAGCACCCAGAATTATGGTGAATTTATATATAAACGTCTTACACGAGAGCATCCAAATCTCTGAAAGTAGCTTTTCTCTCGAAGAAGAAGACGCGCTTGGCTTGAGCATCAAAGCCTACTAGACAAGCTGTCAAAACGGAGAAGAGAAGCGCAGACAGCCGGAGAATAACATTGATTTTGGTGTTCCCGACCTCCATTTGTTTGGAGCTAGCTTGCAATCAAAATCAAAATCAAAATCAAAATGAAATGGGGATTTGGTTTGTCATTTGTCTGATCCTCCCGGACTCCAATCCCGCCTATATTTATTGTAGGGATGGACGGTGCAGGCAAGTTGGCAGTAAAGAAGAGCCAAAATTATTGGTGTACGGACCATGGGGCCTCATTCGTGTGTGTTAAATGTTAATTAGACAACCTCCATCTTCTTCTAAGGTTTTAATGTTTGACAGATTGGCACATATAATATTGCTAGACATCCCAATATTTGGTATATATGGGCCAAATTAAAGTCAAAAAATTGAGTTCAAAAATCAGGATAATGTTAGACATCGTAAGTGATTTTTTCCAAAATGCTTTCTAAATGATGTGGCAAGCATTTTTTTTTAAAAAAAAATTCTCATTCTCTTTCCTTTGTCTCTCATTCCTTCTCAAAATTGTACTTCCTACATCATTTGGAAAGGATTTTGGGAAAAATTTTGGGACACCTAGCAGCCCTCCAAAAATAATATCAATAATTTAAAGGGAAAAGTTATATTTAGTCCTCAAATTTTTATATTATTTGAATTTAGTCATTAAGTTTTTTTTTTTTTAAGAAAATAATCCTTAGGTTTTGCCCAATTTTTAATAGGCTTTTCTGTCACTTTTTTTTTTGTCAAACTTAATTAATAGTTTGTTATGTCTTAATTGACATGCCAATGTCCTTTTCAGCATCTAATTAATGTCAATACCATATCATTAAGCGCCAAGTTATCCATAGAAAAAAAAAAAAAAAAACCATATCATTAAGCGCCAAGTTATCCATAGGAAAAAAAGAAAAGAAAAAAGAGAGACAAAAATCCATTTTCGTCATCCTAATCTTCTAAATTTGTAGCATCAGAGAGAAAACTGTTAATTTTGAATCTGACATGAAGGTTGACATTATATTGGGTGATGACATGGACCTTACCTAGCATGCAAATGAGACACACGTGACGGATAAAAAAGGTTAACTTTGACTGTATAGTAATAGAAGGATCAATTCAAAACTTGAACAAAACCTAAGGATCTTATTTTTAAAATTGAAAACATAAGAAGAACTAAATCCAAATCAAATGAAAACTTAAGAGGCTAAATATGATTTTTTTTTTTTTTTCCTAATTTAAATTGTTTTGGGTCCGTTATACCATATTTGGGGGCTGTTAACTCTAACTGGACCCTTTTTTAATAATAATAACTTAAGGCCTATTTGTACGTACACAAAATCAAGAATTTTTAGCCCACCTCTACAAGCCTTTGAACCGCTAAAAAGATCATATCCAAAGCATGATTAGAAAACTATTATTCGAAAAAAATGTTCAAATTACCAGAATTAATTAACATGGTAATAGTGACGTATGCAGCTCTAAACAATTTTAAGCAAAAACTTTTATCCTACGTAGTTAAAAGTGATCACCAACAAATCACTATCTTAGTATCTTGCACTTTGATTATGAGGAATTGATTCTAAGAAGGTTGTAGGCCCAACTTCTGTCGATCGGACGGCAATCGATCATGATCATAGGCTTTTGGGAGAATCATGGTTAAACTGCAATGCAGATCACACAAGGAACAAAATCAATGTGCGGAAGAATTTGGAATAGAAAAGTAAACAAATTTAATTTGAAAAATATTTTACGCATTTTATGGTGTTTAGTGCGACCGAAAATAATAGTCAAGCTAAAAATATTTTTGGATTGACAAAAAAATTTCTTTCGTTTCAAAAAATGGTTTTTATTTTTAAATTTCGAAAATCACTTTACGAGTTTGAATTTCTTCTTCTCAAATTGTCGGACAACGCTAGATCTCCGCCGGAAGTCACCGACCGTTTTCCATCATCATTCATTTCCATATGAGCCAAATGCAAAATATATTTTATGGAAATCATTTTTTTTAGAAAAATAATTTTGTCGAACATATTTTCCAACCAAAAGTCGAAATAAACGAAACCGTAATCAAAAGCAAAGTTGGTGACGTGCCACTATTGACACGTCACTGACTCACTGTTTTGGTGACATGTCAAATGTGGCTTGTCACCAACTTTGGTGACGTGCTACACAACACAACACATCACCTTTTGGAGGGTGACGTGTGTAATTCCACACGTCACCAATTGGTGACGTGTGCTAATTTAACACGTTACCAATTCCAATTGTAGAGTGGTGGATTTTTGACCCATCACCTATGTCGCCAATGACACGTCACCACCCCATTATTAGTGACCTTTTTGGCCATTGACACGTCACTAATTCAAGGTCATTAAAATTCTATTTTTTTGTAGTGCCATTGCACTGATCAACAAAATAATCATACTATGGTAGAGAGTTTTTCTTTCCCCAAGCATAGAGACATAGAGTAGAGAATTATTTGTAGTTGTTTATGTACATGTATCTACATATGTATATATAATGTATGCATAAACAAAGACTATATCAAGGAAATTATCTCTAACTTTTTTTTTTTTTTTTTTTTTTTGAGAGTTATTATCTCTAACTTAATATGGCAATAAAATGATGAGTTGCTAGGCTTTTCATTGTTTATTTATTATTATTATTATTTTAGTGCAAGCCAAAACAAAGCTGGAAAGTATTGTTACCTCTTTGACCATGGCAGTAAGATCATCATCCAAGAAACTGCTGCTATAATTATGGAAACCACTTTCATCGTCTGGTTGAGCTGAAAAATATTGCAGGGCTTTGTCGTTGCCTTTTCCTTCCAAGTCTGTCAAATTCGGATATCCCATAGATCCTAGATACTCCATATTTCTCAAGTTAAGATTTGCATCTCCAGTTTCAAAGAAGTTGAAGGAACTTCTTCTCTCGTCTTCAAAATAATGGCAACCACAGTTAGCATAATTTGATCTTCTAGTCAATGGCATGGCAATAATTTGTATTTCATTTTGCAATAAATCATCACTGTCTTTTAATCTCAGGAGTTTCCTAGTTTTATCAATTTTTCTACCAACACAAAAGAAGGGGAAAAGAAGAACAAACATATCTGTTAATATGAGATTCTCATCTATATACATTTGTTGACTGAAAAATTTTCCAGAGGAAAGAAAAAAGTTTGTAGAAAAATTAGTTAATTAGCATGGTGTTATCCTAAGTTAAGTGTTCTATTTAACTTAAGTGCAATCTTAATCATATGTATATAATCCCTCAAAAAAAATAAATCATATGTATATAAGAAAAATAAAATGAAAAAAATATTGAAGAGATAATAAAGGATAAAAATATTTGAGTACCAGGCATAAAAGTTTGAGGAGGCCAAGCAACTGAAGCATGGTGGCCGGAACTTGCACCCATCTGAGTTGAAGCATCTCCAACCATTTGAGAGGGGTAGCAAACGGCGCCGGAGGGATACGAACTAACTTTAGTATTACAGCTTGAACTAGCCTGATTCCCGAAAAATCCAATGTATCCATCATGCAGCTTGATTCCCGGAAAAACATTTGGATACCTAAATTCCGGTTGCGGGAGGTAGGTTTTGGCCGGAAATAATGGAGATGATGATGGGGGATACCCATACATATGACTATGCATGATCCCCTGCTGCATTTGGCCCACAGTTTGGGGAGATTGCATGAGGTGTTGAAACATACCCATCTCCATCGATGTAGGATTTTCTTGTTTCAAATACATGGGAAAACTACTCAATTGTTCGGATATTGGAACAATAGTACCAGGATGTTGGACGTAATTACTAGTTACTTGCATGTCCGTGGTTCCATAGGCAACACCATAGCCTTTCTTCATGTCTGAATTTACACTAGCTATATTCTTATCATGTTCATTTTCCTGTTGCGCCATTGCAGCGCTCTGCTTCTTCAAGATATTTCTGTACTTCTAGAGTATACAAAAGAAGCATAGTAAGAAACAGGATAGACTTAGTTTGACTGTCATGTAATTGTGACAATCTAACAGTAAAAATTTGTCATTGATTTTTATTTTTAGTGTGGATCCAAAGACTGATTTTTATTATTATGTCATCAAGTTATATCATAGTTATATAACAATTTAGTAAATAACATTACTCTAAATTATATAATTAAACTATGAGTAAAACCTTTATTAAAAATAAAAAAATAAAAGGGAATGGGCACCGTCACATGAGCCTAGTGGTATGGGAGTGAGATAAAAAATGAGTATTTAGAATTACTCAAATAAAAAACAATGACTAATTTTCATTATTACGTCATTCCAATTGGGTGACAATCATTTAACAATTTACAAAATAACTTAAAAACACAAGTCAAACTCACCTGAAGATGACTAGCAACAATTTCCCGAGTTAGTCCCGGAATATTCATAATTTTGAGTATCTTATTTGGGACTGCCTCTGTAAATATTAGGAAATCATAAACAATAATTTCACACACAATATATATATATAAAGAGGGAGAGAGAGAGAGAACAGTAGACTTACCACGCTCTCCTAGTTCCTGAATAGCACTAATAAATTTATGATGAAGATCGGGGGTCCAGGTAAACCTAGTCTTCTTCCCGGTAGGCTGTTGAGACTTGGTCTCATCTTCTTCCTTTTTCAGTTTCTCGTCATCATGATCTGTTTTCTGAGGCAATGATATTTGCTCTGTTAATAATATTTCTTTCGTAATGCTAGATTTTTCAAAATTATCAATATTTTTCCTGAAAACGTGTTGCCATATGTTCCTTATCTGCTGTAATCGAACCGGTTTCAACAGGTAGTCCCTGGCCCCATTGGTTATAGCTCTCCATATGTTTGCTTGGTCATCATTAGCAGAGACCACTGCGATTTCAAATTAATTAGAATCAAATTAATAAGTTTAACCACACATAATATTTTGGGAAAACTTCACTTCCCGAGGCCTTGATGTATCACGGATTTTAGCATCTTTCGTTAGGGATTTAACAAAAAAAATCAATGAAGAATTAATAACAATTAAAACGAGTTGAAAAATAGAATACCTATAATGATATTGCAAAATCCGTGATACATCGAGATCAGGCCAAGCAAAGTTCCCTTAATATTTTTATGTCTGTGCATGCATACGTGGCTAGCAATTTTTTTAAAAAGAAAAAGGGAAGATGGCCGGGGGGATGAGTTTTAGAGCTTACTAACTATTGGAATACCCATCTCAATGCCAATAATCTGCAAAAGCTTAAAACCATCCATGTCCTCCCTAATCACATCGGTAATCACAATATCAAACTCGTCTTTGTCCCTCCTCAATATTTGAAGCGCTTCTTCTGCTTCAGTTGTCGCTGTAACTACATATCAAAAGAAACAAAATTTAGAAACCCTAATCCAAAATTTAGAAACCCTATATATATAATTTCCTGCTACTAAAAGAAAATAATACTGCTTTCATGACTATATATGAAGTCAAATTTAATTGGCCTCGATCTCAACAAATCATAAGAGGAATAATGGGTTAAAGAATAACATCAAATATATATTTGGATGCTTTTCCATCAGGTTTAAAGCTTCAAAGCATCAAACCAATACAATAATAACAATTTTACATTAATTCAGATGAATTTCGAAACCCATTACACTAAATTCACTAATTATTCTTTTAAATAAACACTAATTTAATTGCAAGGAAAAAAAAGATCACCAACCTTTGTATCGACATATTTTAAGTAAAGCAACGAGGTAGTTGAGACAGACAGAGTTTGCATCGATTGCAAGCACCTGCATGCCTATTGGAAATTGGTCTCCAACACTGTTTTCCGTTGCTGGAATCTTGCCCTTGCGTTTATCCTCTTGATCTTCATACATGTTCAAACCTAGAAGATACAGAACTTAAAAACAGAAAATTTTGGTATATATATAAATATATATGAGAATCCAGAAGATCCCAGTAATGGAGGGTTTTAAACCTGTTGCAGTGCCTCAGCGGTGGGTTGAGAAATTTAGCAGATTGCTGTCAAGAGATTCAAAGAAAAATCCCCAAGTGTACGTGAAAGGTAAGCATGAAAGAATCCCTAGAATTGAGGAATATGTAATGATGAATGGAGTTAGTATTAAGGAAAGAATGGACAACATTAATGAGTTTACCAATTAAGAACGTAATTAAGCCTTCTACAAGCTAGACATGGTCGGGTTCAGACCGACTACAACGCATTAGGGTTCCCAATTACATAATTAGACTAATTAAGTCACATATATATTTCATTAATTTGATTAATTTGAACTAATGATTTGTTTCAACTTATTAGTCTTTTAAGTGATTTTGATTCTATTTTCTGCAAAAATAAAATTAGTCTGTGTGTTTTCATGCAATTTTAATTCAGTATTTAGGTTATCGATGATTTCAACAATTAGCTTTCTTTAAATTATTCTCTGGTTTCAAATATGTCCCTATTGTCCAATTACGCTAGACCAATCAATTAATGTTACATAACTCTTGTTTGATACGTCATGTAGACCACGCTTAATGAAGCGGAGGTCGCGAGTTTGAATCCTCCCTCTCCCTTCTCTTGTGTGGACATGTCAAAAAAAAAAAAACTCTTGTTTGATACGTCACGTACAAACCGTTAGCATATAATAATTATCATGCTATAATGCAACGGAAATTAGGATTCATAAGCCAGTGCAACAAAGAAAGAGAGATCATCTGACCTATGATTATCAGTGCCAATAGATTTAATACACATGCTTTATTTATAGGTAGGTCAAGAAATAAAAAATGAAATTCAAAATCAATTCAAAATATTTGATTCCACAAAAATAATTTTTATTTTGAATAAATCACTGAATACCGGAATTGTATATATTTTTTAATTACAGTAAAATATATGTGACATACAAGCCATACCTTAAAATAAAATTTCTTACATTCTCCTACTTGGCCCTTATGACACATGAATTTCTTATGGTGTTCGGTTCTATAATATAACCATTACTTTATTTATTCCAGTCATTCATGAAATCTTTCCACTCACACAAGGAATACTATACATGAATCACAGCAGTAAACCATTATATATAATAGGTTGTCCCCTCTATGTATCACAATGTGTAATACTTCCTAAATGAGCATTTTATGGACGATGAACTTTATGAATAGACTTCATATAAGTCATTCGAGTCCAACTTTTTTTTATCCCTACAGATATATGTGCACAAAAATATTTATAACAATTTAGGAGAACTAAGCACAAATGAATTAATGAGTCTCATATATTCCACATGACTTTATACTTTCTTTAGAACATTCACAATGGAAAAGCCAAATGTTACTTTTATCTAAAATGACTAATCATATTTGTAAAAAAAACCCTTACATTGGTTTAGCAAAAAAAAAAAAAACTAAATGTGGTAGCACTTTACAATGGAGCCATTTTATTTTTTATTGTTTCTCTTACATGTTTTCTCTTTTTCCCAAAACTTTTCCTAAAAAAATTTCACAATAAAGAGTAAAAAAATAATATTTTAATAGAATAGATAGAATTATAGCTAATCAAAATAGAGGCATTTAAAAATGGATTTAACTTCAATACGGATGGGCTGCAAAAGTTGGCTTTTGTAGCAACCAATAAAAAAGATACACTTAAGCTAGATGCATGTAATAGAATAGGAAAACAAACACAGGAAAAAAACACTTAACCCAACCTTTTTCTAAAGACACGCATGTACTAAAGTTTATTCAAGCCCCTGTCTATTCAAGCCCTTGCCCAACGCAGGAAAACAAACACAGGAACAATTGCTGATGCCCCTGCCCAATGCCAAATTGGTGCCGCCCCTGCCCAATGCCAAATTGGTGCCGCCCTACCCAACACTTGTTCAAGCGCCCCTGCCCAACATTTATTCAAGCCTATTTGCTGCCACCCCTGCCATTCAAGTTTATTTGTTTTGGGTCTATTTTTTTATTTTTTCTGATGGGTTTGCTCTGATTTGGGTCTAGTTTTTTGGTTTTTTCTTTGGTTTTTCAGATGACTCCGGCGATTTTAGGGGTATAAAATGGCTCCGATTTTAGGATGATAAAATCTCAAAAGGGTTAACCCCTCTAGGTTTTAGATTTGAATAAAAAATAAGTATTGAAGCATTATAATCGATTTTTTAGGTTGGGTTTGTGTTTTTTGATGTTTTCCAGTTGGGTTTGGCCAGAAATGAAGAAAGTCGCTGGAGATGGTTTTGCCGGACCCAGCCACTAGGTCTGCCGTGACCCACAGCTGGGTCTGGCCGTGGGTCAGCCATGGCCGGTGAGTTCGCCAGTGGGTCAACCATCGCCGGTGGTTTCGTCGTCGCTGGAGCAAGGGGTGGTTTGGTTATTTGTTTGGGTTTATTTGGTGTTTTGAGCTTATTTTGTCAAAATAAGCTTGGTGATGTGATGTGTCACCATGTGGTTGGATGCTGCAAAAGACCCATTTTGCAGATGGATCGCATGGTAGGGGCTCTCTTTAAAAATTTATTAGCAAAACTAAATAAAACTGAGTTTTGAAGAGCCATTTTGCATAAAAATTTGGCTCATCCATTGTGAATGCTCTTACTAGTAAACTTTCAGTCATGAGATGCACAACCATTAATTCAGTACTTATATACTCAATAGATACTTCATGTCATTTAATATTATCTTTCATATTGAAATACTTTATGTCGATATGCTTACTTCTGATTTTACTTTGATTATTCTTATAAAAGAGAATTGTAGTATAATTATGGCAGAAGATTTTTAAGAGTCTAACTATCAAATCGACAAATCTTAAGACCTTTAACAAAATTGTATCAATTATAATGCCAATGTAATGAATTCATAACATGTAATGACTTCTACTTTCATGGTAAACGTAGCAATTGTTGTCTGCTTATTGTATATCTCCAGTATATAGCCATTTAACAATAAGAAAATATATATTAAAGCTGACTTTCTACTATCTACACATTTAGCAAAAATCAAATATGAATAACCAGCACCAAATGGTAAGTTTATCTTTAGGTTAAGTTATAGTTCTTGGTTCCTTGCATATACCACAATACTTTATTTGCAACTCTCCATTGACCCAGTAGTCCAATTGTCATTTCAATATCAGATCTAATGTAGACATGTGCATACATTAGGCAGCCTACCACAAATGCATATAGATTATATTTCATTTGCTTTTATTCCAATACATTTTGGGGGTATTGATTTATACTGAATTTATCCCCTTTAATAATAGGTGTTATTGGAGATTCATAGTTTTTCATTTTGTATCTCTCCCAAACTTTTTCAATGTAGGCCTTTAGAGAAGGTCTTAATATTTTTTATTTCCTATCTCGGTGAACCTCTATGTCAATGACATAAGAGGTTTCAATGTTTCACCCGAATCCTTCATTTTCAAAGTTTAATGAGAGGAACTTAATATAACAAACCTAAATTACTGTTTGCACGCATATTATTATCTATATACACGGTTAAAAGAAAATAGGGTAAAGTTTGCATATCCCCCTCAAAATAACACCTAATTGGCAATGTCCCATCTCAAATTTTCAATTGTGTCAATGTCTCTTTCCAAACTACAAAAAACTTGTCAATGTCTCCTCCCCCTAATGATGAAACTACCCTAGTAAAATAAAAACAAAAAATAGTGAAACTTCTAGAAAAAACCTAAAAATATAAAATCCAAAATCCAAGTGGTGGCCAATTCGTTTTTTTAATAAAAATTGAAAATTTTCGTTTTTTATTTATGTTTTATTATTTTTAAAAATATAAATTTATGTTTAAAAAAAATAAAATTTTCTTTAAAAAAAATAAAATTTTTGTTTTTTAAAACATAATTTTTGTTTTAAAAAAAAATACAAATTTCCGTTTTAAAAAAACAATTAAACATTTTCGTCTAAAAAAATAAAAACTAAAATATATATATTAAAAGAATTTCGTTTTTTTAATTAAAATTTTCGTTTTAAAAAAAATTATTTTTATTTTATTTTATTTTTTCGAAGTTACAAGGGTATTGTGTCTTATTGAAAAATCTATAGATGCATTTTTATCTTTTTGCAAGCTTTGGGGGACATTCACAATTAAAAGTTTGGAAATAATATTGTTAATTAGGTGGTAGTTTGTGGGAGTACATGAACTATCCCCAAGAAAATATTTTAGTGAATGGGCCAAAGATGGCTGGACCTCTGGGTCACTAGATTGGACTGGACCATTTGGACCAGCCCACAAAATTGACCTTTTTTTGAGCTTGCAAACTCTACCCAGCCGGTGGCCCAAATCACTTGACCCGATGTCTTTATTGGTTTGAAAACCCTACCCGGATGCCCAACCCTTTAACCCGAAAACCTTAAGCCCCTCTACCGCTGCCCCTTCACCTTTCTCATGAGCTGCCGCCCAACGATCAAACGAACCGCCGTTCTGTCCAGCCCACAGGCAGCCCGTATAGGGCTGCCGCTTCTGTCCATCATGGGCGGCCCATACGGGGGCCTCCGCTCACTACATAACTTAATGTAGTGAGACAAAAATGTGTTGGCTCAATCCAAACAAAACAATATATTCAAACCAACAATTCAGAAATAACTCACAAAACAAAAAAACAATTCTACCTAATACGAACAGAGAATAATAAACAACATAATACCTAGCAAAATAGCATCACATGTCAACATATAATAATTATCGTTCTATAATATAATATGCAGTGAAAATTAGGATTTATAATTACCTCCAGCCATGTTTGAACATGTTTGTTCAACCGAATTAAGAACTAAACCTTAGTAATAAAGAAAAAGAGATCTTTTGAAGTATGCTTACTACTGTCAATAGATGAAATATATAAATTTATTTATAGGTACCCTCAATCAGAATTGTTACATTATTAAAAAAAAATTAAAGAGTTACATTATTTATTCCTACATTCAAGGAATAAGAATCAGAATCAATTAAAAACATTTGATTCTGCAAAAATAATCTTTATTTAAAATAAATCATTGAACATATTTTATAATTTACTTAACATACAGTGTACTTCAAAAATAGGGTTTGCTAGGAGTTCTTCCCGTAATGTTCTCCTAGCGTTCTCCCAGTCTTACGTAAAACATGATTTAAGAAAAAATAAAATTATAATACTATTTTTTTGTCAACAGATTAATTTTTATTAGTTAATAGTTATGTTCTAATGCTTTAAAACTTATTTTTGGATTCAAAACTAAAACCTAAAGGTAAAAGGTTAACCATTTAGGGATGGTATCACCCAAAATGAATTTGATCATCCTAAATTTGATGTTAATACCTCAATTTTGATGCTAATGCCTCACAAATTTGGTGTTAATGCCTCAAATTTGGTGCTAATACCTAAAAAAACGGTGGTTGAGACCACTACAATTTTATTTTTTCTTAAATCATGTTTTACATATGGCTAGGAGAACACCAAGAGAACCTACGGGGAGAACCCCTAGCATTTTCCTTCAAAAATTTGAGAGAAAACACAAGTACAAGGCATTGAAAAAATTGCTCAAATTTTCAGCCCTAAAAAACTTTCTACTTTAACAATGATCAAGAAATGTTAGGGGCATGCTACTGGTCCGTAAGCTATTAACACATAAAATTTTTTGGCCCCAATCTAAAGTGGGGGGAAAAAAACAGAGTTTTAAGGAACTAATCAAAATATTTAAGCAAAACTACCAGAATATTAGAAGCCATCATTCTTGTACATTAAATGGAACAACAAATTGAAAGACATAACTAAAATATTTGAAATGTTCCCCCTAATCAGTGGACAACATGAAATGGGGTCATCAATTGAAAAGCACATTTACCCCTTACAACCCAAAAACGAACATATATTTATATATATCATTCCCAAGACCGACGGCATGGTGATGAGAGAAGCATCTCAATAGAAAGAAGGGCGAACAGACACATACTATACAGGCACACTGTACAAGAAGAGAACCCCTGCTTAAAAACACCAAGAAACATCAGAGGTCCCCGGGACTTGAGAAACCAACAATTTCAAGCAGTCCCAGCCGAAGACCTCAAGGTGTTGCTGGCAATCTTGAAGAGTTCCATCATTTGCAGAATAAGAAAGCAGTGTGAAGGTTAGAGGAGAAAACCTAATTGCATCCCCATAGCAACTTCTAATCATCATCTAACTCAACAAGCTGTGCCCGCTTCTCAGCTGCTTTCTTCCTGATAAAGAAGCCCCACCTCATTGCTGCCTTAATCTTCAGCCATCCCACAACAGCTTTTCCAGATCGGCCACGATCCTCATCGAAGCTTGGCATAGGTGATGGTGCGAATGGTGGGAACACATACCCATCCTCTGGCACATTAACAGCGGCATGACCTCCCATACTCAAAATTCGGAGCAACTGCTGCATTTCTTCATTCTCAAGCATCTCATGACTTCTAATGCGAATCTCTTCCTCTGAAAAGAACTCATCGACTCCCTTGTCACGGTTTTGCGACCAATCATCAAAAGGATTGAGAGTAGATGGTTGAATTGCAGAGTTCATAGTCTGAAACCCGGATGATTGTGGACGACCAAGGGCTAGTCCAACAGCATCATCTCTTGAGCTTTGGGCATGGTGAGAATTGTTGATCACATGTACATGTGATGCAAAAGAAGTGCTGTCATACGGGATACGAGAATTTGAATTTACAATCTGTGACTCAGTTGAGTACCTCGTTGGCAGATTCTCATTATACCCTGAAGCTCAAAAAGAAAAAGGGAAATGATAAGTAGCAGTACAATACTTCTAGATCAAGCATCAACAGCCAAACATCGTCTCTATTGGGTGCTGGCATGCTAAATAATGCACACATTCATGTTTGTGTAGTGGGTATTCATGTGTATGTGTGTGCACGGGCATGAGTGTGAAAGAGAGATTAACAGGGCTGATTTTACTTTTTCTTAACCCCTTACCACCATCCTCCCACCAAAAACTTAAAAATAAAAGACAAAGGAAGAATCCACCCATTTATTCCTGAAAACCCCATGATTTAATGAAGCCAGCAATGCTTACCTCCAACTGGTAAGCTTAAAGCCGCTGGAGGCTGCTCTGAAGGAATTGGCAGGTGCTGTAGTTGAAGGTGATGATCTAAAGCAGTAGAGTAATCAATTGGTTCTATATTAAGTTCATTCCGGGAAGCACCTGACCTCCTATTCTGCTTAAAGCTCAAAAGTGACTTGCCATCATACTCTATAACTTGATCCCAATTGTCGTACGCTTTCTTCACCAGTGCATCTACATAAACCTGCATTTACAATAGTAAGCTCTCTGATGATTAGCTTTACCGGTAAAAACCAAATCAGACTGCAGTATCTGAAACTCAATGACCTTCAACTGCCCTAATTCTAGGAATTTACATCTACCTGCTTGTTTATCAGCATAGCAAGTGGCAAGCAATACTAGTGTTTATTTGTCTCGTAAGACTAAATAATCTGTACTTAAAACCAATAACACTACTTAGCTTCTCAACTCTTAATGTCAATTTTGCTTCTTTTTTGTTACTTTTTGTACTTTTTACTCCATCCATTTGTGCACAACGTCTCAAAAGTACAATAATAGTACAGTATACTTTAAAAAGAGAGGTGACTTAGAATCACTACATCAGCAGAAAAGGGCAACATACAACAGAACTGAGTTGATGTGCTTCACATCTGAAAACAGGTAACATTATTGATCACTCACATGCCTTCTCCCAAATTTCAGTCAGTAGGTTTGCATTGGGATAAAGAACAATTGGAGAAAATTACAAAAGTCAGGTTTCCTAGTTGCCAAACCAAGCTGGCTGGTGATCAATTATTTTCTTCAATTTCTTATACAAAGAAGACATATAGGAGAGAGAGAAAGGAAGGGGGGGGGGGGGGGGGNGGGGGTGAAGAGATTATGACAAATAGAGAGAATTATTTGCTACAGGGGCAGTTTGATTAGTTAAGTAATACATTTAACTGTTGACTGCCATCCTGATGCAGTCGACCAAGGAAATAAAGAACTTTGACGCAGCAAAAGCCACCTTGGCAGCAAATGAGGCAGGTGATCATGACAATCCCCAAAATAGGGAAAAACAAATCAGTAATCAATAATCTGCTTATTTTTATTTTTATTTTATTTTATTCATTAGGAAACCAGAAATTATCAAATCTGGCTGATAACACCAAGGACTTACAGTAGAGAAAAAGTTGATTTCTTGAGTAGATACCTAATAAATAGGTTTAAGGATGCAAATGCAACAATATTCTCAAACCCAATTTATGGAAGGCAAGCAAAATACTGCAATAAGCACTAGATCAAATGGCATCCCCTCCCTTCTAAGAATAGGGCAGAGGGTAAGATTTTGGATTTAGGATTCACTGGGTGCATGAATAACAAACCAATCATTCAAAAAAAGAAGGGGGTAAAACTACAATAGCTTTAGTAGAAATGCAAACCCTATTTCAAACTTAAGACAAGTAATGTCAGGATGTAATTGCGAAAGAAAGCATAAGGCATATGTCATACTCACCTTCTGATCGTCAGAAAGAGAATCAGCACTATAGAAATGCTCCTCGCTAATAAGGCCCCTCAGTTCATAGATGTTGTTAAAAACGACCCCAGCATTTCTTGTATCTTCGGGGTAGTAAACATATAGCTTCCCACTCAAGATACAAGTCTTTGCATGGTCTAAGAGAGCCTCCCACATCTTATTTGACATACCACTTCCAAGGATCTACAGAAACACAATATATCTCAAAACATGTAGATAGCATCTAATCTTAAGTTGAGAAGAAAATCCTTTACATACAGTCCGAAGTTTTTGCTGGTCTCGGACCACAAGCCGAAGAAAGTCTTCAACCGTGAAGATTCCTGCCTGGTTTAGTCTCTTGTGGAATGACCCATCCTTGCCAATTTTCTCCAATCTCCATACATCATCTTCTAATGCAGGCGGATAATGCTTCTTGTACACTGCCAAGAAAAAAAAAAATCAACAACAATATTCCAAGACAAACAGTCAAAAGAAAAATTTAAATGACAGAGGGTAAGCATACATTCCCCTCTGTGATCTTTAACAGTAAATGCTTCTGTCTTTGCTTCACGTATGTGTACACCCTCGCAAAATCCAGAAGCAACCTTCAAGCCAAGCCTGAACTTCCTGCTCCTTATCCAACTTGAGTTGTCCGTAAATGTGAGCTCCCCTAGTGTCCCTACCCCGTCCTTGAGTGTCACGTATAGGTCCCCTGTCAACAAAGGTCTCTTACCTTCACGCTCTTTCACAATATGGCTTTCAAATTCTTCTTGCGTCCAGTCTTCATCATCATCATTGTTAAAATCGCCTTCAAGCACAACAATGTCTAGTTTGGCAGAGGCTTCAGGTCCAGATGTCACAAAATTGCCAGTGTTTGCATCGATTAAAACAACATGAATTGAAGCACCCTGCTCGCCTTCAACTTTCCCTCCTGTGAATAGTGGAAGAGACAATCTGGACCTAAAGTGCAGCTGCAAGTTTCGTCCATCTGGACCTTCAATCCGTTTTGGGGAAGATCTGAAACACTACCATAGATGTAAGACAAAAAGTTCAAGGAAGGTGAATGACAACAAAATCAGGAAGCACTGAAGTGAGTTGTCAAAAACAAAGACTAAACCAAAAGTGGTTATACAAAAGAAAATATATCCAATAGTTTCCAGGCAGATAGGATGCCAACAAATCTAAGAAAGACCTTGGCAATAAAATTAATATAACCAGTAGAACTCACACTCCAAAAGTCCGAATGTCTCATGTTAGACATAGAAGCTAGTAACAAAACTAAACCAAGAAAATAGGATAGAGCTTTAGCAAATAAAGCAGATAAAGATAGCACCATTTTAAAGGTGCAACCTTTTACATTTACCAAAGGAAAACCATCCTACAACTCTCACGGCATTTCATTCAATTCTTCAAGTCTTCATAAGAAATATTATCCCTGATCCTCAAGTTCATCTGTTCAATGAGTAAAGATTAACACAACATGGGTTGAGTGATGTAGTGAGTGCCCACATCAGCTCATGTTTGAATATGCAAGGACCATTATATCATTCTATTCTGAAATGGTATATTTACTGTTAATGGCACATCACACAGGCTTCATGCAACTAGAACCACATGAATGTGCACAGAAACATCTTCCAGACTTGCTAACATTGTGAAAGTATTATATACATGAGATTGTTCACAAACATTGCAACCGGTTTTATGCTTTTTTTATATTAAATTTTGACGTCCATATATCAGTGAACAATCAAAAGCCGATAAGTTCTACCTAAAACCATATTATATATCAATAAATCATTTTTCTTCTGCATATCCTTTTTTTTTTTTTTATGTAGCCAAACATTTAAGAAATTAACTATTCTCCTNCCCCCCCCCCCCCCCCCCCAACACACAAAATATATATATATTTCCATGACCCAGTGGCCCCGTACTATTCAATTTCTTCTGAAAAATGTAAAAAACAACATAAACAGATATAGAACCAGAATATATATACAAGATCCCCCACCCTTTTTTGGGGGTTGCAGGATTGAGAAAGAAAATTAACTGCGAAAAAAAAAAGATCAAGAATCTTTAGACCTTCCATTAAGTCTAGCAGGGCCTAACTTTGCCAAAGCGCGTTCCACTTCTTCACTGACCTGTTGACCATTGAAGCACTGAACCAATGAGAGGCAAAAAGAGAGGCCACGCACCAAGTGCAGTTATATATAAATAACAGACTCTAATTATTTATCTTTTATGCATAGCAAAATTGTTTGCTTACAAGAAATGCATCCTTCATGCACATTACACAAACAATCTGACTAGAGAATGATACATAACAAAGAGGAAGGAAACAATAAACAAAGATGCACAGTAAGAGCAGCTCCAGGATCTGTACAAGAAAAGGTTCAGCTGATTCACTGGATAATATGATTTATTTGGTCAAAACATGTAATCCAGCCATAGGTAACAACCTTTTTATCCTTTGCCAAGTTAAAACCTCTTTTCTTGTCTTTTTTTTTTTTATTTGATTTATCCACTAGAAGACTCCAGAAAGGGACATATCCAAACTATACCAAGAATCTAAAGGCTCAAGTTAGCTCATCCAAACTGTAACACCCTAGATCCATCCTAGGGTAATTTTGTGATGTTTGCTGTTGTGCCTTTTTTTTTTTTGGTAGTTGTTTGCTTAATCTGTTTCTTTTTAAACTCATGGGTTTGCTCAAGGAGTATGCTAGAGGACTGAAAAAAACTTGTAAAGGATTTAAAAGTCAATAAATGTTTTTTTATAAGTAATTTAATATCATCGAAAAGCACAGATAGGCACAACCCGAGTAAATTGGAAGTAGAAAAGAGAATCCTACTCAATAGAAAAAGAAGAACAAAGGCTCAAGTTCAAAGAGTTAGAAAAGCTACCCAATAAATAAATTTTTTTTTAAAAAAAAAAAAAAAAAAGAGAAGCAAGTTGTTATATGCTGCTATCCACATATAAAGGGGGTTGAATTTAATCTTTTTCAACTCTACCACCGAATTTCCTCTATCTTCAAAGCTTTGTGCATTATGTTCTCTCCAAATACACCACATTAAACAAAAGGGGCCAACCTCTAAATTTTCAAATGTCACAACTCACAACACCCCACCTGGCCTCCCCAACTCATCAACATCTCTCTCACCCCTTTTGTAACGACTCAGGAAAAAGCGCTAGCCACATTTGCGCTATTGCTCCAAAATGACTAATTAGTTTGGAACTTCTTTAGAATTCATATAAAGCCCAATTTCACCTAATAACTAGGCAATGTGGAACTTAACACTAATGACTATCTTTTATAAACTACCCACTTTATGTGGGTTACACATCTCTTCCAAATATGGGACTGAGGTGTTACACTTCTAAGTATAACCCAATAAACACCAAACAAATTACATAGTGAGCTCCATAAATCTCTTGCTACTTTACAATGAAGTTGATCGATGGCATCTCCACTCTTTTCGCACATACAACACTAATCCACCACAATCACTTCCTCAGGTTATCCAACGGCAATGTTTTCCCTAATGACGTCATCCACACGAAAATACTACTCTTGAAGAAGCCTTAACTCTGCATATACTTTCCAAGGACACAGGAAAACTGCAAATATGGTTAACATACGACAAAACGACTTCATTTCAAACTTGTGTCTCTTGAAAGGGATCCAACATATTCTATCCACATCTCCTTGCCTTACTCTAAGAGAATACAACATCTCAAAGAAAAAGGGGAGCAAATCCACCTCCCAATCCTGTAGATGTCTAGTAAAAATTATATTCCAAGGAATACCTCCATTTCAGAATTGCAAAAGATCCACCACCCACATGTCCTCACAACGTGCAATACAAATCTAGATAAGATATCTTCAATGGTTGATCCCAACACCATGCCAAAAACCTAACCTTTCATCCACCACTCACCTCAAATTTTACAATTTTTTTTTTTTTAATAAGTAATAATCCAATCTCATTAAAAGTGTAGAGCGCCCCTTAGTACACTAGAGGTATACAAAAAGAAATGCCTAACTAGAAAGGGAAAAGCGAATAAGAAAATCATCAAAACTAATCGACAAAGGGGCCACATAAGTCGTAGTCCAAAAATACAATGTAGGGTAAAAGGAGGCTAAAATCTCCTCCAAGGTCCTCTCCAAGTCCTCAGAGCTCCTATCATATATTTCCCTCCATAAGCACCAAAGAAGGCAAATAGGCGCCATTTTCCACACTGCAACACTCCTCAACCTTCCAGAGCACCACCAACAAGCAAGCAAGTTTTCCCACCCCCTCCTTATATATACCACAAACCCACTCCAAATGGCCCTATTACCTCCTTGGAACACCAACTTCCCCTTAAACCATCATATTTAGTCTCTATCACCAATCGCCACAGAGCCTCACTCTTCGTAGCATAACGCCATGGCCATTTGCTCATTAGGGCTCAATAAACTGAATTATGTACCAAATCCCCAACCCAACTGATTTCATCGGGCTATAAACTCTCGACCAGTTCACTAAATGGAATTTAAACCTGTCACCAATTCCACCCTATAAAACATCTAAAGTTTTTCAATCCTATTAGCCACACCCACTAGAATAAGGAAAAGAGAATACTAAGTACACAAATTAAAAAGGGTGCTTTTTATCAAAGTATACATCCCCTAGATAAATAAAGCATTTTCCATCCAGCCAGCCAGCATTCCACATTTTCAATTATGCCATTCCAAATAGATGTAGCCTTGTAAGATGCACCCAAAGGCAAACCCAAGTACTTCATCAGCAAAGATGCTACTCTACAGCCTAGAATGCAAGTCAAACCATCTACATCTCCCACTTCGCCAACAGTAACTATCTTTGATTTTGCCAAATTAAAACTTAAGAAAAGGCATCACAAATGTCAAGAGTTCAGAATTTGACTCACAAATTTGCAAACAAGAAGTGGGACAGTAACTATTCTTCATTATTCCTTGACCCCATTAAAAAACCAAACAAAAGTCCCTTATCCAGTGTAGCCGTCATCATCCTACTCAATGCTTCCTTAACAACGACAAACAATAATGTGATAACAGGTCCCCTTGTCTCAATCCATCGGAACTATTAAAGAAACCAAACAGTGAACCACTAATAGGAATGGAAAACCGCACCGTAGAAATACAATGCCCTATCAATCCCTCCTCTCCCCAAATCAACATCTCTGGGAAAAATATAATAAGAACTGCCAATTAACATGATCATAAGTCTTTTCCAAGTCCAATTTACATAACACTCATGGTTCCCCCAATCTAATCTAACTATCCAAACATTCATTAGCAAGAAAACCGAATCCAAAATTTGTCTACCTCTAATGAATGCATTCTGGGAGTTTGTTATAATTTTTCCCAAAACCGATTTTAACCTATTTGCCAGGACCTTGGAGATAATTTTATAAACACAACCCACTAAACTAATAGGCCAAAAATCCTTAATGTCCATCCTGTTTTGGGAGAAGGAGACAAACATTGCATTAAAACTCTTCTCAAACTTCCTTTGACTATGAAACTCCTAAAAAACTACGAAGATGTCTTATTTCACAACCTCCCAACACTTCTGGAAAAAAGCCATAGAGAAACCATTAGGTCCCGGAACCTTCTCACCATTCAAATCTCTTATCACCTCCCACACTCCATTCTCCTCAAAATCCCTTTCCAACTAATTTCTCTCATCCGCATTAATGGAAAGAAACGAGAGGCCATCCAAGTTTGGTCGCAGAACAAATTGTTCAGCATACAACCTCTTATAGAATTGCACTACATGCTCCCTTATTTCTATAGAATCAGAATTCATAGACCCATTAATAGCTAAAGAGGCCATTTTAAGTGATAGGCCTATTTTCCGAAGAGGAAATCTCTGTATATCAAAAGACATAGACCCATTGATAACCTACGAGTCCAATGAAAAAAAAAAATGAAAATTAGTATATGAAATGAAAAGAAGTAACAGATTGAAGCATTTAAAATTTAGCAAGGGAAAAAATGAATAAAAAGGCAAACAGTACAAATAAAACAAAGCACAGGTACAAAAGCAACAAAATATTTATATTTTGGAAAGATACGAAACTTCATTAGCAAGAAGACAAGTCATCTAGAATGTCGTGAATACTTAGGCTATTCATAGAGATCAAAGTACCTGTAGCAAAATGGTGACCATAGAGATTTATACTATTAAGGAAACATTAGAAGGATGATTTAAGCACTCTGATGATGATTGGTGTGTAATGACCAAAGGAAAAGCGCTAATCACATCTACGCTATCACCCTAAAAGGACTAGTCAATTTGGAGCTTCCCTACAATTTCTTATAAAGCCTAGTTTAACCTAATAATTAGGCAATGTGGGACTCAGCACTCATTACTATCTTTAAAAATCACTCACTCTATGTGTGCTACTTCTCACCTTCCCAATATTGTACCGGGGTGTTACATGGAGTGTAAAGCAGGTTTGTGCTGGGTAAATTAAAGAGATGAAGCATAATAAGTAGCCAATTCAAACCCATTAGAATAAAATATATATATATATATAGTTGGCATGAAAATCGAGTGTAGAAGCCATAAGTCTTACAACTCTACGAAGAATAGGTTCCAAAGACGAGCATAGCTTTTGCAGACTGTCCACTTTCAGAGCTTCAACAATTACGCTGCATGATATAATTGACTTTAAATTAAGTGAAAATGAAAATGATTTTTGTACTAAATAAGTTGGACAAAAAGAATAAAATGGAAAGAAGCATATTAGCATTAGCCCACACAACAAATTATAGTACATACAAAAATAAGATTTTTGCTACACAAATATAGAATCTTACCCAATGAGTCATGAGCTATGAACTTCATTTTTATAATAAACCATTATATAGTCGTGAGATGCAAAATTTATCATTTATGCAAGATATATTAGTTGTGATATTTATAAATCTAGCTATTTTGTACAGTGATTGTTAAACCTAGGTTTGCACCTATTTTCCAGTATATTTACGCACATAATCATACAAAAATGTATTTTCCATTAGCTTTTAGTGTTCCTACCAAATAACACATAAAATTACACAAACATGATCAACAAGATCTTCCAAAACCAAAGAAAAGCTCCACATATCATTATGTTTAAGTATCTCCCCTTTCAAAATTCCCATAAATCTCACAATTCCCTCAATTATATAAACACTTGAAGTTAGGGATATGAAATGACTACAGAAGGGCAAAAACCCCATTTGGAAGATCAAATTAGCAACTTGCTCTGATGAGAAACCTATCATAGAGAGTTTTTCTCTTGAAATGGTACCAAATTTGGGTTTTATCTGCAGCTCCTTTCGTCTATAAAGTTGGAGTGATGTATGCAACAACATGGCCATAGCATGTGTGGTGATGACATAATGCAACTCTGGAGGGCAGATATCAGCCTTTCTTCTGATAAGACAGCCTATTTTGCATTGTTAAGTTTCTTAAAATGCAACCCACAACAAGTTTTGAGGGCAATTATCACTCTTCCTTTTAGAATGGCAAGCCCACACCAAGTTCTGGTGCACCTAAGTAACAACTAGAGACTATTTCATAACCAACTACTTAAAAACTTAGACTACGCTAATTTTAACAATTGAACACTTCAACTGAAGTAACATTCTAGTATTTATACAATCCACAATTAGCACTGTAATTGAAAAAATTAACAAAGAAATCCCAATCAAACAAAGCAACTCAAGTCACGAATCAAATTGACATAAGAATTTACCTAGCAAGTGCGGGCCGCTTCCTCTCTGGCTGCTCATCTTCTCCTCCTCCTCCTCCTCCCTCCAAACTCCTCTTTCCTCTACTCATAGATTTGGTCCTCTCCATAAATCTAGTCTGCATTTACACCCACACCTCCCGGATCTGTAACACACCAAAACCACAACATACTCACTAAAAACGCATAAAAATCCCAAAATTGCAACCAAACTCAGAAACCCTAACTACCACTACACACACAACTTTCCACCACAGATCTACAAAGCACTTAAAATTCAACTCAGATTTCGCTTATTCCTCATAATTGAACTTGCAAAAACTCCCGATTTTCCATCTATTGATGAAAAACAAAATACAAAAATTACTAAAAGACAGATTGATTCCCCAAAAAGAATGACAAAAAGAAAATACTTGCTAGGAGATTCCTTCTTTTTATACTTTTCTTATAGCACGAAAGCGAGGGAAAACCTGTGAGAATAATAGTAGTGTTTGGTGAGCGAGAAAATCGAAAGCAAAGGTGATATCGTTTGAAGTCTTAAAGACTTCTTTTGTTTTTGAGTCTATACTGGCGACTCTCAGATCAACTGTGCTATAATCAGCTGCGTCTCAGACCATAGTAGTACACATTCTTCAGTCAATGGTATCCACTCGCAAAGACGACCTTTTTGTTTCACTCTATGATTTCTTGCACTCTTGAAAAAGGAAAGTGAGACCAGCTGTTCTGTGTAGCACTTGATGGACTCTCGTAGACCAATGCCAGATCTACTACCCGCATTGGTCGTTGCTTTAGGATCGTCCGAAGGACAAGCGAGCGTGAAATCCTGGACGTTGCACTTGCCACGTCACTCGGAAATATATGATGGTTTCACTGACGTCACTTCCATTTTTAGGCTGACGCCGGTTTCTGTTTTTGGTTCCGAATTTTATTTCCCTTTTGGCCACAGACACTTTCTATTATCATGATTAATTGATATTAATCCTAATTATTGTTACTATCATTATTACGTTGATACTCATCTATAATCATAAAGGATCACATTCCATTCTCGTGGAAGCTATTTAATAATGTACACGTGAGATTATGTACAATGATAACTATTCTCAAAAAGTAGCTTAATAATTGGACACTACATATTATAAAATAGAGCTTATTAACTTGAATCATTTTCTTCATTTTTCTTTTTATGTGAATATGTCAAAAAAAAATATAATATACAGGTAAATACACCTCTTTTAAATTTTGATAGTAAAATAAATAATTTAGATAATATAGAGAATCCGTGGGATTCCAATCATGGGTTGTTAACCGTAAAGGAGTGAATAATGTCATAAATTGAATGTACGAGCACACTGTCCCCTCCCAAAAACAAAAAAAGAATGTATGAGCACTCCAAAGATCATTAATACACAAATAAATAAAGAATGACGATAAAGACTTAATTTTTTTTTTGTTTAATTTTTATTTTTAAAAAAAAAAAGAGTAAAAAATAAAAAAAAGTGTCTAAAGTAATATATATATTTTTTATTTTGTCTTTCTTTTAATTAGTGTTTTTTAAAAAAATAAAAATTACATTTTTCTTCATAAAAATAGTCATTTTTCATAAAAACCAAAAAAAATATTATTACTTCAAACACTTTTTTTATTTTTTACTTTGTTTTTTTCTTAAAAAAAAAAAGATAAAAGTTGAACAAAAAAGTTAGGTCTTTAGCATTTTTCATAATTAAATAAAATGAATAAACTAACATAAAAGGACATAAACTTTCTTCAAACTAATCTAATAAATGTAAAGTGTCATCTCTCACATATTTTATTTAATATTTTAACATTCATTTATTATCATTTCACTAATCTAGTAAATCAAATATTAATTTTTGGACACAAATTTTCCTCTAAACCAGTTTGAAAAAAAAAAAATTCCTATCTATTTTAATAAGTGACAAGTAGAATGTCTTCAAGGATAGCTCAATCGGCTGTATGATCAAGCGGCCAGGAATCTCCAAACATACTAAAAAATTTGTTGTATTTGAATCGGACGGAGAGATGACATAACAAACACTCCCTATCCACTCAAACATATTCTACATTTAAGGATAAGATAAGAACAACTGTTGTCCACTTTTTCTGTTGCCGCAAAAGAGGTGGAGGAGCAAACAATGAAAACGACTCCCTAATTACTAAGAATAAATAAAAGCAGAGAAGCAGACAAAAGCAACAAATATTAAAAGCACATGATAGAACTACTGTGCCTGCAAAATATCTTGGCTTAGAGTTAGAGTTCCTATTCCTAAAACAAGATAAATATATATATTGTTTTTACATGTACTTTGTGCTCATTTATTTTGGAAGATAGAGAAATATTAGTTTTTTTTTTTAAGTCGTGAGTGTACTTATTGTTAGAGAATAACAATGGGCTTATCCTACATTACTCAAGTGTTGATAAAGTCCACATAAATAAGTTTTACCTAAGTTGTCCCACATTGAAAAAACATAAAGTTCCTCTCCCCTTTGGCTCCAATATAAAGAGGCTTCTGATGTACAATTATATTCACTCAATAAAAGCTAAATGTAGCCTATAGGGTTTTAGTGTGTGGATATAGGCATATTGCCGAACCACCTTAATCTTGTGTCTATTTCTCTCTTGCTTATTTATTATTCCGCATTACAAATTCTATTATGGTATCAGAGCTAATAGGCTAACGCCAATTATTAGATTTTGGTTTAAATTCATTTGTTTTTATTTCTTGTAATTTCTTTAAGTCTTTTATTTTTATTTCCCTGTAATTTCTTTTATTTCACTAAAAAAATTTTTCCTCTCTTTGTTTTGGATTGTTTTACAATCGCAAAACTTTAGTTTTATTTTCTGTAGATTTTTGCAAGTTTATTTTATGTAGATTTTTGTTGCATGAGACATACAACCCATCACAGTGATTCCAATTTTTTTTTTTTTTTTTGGTCAGATCTAGAAAAATAATTTCAGATTTTGTCCATGTCTTCATTACAACTTAATCTAGAAAAATAATTATGTGGTTCTCAGTTCTTACCGTTGATTCTCCTTTGGGCATTTTCACAAACACCTTTCGACCACACTACCTGTGCTTTCCTGTGTTGTGTTTCCACTTCACTCATGAACCGTTTCTCTCTTTCTCTTCCACACTTTCCAGCATTTGCTTCTTTTATTTCTTTTTGTTTTTCTTTCCACTTCACTCATGAACCTCATTTTCTTATGTTGCTCTTTCAGGCATTTTCTCATTTTCTCCCCCATGGTCTCTCATCCCATTACTTTCCATTAATTTCCCACTCACACCTTTTGTTCATCAAAATACTATCCTTTATCTCCCCATTGGCCTTTTCTTATGCTCCGCGGCACTTACACAGCCCTTCAATTTCCCTCTTTCACGAATGGATGTACTATTCGGTGATGCATGCTCCATTTATTTTCTTCATTTTCTTATGGAACTCATTTGTCTGGTAGAAAAGAGTATCAGTAAACCGATTTTCTCCTCTCTTGTACTAAGTATATGAGATGTCGATATTGACATCTTGAAATTTGTTTCACAAAAAAAAAAAAAAAAAAATCAAAAAATCAAAAGAGACCAAAGATGCCCACCAAAAAGAGGTTCAAGTTGCCCACCAAAAGAGGTCCAAGTTGTCCACAAAAGAGGCTTAAGTTGCCCTTTTTTTTTTCTTTGTTGGCCCATTATTTGGCATTTGTAGTATTACCCATGCCAATTTTAGCCCATAGTGGCCCATTTTGCCGATGATCTCGGCCCCATGTATTTTGGCCTTTGTGGTATTGTTTAAAACTCAGGCTCGACTTTTGTGGTATTATTTTAAACCCAAGCCTATTTTAGCCCATTGTTGGCTTTTATATTTGGCCATTGGCCCATTATTTGTAATTTGGCATTTGTGGTATTGCCCATGCCCATTTTAGCCCATAGTTGGCTTTCATGTAAAACCCATAGTTGGCTCATTTTGCCAAAAGTTCTGGATGTTCAAAAGTTGCTGATGCTTCAAATTCCGACGTCATCGCCTCCAACCAGCCACCATCTCGGCCTCCGTCGCTGCTCAAGAAGCAAACTCAAGATTTCACAGGTTCCCACCTTGAGTTTGAGGAGGAATGTTAGAGAATAGCAATGGGCTTATCCAACATTGCTCAAGTGTTGATAAAGCCCACATAAATAAGCCTTACCTAAACTGTCCCACATTGGAAAGACATAAAGTCCATCTCCCCTTTGGCTCCTATATAAAGAGGGTTCTGATGTACAATTATATCCACTCAATAAAAGCTAAATGTAGCATATAGGGCTTTAGTGTGTAGATGTAGGCATATTGCTGAACCACTTTAATCTTGTGTCTATTTCTCTCTTGCTTATTTATTATTTCGCATTACAAATTCTATTACTTATGTTTAGGCTGTCCGCTGCAGTTTCTGTTTATCGTCTCTCTATATTTTCTGTTATTAGTGATTTATGGAGTGAATTTTTTATTTTTTTTTTCTAGGTTTTGAATTCTTTTAGTCGATTTCTAAGGGTTTATTTATACAAAATCTTAAGAGTAATGATCTTAGATCTTTGATTTGTCTTTTTGTTTTCTCTTTGATTCTTTTCTAGGAGCAAATTATTGACCGTTGGGGGAAAAATTATCAAGCATATGAAAGAATTGTCACTAGTAAAAGCAACGAAGTAGATTGCATTTGAGAATGCACTTATGGTGTAAATGGAAAAGCCATAAAATCACTGTTTATTTGAGAAAGTTGTGATGGACTAGGCAGCAACTGAAGACTTGATTTGCTTGAATATACTGCAGATCTAGAAACTGATGGGAATAGTGACATTAAAAGAGTTAAATAAAGAATATATCAAATTTGAAATGAAAAAAATTTTCATTGTATTTTTATGATATTGTTTTGTTAGAGCAACATACTCTATTTTTATTAAATGAATAAAAAAACATTGTTATCAAAAAGATCGGACAATTGGTCAAACATACGACCATGCACCCTAACTAACAATGAATGACGAACAGCCAAACATGGCCATGAGCCTCATGACAAACCCTTGGGTGAATAGTCGCCCGCCGAATGATGAAGAATGCCTATGATCTCTATAAGAAGTTGATGAGTTTGTGACCCAATATGGTATCACAAGCTATGACATCACAAGCTATGACAACCACGAGAGAGAGAGAGAGAGAGATAAGACACTAAGTTTGAGATGACAATAATACAATTCAAATGTAACTAATAAGATATTATCCAGTTCAAATGAAATTGAGAGTACTTTAGTGTTAAAAGACCTATGGTGCCTCTCTTAATTGACAATGAATAAGGCAACTTGTTAAGGGAGGTTCAAGCTTGGTCAAGGGCCTCCTTTGACCCTTGACCAAAACAAAAAAAAGGGGGGGGGGGGGGGGGGGGGGGCCCTTTNCCTTTGACTTCATTAAATTTAATCAACATAAGCCATACCTTAAAACTAATTTCCATGTCATTTGTAGGGGTGAAAATGTAAGCGAATAATAACCATTCACATCTGCTATCCGCATTTATCATCAATCTACTATCTACATATGCAAATGCAGATGCGGATAGCAAAAACTAATATCCGCAAATGTTGATGCGGATAGCGGTTTTAGGGTATGCAAATACAGATAATATCTGCATCCGCATCTGCATTCCTTTATATACTTATATTATATTTAATATTTTTTAATTTATGTTTGTCGGATTTATAATTTATGTTTCTTATATTTGCTAGATTTGTAATGTTGTTGGGATTTCATTTTTAGAAAACTCTTTTAATTTGTTATGATTAATTTTCTGATATGTTCTTCCTTTATTATCATTATTTTTAATTGTTTTGTTTTTTCAACTATAGATTGCATTGACGAATTCATGGCCATATAATGACCAATTCCCATGCTTTACATGGTCGCTCATTAGCTAATTATCCGTTATCCAATACAATTTAGTATGGGTTCATGATCGTATGTTGATCAATTGCCCAATATAACTTGATCTTGTATACATGATCAATTCGTCAATGCAATCTAATATATAGGGGTCCATGACCACATGCTAGTCAATTGCCCAATTTAATACAGGGGTACATAACATGGTCATGCGTTTGGCCAATTGCCTAGTGCATTCTAGCCTTCTAGGATTCATGATCATTCATATACTGATCAATTTCCAAATGTAATATGATTAATTGCCCAATTTATTTTGATTTGGAGTACATGGCTTCATATTGGCCCCGCCACTCTACACGGGGGGGCCCATAAAAGAGAAGAATTTAGAATAGCTTTCAATGACTACAACTCAGAATTTTGAATACTACTTAGTTTGGCAAAACTCTTCTAGTCTTGTGTGAAGCTTGACAAGTACTTGGCTGCAGAGCTCAGGAGATGTGCAGGGGCCGCACATGAGATATATGACATTGCCCAAGGGCCTCGTGTAGACACCATCTTCACGGAGTTTCTGAAGAAGAGAACTCGCATATAGCGATCCATACCTGTAAAAGACACCTGCTTAGAGCAAAACTTCTAGAACGAGGGAAATAATACATTAAACTATAGAGATGCAGGGACTCTGAACCAGAAAACAAAGAATAGAAAACCAGATAAAAGACAAGTGTTTGTTACAAATAGGAATAGGGCAATGCCTCTCTTGGCCAGTTGGCCTTAGCTAAAATCAAATGTAGCATGTCTTGGAAGTTCTTTCTTTCTTTCCTAATTTTGTTTTTTTAGAGGGATATGGCATAATCTGTTCAGGACAGACAAGCTCAAATTGTTGTACTTGCCTGATCTGGATAACCCTACTAATGAGTTCAGGGTTACCATGAACCATAAAGAACCACTGTACAGGATGCTTCAAATAAGAATTTCTTCAGGACATAACTTTCATATTCAAACCTTCCAGCTTACAAGTTGGAAGTGTTAAAGAATGCATGCGGAGCTACAATGACAGTTAATAGAAGATGACACTTAAAAATAATTAAGGGAAGCTGATCAGACAATACCCAGCATTATGGCCTTCTGCTCGGAGTTCCAAGGCACAAAGAGTTCCCAACGCAACCACTCTTTGAACTGCAGGAATTGATGAAATCTGTCGCACCAAGTCTTCATCCCATAACTGCAAGTATTTGAAAAAAAAATTTTGATTTGTGGTTCCCATAAGTAAAAATTATTTTAGCATGATCACTATTAGGCGAAATTGTTGTAATGAAGCTGAACAGAAACAGCAGCCTCCATAAGTTTGTCTATTTTAGGGGCTGACAAGGACTTACTAGAACTAATTCATAGCTTCTCTACATGTTGTAATTGAAGCTGGGAATATTTCAAGTTTGAATAGTTGAAACATCTATCAGAACGTAATTGCAAGTAAAATTAAGGTAGATTTATATACTAAAAATGAGGTTGTACCATCTCTTTTCACTTTTACTCTCATAAGAACTAGCAACAGAAAAGAAACTATATGGGGAAAAACATTTAACCCCCCCACCCCCCCAGTATTCACGCTTTTTCGATCTTACCTCACAATGTTTAAAAAGTGGCAATGAGACCATCCGTTAGCCATTTCCGTCTTCTCTGACAGAAAATGACTCACATATATCGCACATGGATTTTGGGTTTTTAGTGGATGAAAAGTCCAAAATGCCCCAATTTTTTTTTTAAAAAACAAAACAAAAATGGGGTTGGCTATAGTCACCCACATTAGGCATCTTGGGGTAGCCAGTCACCCCTATTTGGCTGAGGGAGTGGCTCGGCCACCCTCATTTGGCCGAAATGGAGGCGGTTTGGCCACTGAGAAATGCTAGAGGTTAATATTTTTCTCATATTTTGCTCATATTTTCTTACAATTAATCATTAGATTTGTGAACTTATGTGAACCCCACATAAATTAATGGTAGACCCTACAAATCTAATGGTTGATCTATTGAATTTATAGGAGAATATAGACCAAATATGAGGAACTTATTGACCCCTAGCATTTCTCCTCGGCCACCCCCATTTGGCCACTTGGGAGTGGCCCCCTTGGCCAAATAAGGGTGGCTACAGCCAATCCTAATTTTCCTTCTTCTTTTTTTCTCCAGATAAAATAGGGACATTTTGGACGTTTCATCCACTAAAAACCCACTTGTGACACATTTACCGTCGTAGAAGACGAAGATGGCTAAGATGGCTAAGATGGCTAATAGATGGACAACATTGCAAAATTCAGAACCTTCGGGAGGGGGGGGATCCATTGCCACTTTTTAAACATTGGAAGAAAGATCGAAAAAGTGCGTATACTTCAAAGGGGTTAGATGTATTTTTTCCAAACTATCTTAAGGAAGCTTTTAAAAAAATAAAATAAAATAAAAAAATTTGCAAACTGAATATTTAATCATGGCAACTGAAAGCATAGAACCTTTGAACACGACCAGTACAGAATTGAACTATAATCTTTCCCTGCTCCCCTTATTTGTGGGGGGAAGGATATATCATTTGGTCCAAAGACCATTAGCTTTTTTTTTTCTTTTTTTTTTTAAATATATATATATTTTTTTGATAAGTAAATATATATATATATATGAATCATTGGCTTGAATGTTTATCGTAAAGCATATATGCTTGCACAAACGTATTCACCCCCTTACTACTACTCAGAACAGTGATCATTTATTATATATATTAAAAATGAGGGCCTGAAGCACCCCATTTGTAAATTTGTAATGTTGATGCTAATGGAAGATTTGTAATATCTAAGAACCCAAAAAATAATGATAATCAACATACCTCCCTAAGCGACCTTCCTTCAGAAGCGATGTTAAGATTTGTCTGAGGATCTTTAAACCAATCTATGGATTTAACAGCTGCTGTGCACCCTATAGCATGTCCAGTGTATGAGTGTCCATGCAAAAGGGCATTGAGCTGTAACCAGAATGAAGAGAACTTCAGCACATTATTTATCATTTAAATAGTATCAGAGATCTGTTTAGAACAAAAGTATACACAACTAGGGAGAACACAGATTCTAAGACAGACGGTGTCAAGAATTTTCAGGGTACAAAGACAACAAATACATCAACTGAAAGCTATAAAGAGCAGGAATGGGAAAAGAAAAAACAGAAACCAAAAAAAAAAAAAAAAAAAGACGTTCATTAATTAAAAAATTTGATATTTTTATGATTATAGCATTATTATGCACTTATTAAATTAATATCTTTCTCAGGGAAAGAAAAAGAAAAAGAAAAACTCAACGGAGATATGTTACAATACAGAAAAAGTAAAGCTTTGGATTTTTTATACTCAGATACACAAGAAATGAAGAAATATACAAGAAATACACCTAGCTAGAAAAAGAAAAAAATCCAGAAAATCATAAAAACTAAGCAAATTAAGATAGTCTAAAACAACTATCTAGTGGTAAAGAGTTTTGAAAATGAAAGGCTTTAGTTCCACTACTGTCCTCTTGTGGTATTCAAAACTTCTATTATTTCTTTTCCTCTAAAGAAACCACAAAATGAAAGACTAAACCATCATCCACACTACTACACTCCGAGGATTGCCACACAACCCTTTCCAACAAGCGAAAAGGTCTACCACTTGTTTAGGCATAACCCAACACCAGTAAACGTAGCACTCTTTTAAGGCACTAGCAATCTCACTTTGGAGTAAAAGATGATCCACAGATTTCCTGCTCCCTTTACACATACAAAACCAATCAACCATAATGACTTTGCATACTTAGGTTAGTCATGGTGGGGATCTTCCCTAGGGCAGCCAACCAAGCAAAAAATGCTGCTCTCATGGGGACTTATTCTGCCAAATACTATTCCAAAGGGTGCCAAGTTAACATTTAATAATCCTATAAACATGTTTTAAACCTCTATTTAACTACCAATATTCATCTAAAGTATACTCGGACTACCTCAAAGTTTGGTTTACTTAAATGCAGTAAGTTAAAATGAACAGATTTATACCATGTCACCAAATTATTGAAATCATAATTTTGCTTTGACAGCCGAAATAGGACCTCTCTATGTTAGGTAATAATGTATCAAAAAATACTCAGACAAAAAAAAAAGGCAGATTCATCAAGAAAAGGGACTTTATAACGTAAGAATACACCAACAAATATCTCTATCTGACTAGGACTTTACAGCATACAAACAGATTCACCCTATAGTGTCCTAGCATTGCTATTGCCAGTCCTTGTCATTCCAATATTTTGACTCTAGGGTGAAATGCAAACAAAAACATCAAAGGCAACAAATGTGGCAGCCAAAACCATACCACCAGAAGCCAATATCTCAACTTCCTACATAATATTGTCTTTCATAAGAAAACCCCTAACTGACACATTAAAATAAAAAAAGAAACAAAAGAAAAGCCAGCACAATAAATTACCTTTGAGTCTCCAATAAAGGAGGTAAATACAGCATTTGTTGCCAATGTGGCAGCCAAGGGTACAGTCCCACCAGTCATCAGCTTCCCAAAGCAGGCTATATCTGGTACACAACAAAGTAGGTCTGCTGCAGTCTGCCAGAAGAAAAACAATTTTTCGGATCAAGTGATCTAAGGAAAAAAAGAATTAAATGTCACTAAAGGGCAACCAACCTCAGTTCCCAGACGCCAGAAACCCGTAAAAACCTCATCAAAGATAACTGGAATTCTTTTACTTCGGCACTCATTAACAAGTACCCGCTGGAAAAGTGGATCAACCATATGCATTCCCCCAGCAGCTAGTATGACTATAGAACAGTCAGAACCATTGAATGAGAAAATTGCACAGTTTCCAGGAAAGAGCACGCATGTCAGCAGAAAATAGGCATATGATAGTACATGATCTCATCCAGATCAGAAATACCAATACTGAACACATTGTATTAGTGCACGGTCCAGAGTACAGGTCTAACATTCATTTATACCAATATAGCAAAAAGTGTACTACTAAAGATTCATTAATGCCAAGAAAGTCCCTAAATATGGTTATACCAAAAAATCGCATTTGCAATCAGGAGATGAAAAATCAGAGAAGCCAATGCAATGGAAAAGTCTTGGAAAATTGGAAAATTCATATAAATTGAGTGTGGGAAAAGGTTATTCTCAATGAATTAGTCAAAGTTTTGAAGAAAAAAAGTTGCCAACAAATCAGAAATTATTGCAACATGTGCAATATTCAACATTAATTAGCGGACTATTGAATTTATAAGAATAAGTATCTAAATCGATAAGCTTAATGAAATTCTTTTTTGGATTGTTTTAAAAATATCATATATTTTCTCCTAGAATTCAACTCAAGGATCCAACACAGAATTCAACCAGGAAAGAAGTGCTTATAGTTTCCTTCAATTCACTTGCATTTTCTTCCAATAACCAAATAAATAAGTTAGAAGCTCAGTAAGCCCATCATTTATAGCAAGACTTTTCAGAGGTGAAACCAATAAAGGAGGCCCAGAAGGGCCAAAAGCCCCCAAAGCTGCGTTTGATAGAATGAAATGCAGAAGATGACATCAACTCAGAAATGGGGCTCATTAGATCCTTTTTCACGTTATGAAGCATCAAGTTTCCAAATATAAAATGAACTTCATTCCAAAGTTACTTTCAGTTTCCAAATGTATAAGACACTAAAATGAAAATGTGCCATAGACAAACGGAAGAAATTGAAACAGAATAACAATATAACTTATCTTACCTGGTTCCAAAATCAGTGCTCCTATATGGTTAAACCCTCCTGATCCTGAATATTGCGATAATTGTTGTGATATATAAGATGAATAAATTTCAGCAAGATCTGAATTGTCCCTTATCCTATGAAAAATTTCATTGCGTGAACTGAAGGCTGTAAAAAAAGTCAAATAAAGTTAAGAAGGTACCTAAATGACAATGAACAATAACAGTAGACATAAATTAAAAAAATTTAAAAAGTTTACCTATATTTTCAAGCTTTGGATTCCCAAAACACAACCCTTCAGGCAAAGAAAGATTCCATACACCGTTGCACATGTAGACTGTAGGAGGATCCAGAAAAAGACCTCTTCCAGTGTACCTGTGAAAATCCATAAATCAATTTTTTTATTTTTTATTTTTATGAATAATAATTTATTAAAAAGAAAAGGAAAATTTCTCATACACGAAAAGTATACAAGAGAAACAACCATCTTAAAGGTGTCTAGAATATAAAAAGTCAACAAGATCTAAAAATATTCGAAGAGGAGAAATTTTTTATGTAGGTTACGGCCCAATCCAAGAAATATCTCAAAAAAGATGATTTTAAACACACATTAGACTCGTAGTTCTCAAATAGATGTAAGTTCCTTTCTCTCAAAATGCTCCACGTTAAGAACGCAAGAAAAACTTTCTAGATAGCCTCCTTGGGATGTCCCAGCCATTGAGTCCTCCAACAATGTAACAGTGATGAGAAATGGCAGTCAGGGGATCCCTTTTTGTGGGTATGACTGGAGATAACAGGAACTGTAACACCTCCACAAACCTGTACCAACCCCATTTTTTCTTGCCCTCCCCCACCGCCGTTGAACTCTTCAATGGCCATATACCTCCTGTGAGTATTACAACAGCGTTGACCCAAGACTACATTCTGACCATCCTTGAGTTTTTGCATGAAGCCTGAGTTTTCTAGTCTAGCCACTGCACCAACAGTCAAGAGCAACCAAAAGAACTCCATCTCATCCCAAAAAAAATCAATCGAAGATACCCTTTCCCTCTTTCACTATGTGTAGCCTAAAAGAATTACCCCTGGCTCAAGAATGAATTCGAAGGATTTCAATTCTTTTTTTTTTTTGATAAGTAATAACCAGCATCCCTTTTAAATCGAAGGATTTCAATTCTACGAAGAAAAACTTCCCCATAGGCCTTTAAACCACTAACGAAGACCACGAGACGCAAAACTTGCAGCAAGCTCATCAGACAATGTCGAGAACATCTTCCCAGATAACCATGAAACCACCCAAATCCTAGCAAAGCTAAAGAACAATGAGAACCAGTACACCAATGACAAGAAATGGTGGGAAGTGCCTGCACGCACTGCTACTAGAGAGAGAGAGAGAGCACTGAGCTATAACTGAATTTTAAGCATTATCATAAATCAATTGGTATAAAGGTTCGATGACTAATAGCTTGTTTTTCATAGACACGTGTATTCTTGGAGAAGAAGAGGAAACTATTTTCTTATGAAAAATACACACAAGCTATATGAAACCTAATTGCTTCAATGTTCTAATTTTCTTTTGTACAACAAATGCATGAGCTATTCAAGTGTCATCCCGCATCATCTAAAGCCTTACATACACATTATAAGGAACCATGAAAAACTAGAGGCACAATACCATCTATTAACCAAGACAGACTCCAAAATTCAAAGTATACAAAAGAAATAAATTTGGAGTGTTTCCGCACATGCTTTTGTCACAAACTGTTCATACCATGGTTGCTGGAGGAAGCCTGTATAAGCCGATGGTGCTTGTGCTTCCATAGCACCTAAAGTATCACCATGATAAGATCCTCTAAGAGCTAAAACCTGAAATAAACCTGCCTGAGTTACCAGCATATCTATTTGAATATTAAGAGAAAATTCACCCTTTAACAGTAAGAAAATAACAAAAAAACAAAAGCCCTATTTATCACAAAATATATATACAAAAAATTAATTTTATCATAAAATATGTAAACTATCAGTAGTCAAGAAGAAAAGGATTAGTGAGGCCCACCATAAGCTCAACACTTCTTCCAGCTGCATTATCCTCTGAAAGGATTCCATGATCAAAGGAGAATTTACGAAATGCCATCTTGAGAGCAATTTCAATGGCCGTAGATCCACTATCTGAAAAATATGCTCGGGTAGCCCAACCTGCATACAGAGGAACCTTAGCATTATCCATATGCAGCAATCACATAAGTAATAAAATAAAATACAAGAAAAGATGAGAGAATAAATGAGAAAAAAATCTCTTCTTAATATATGACCAGTCTTTGGATCCCTCTCGTACCATCAGTATTATCCTTGGCTGACCCTAAAACTATATACAAAGACTATCATTTACTCAATTATGGATTCAACTTATGACATGAGATAGCCCAAACTTCTGGAAATTTCTATCAAAAACACCTGAAGCAATAATTTTAAAAACCAAAAAATAAAAAAAATCAAATAGATAGATGGGAAAAAAGAAAGAAAAAAATACAAACCTTTCCCCACACCTTCAAGCAAAAGCTCTGCACATTTTAAGGCTGGCTCATAAACATTCTCAGGAAACATCACATGCCCAAATCTTGCGGCAGCATAACCCAAGTCTCTAGCAAGCTCAGTCTGAAGCCCCCTAAAAAACACCACATTAAATACTTCAGAAATGCTATCAATGCAGAATATGAATTACAATAACTCTATGCTTAGACCAAACTTTTGAGTAAATAATTCTGGGGAAATTATGTGAGCACGCAGACCGCATGGTTTAGATCCCCTTTAAGGAGAAAAATTCTGATATATGGGGTACACAATGAAGAAAAGAAAAGGCTTAGAAACTACTCATGAAAACGACCTGTAAAGTAGCATCAGGTCCTTGAGTCCACCAACTGGCACATGCGTCAAACTGTTGAGTTATGAATCCATTATTCTGATCCTACAATGGAAATTGAACATAATTAGTTTGGCATATTACTGTTGCAGCATGAAATGATAAAGAGAGACAAAGATACAAGGTTAGAAACAAACACACTTGAAAAAAATAAAGGAAACAAAAAAAAAAAAGCAAAACGAAAAAGAAGAAATATAATTAAAAAAGGGGAGAGGGGGGAAAATCAAACTATTGACCATTGCTATGATGACACGAACCTTGAAGATCGCAAAATTCTCACCATATCGTGAATCAATCACTGTAACAGCTCCTTTGGGTACAAGCTTGTGCTGAGTGAATGGCCACCAGAAAATCTCTCTCGCCTTCTTTGGCATGTCATGCAATCTCTTAATTCTCTCTGAATAAGCTGATAACATTTTTTCCTTCAGAGAATCAAATACACCACAGGACTCATCAAACCATTCCATTAGGTCATTTGATAAATCTTCTGGAATTGGTGGCAGCACATGGACAGGCACCCTTAAAAAGAACAAATGATCATAGATGAATATACATATAAACCACTGCTACTACATGAGAAAAATTAAAAATTATTAGATGGCGAAGCACATTATTACGTTAAAGAGAGAAAATCAAAATACACAATTTGTGATGAGCATATTATAGTTTGCTTATAATTTCTTAGAATTGTATAGTGCACAAAAATAAATTAACAAGAGAAAATTTACCTATTTCGCAGATAAGACAATAATGGCACCTCATTTACAAGCCCATGATCCTCAAAAACAACAGCAACAACATCGTAACCTCGAAGTTTCAAACTCTCATAAGCTGAAATGGTTCCAGAAATACCACCAAGCCGCCCATCTCCGACAAGAATAGCAGGTAAACGCAAAGGCCTGCCAATACGTGTAACAAAGACCTGAATTAACGGTTTACATAATAAAGAAAATGTTCTACCTGCATAGAGCCTCTGTGTAACACCCGAGTAAATTAAAGGCTATAAGAAAGATAAGAAATTAAGAATAATAAAATAAAATTTTAATAAAAGATACGTCTCATCAAGTTGAAATTACACATGGTTAGACCCAAAGATGTCGAATCAATTAGGTTTGGAAGTTAGGCTTGAAAAATTATAAAATTTCTAGAACCAGAATATCCCATTCGTATGGAAGGTAGCCCTATTCAAACAAGACACGGTGCCACGTGTTATAAAGCGGCAAGCATGAGAAAACGAATGACCGAGATCAAATCTAAGTTATTTGCGTTTGTACTGAAGAATGTGTAGTTTGAACGAAACATGTCCTTGTGTTAGCCCATGATCGAGTGGCAGGTGAATATTGATGGCCACAATTTCGTCACATGCGGAAAAGATTGATTTGATGCCTGATTTAATGTTGATTGCCAAATGCCAGTCAAACGGGTTAAACATGCTGTTTGAACGGAACAACAACTCCACATGTCAAATTTTGCATGAAACGTGACGCTAACTCGACGCAAATTTATTGCATCTGACACAACACCGTTCAAACAGGAAAATATCTCCTTGTGTCGAATTTTCTGCAGTGCAACATAGTCAGTGCTGTTCAAAAGGGATATATTCCACTTGAACGCCAGTGTACAGTAGACAAAAAATCTCTATTTAAACACCCGAGCTGAAGAGATAAAATCCATTCTCTCTTTCATTTCGTCCAAAGCCTTGCAGGAGGTGTTTTTTGATTGTTAGAAGAGAGTTTCAGTGAGAGAGAAGAAAGTTTTAGAGAGAGAAAGTTGTGACAGAAGGAAGGAGAAACTTGGAGAAGATCTTGAAGGTATAAATTTCTTACACTCCCTTTCCTCGCATTTCTCATTTTCATTCATGAATTGTATTTTTGTTGGTTAATGAAGTTGAGAAAGCTTGATAAACTTGCATTAAGAGTTTTTTGAAGCTAAAGTTATGTGCTTTGGGAATATTTGATGTTTAGGGTTTGTTTGATGTTTTATTGGAAGTGAGGTTGAGTTCTTGTGGTTGTTGTGTTGATAAAATGGAAATATTGGGTTGTGGTTAGGGTATTTGAGTTATGATTTTTGGAGAAGGTGAGAAAAGTATGGAAAACTAAGGTTTTCATAAAAAGGCAAGGATTTTAACATAAAAGTTGTTTTGAGATGCAAGTTTGGTTGTATAGGCGTAGGTGGAGTAAATGAAGGGTTTGGAAGTGTTAGAAATCGATTTGAGTAGGTTTCTAAAGTTGAGGTGCAGAGAAGTCAAACGAGGTAGAAGCAGAGATCCCCGTTCGAACGAGCTAATTCTAGAAGTAGAGATCCCCATTTGAATGAGCTAATTCTAGAGAGCCCCGTTCACTACTGCGTTCACAGTTCATTCAAATGGGACTGTCCAGATTTGAAAAGTTAGGACTTCTAAATTTAGAAGGTTGATGAAGGTATGAAATAAGTTTTAAGGTTTCCAAATGAAAGTAAGCCCTAATGAGTAAATGTAATATGATGCAGACAAACAAGTGATAAAGGCAAACAAGTAGGCAAAGGATTTAGCAAAAGTTGTAAGTAAAACTTCTTATTGAAATATGTTTTACATGTTTGGGTAAATAAAGCTTCCCACCAACAACATAACTAATTTTATTATGAACTGCTTTTACCATGTACATGCATAGTTTACTTGTGAATATGAGCCCCGCATTGTAAATATTTTACATATGTCATTATTGCACAGTGCTTTACATGATCTACAAGAAACTGATTTTAAAGAAAAGTTTCAAAGAAAGTACAAGTATTATTAACGAAATGGAAAAATTGGTTTTAAAAAAAAAAATTTATGAGAATGAGAATTTTAATGACCTAGTATTGAGGGGGAAAGTACGCTTAATAACCCAGCGCTAGGTGTGAGAATACAGCTAACAACCCACTGTTAAGTGGGAGAGTACGCTTAACGACCCAATGTCAAGTGGAGTACGCTTGGCGACACAATGTTAAGTGGGGGAGTAAGCCTAACGACCTAGTGTCAAGTGGGAGAGTGAGGTTAGCGACCTAGTATCAAATGGGGGAGTACACTTGACGACCCAGTGTTAAGTAGGGGAGTACTCTTAATAAAACTATAAATTAAATTATTAAGTAAATAATATGCTTTTCGGATTATGAATATATAGTGTACCATGAGCATATTTTGATTTAAATGATATTTCACATTATTATCGGCTAGCAAGTGAATTGAAAGTGCATACAATGATATGATATTGAAAAGGAAAAATGCTAAGGATTTTCAGTTTTAGTATCTACTATGAAAGAAAAGTCTCTCTCTCATTTTACATTAAGAAAAGTGTTTTACAATGACGCTTCTGAAAAGGCGCATTGTCATGATAGTTTCTAAAAACCCTGCATCTGTTGTTAAAGAAAGGTTTGCTTTGATTTTGAGAACTAGCTTGGATTTTAATTGACTTGACAAAGAGGTGGGAGAGAAGTTTTAAAGTAAATAGGGGCTCATGTCACACACATCATATTTGTACTACCCCTGTTTACAAAAATATATATATATTTGTACTACCCCTAAGGTTTGAGGAAGATTTGGATGGATTTGGTGGAAGATCAGTCAGGTCTGTGAATTTTAGTATAAATACACTGGGAATTTTATATATATATAGCAAATTCCACAGTGTATTTATGGTAATAGTAGCAGCACCACGTGGATTATGCAAATTACCGTATTTTCATTTGGCGGGGATGACACTCTGCTAGACACATATGTGATTGGTCATTGTTGAGTGACCCGTAAAATATGTATGTCATTGTAACCCATCTCCTTTGCTTAATTTTGTAAGCTTGATCTTTGCATTCCAGACATGCAAACCCGTTTCTGTCCAGATTATGTTTTTAAAAAAAAATGAAGATGTATGCCTGGTCTACCTGTCTGACCACGAAATCACCATAACTACACTGGCTGACTGATTTTAGCAAGGGTGAATCATATGAATTATTCAACAGCAGAAAACCATACCCAGTTAAGAAAGGGAAAAAAGAAAAAAAAGAAAAAAAAAGTGCAAACTACTTGCGGAGTTTTTCTTTTTCTTCTCTTCTTCTTATTTTTCTCTTTGGTTGAGTAAACATGGTTCTGTCTAGTGTATGGCGTTACAATATGAAGGACACTAACGATTATGAGCCACAAAAGAAAATGAAATAAAAACAATAAATAAATAAGTGATGACGTACCTATACAAGTCACATTGAAGCGACCCAGAAGGCCCCGGGCTCGCAATCCCACCAGCGGTCTCAACGACGCAGAAAACATCCATTTCCTTCTTCTCATCTCCACCGCCTTCCGACTCCACTCTCAAGCACCTGAGCAACTCACGTAGCACCGCAGCGTCCTCCACCACCGCGTTCTCCCTCTGCGCCGCCAAGTGCGGGGACACGGCGTCTCTCCACGCGTACAGCGTCTTACAAACCAACTCGGAGGCGGCAGCGCTTGCCCGCTCCCCTTCGAACCTCCTCTCTTCGTACCACCCCAGATTTCGGAACCCGCACTCGCCATTCTCAGCAATCCCCTGGCCCAAGACCGCATTGGCGGCGGGGACGGAGGCCCTGAGGACGTGATTGGAGGAGAATAGAGGGAAGAGGGAGTTGCGTCGGAGAGAGAGGCTGGAGAGCTTGCGGTAGACGAAGGAGGAGTCTGAATCGGAGGGGAAGCCGGTCTGTACGGGCTTGAGGTATAGGAATTTTCGGGGTCTGGAATGGGACTTGGAGAGCAGAGAGGAGGCGGCGAGGCCGGCGGAGACTAGCGTCTTGCCGAGAGAGGTGTTGGAAGCCCAGACGAGAAATGTGGGGTGAGAAAGTGGGAGGTCAGCAGGCAAGCGCGTCGTGGTGGAGAGGTGTTTGAGGTGGCGGGGGCCGTCGCGGCGGAGGAGGAGTGTGCAGGAGCTGAACATGGTAGGGGGACTTTTGGTGGGGTTTTGGAGTGCAATTGTGCAAAGAACAAAATTCTTCACCTACTCTCCTACTGTAGAGCACGAGAGTTTTCGGGTACTGAAAGTGAAAAGACATACCGTATTCATAGCGGCATTTAAATAGACTTTGGGAAAGGATCTTCCTAAATAGGGATTGAGATCCCCAGCTATTCTTCAAGAATTGCCCGTGAGTTTTTTTTTTAAATCCTAGCCACTCATTTCATCCAACAATCACTAACTCGCCAGGTGTCCCATTTAATATAAAATAATAAAATATTATTTAAAATTTAAAAATAAATATAAAATAAAATCATAAAATAATTAATAAAAAAGAATGGGGTGGCCATTCTCCCCCAGGTGGTGGCCGGCCACCCCAACTCAACCAAGGGGGTAGCGTCGGCCACCCCCAACCAACTTTTGGGGGTGACCGACACCACCCCCTAGGGCCAAACCCATAAATCACCTTCACGGAATTGTCAACTGCAGCCACATGTCCTCCGCCGGAATCAAACAAAACTCAAAAACCAGGCCTTTACTTCAACTCAGATCTAAAGTTTTCAGATTTGAAACACAACAAAAGATAGCCCACAAACAGCAAACAAGTTATGAACACCCAAAACCAGTAATCATCCGAATCTAAAAAAGCTAGGAGAGATGGTTAGCGAAACCCAAGACCAACTTCGATCGACGACCAACCGATCTAGGAACCTAGGACCACACAAGTCAGCCTCTCTGCAACTATGTTTTACTTTTTTGTGTGCCAATCTTCTTTCCCCCTTGTCTTCTTCACCTTCTCAGAAAAAAAAAACTCTCTTTTCTTTCGGTGTTGGCAGAAACCGTAAATTGAAGCAAGATTTATGGGTTTGGCCCTAGGGGGTGGCCGAGCCACCCCCTGGGGCCGACGCCACCCCCAAAAGTCGGTTGGGGGTGCTGACGCCACCCCCTAGGCTGAGTTGGGGTGGCCGGCCACCTCATTCTTTTTTATTAATTATTTTATTATTTTATAATTTTATTTTATTTTTATTTTTAAATTTTAAATAATATTTTATTATTTTATATTGGATGGGACACGTGGCAAGTTGGTGGTTGTTAGATGAAAATGAGTGGCTAAGATTTTCAAAAAAACCCATGGGCAATTCTTGAAGAATAGCCGGGGATCTCAATCCCCTAAATAGATAGTTTAAGAAACAAGATCCTCTCGATTTCAAATTAATTGTAAAATGTTTAGTTAGTTATAGTTAAATAGTATTTTTTGTCTTTTTATATTTTTTAATTGATAAAAATATTAATTTATTATAACTAAATAAATATTCTCATTATTTTAAAAAATTACTAACTAATTAACTAAATATTCTCCATTCAAATAAAGAGAATCCTAATTCAAATAGATACACTTACCAATCATGTTCTCATAAGTTCATAGCACTAGAGACGTAAATTTTTTTTTTTTTTTTTTAAAAAAAAAATCATAACACTAGAGGGAGTCCCATGGGTTAGAAGAAATATTACTTACATCGTGTTTGGTTTGGTTTGTGTCGGAAGTGGCGCGGCCCCCTTGTTGCCATAGGAGGTGATTAGGTCACCCCGGATGAACGCCAGTGTGGTCAATGTTAAAATAATGGTTAAGTGGTTAAATTTATATCTTCCTATTAGTTTCAACTTTTGAGATAACTGGTAATTTAACAACCAAGGTCAGCCCAAAATTCACCGTGGGTAATGAAGTTCTGTACCGGGTGGCCACCACCCAATTCAACAGTTTTCTCTTCCTTAAAAAATATAAATGAAGAGATTTTTTTTTGGTAACTTTGGTTCAATTTCAGTATAACACGTATATTGTTATCAAATTAAGGAATAATAATAACAATTTCATTCAACTCTCTTTTATTTATAGTAATAACTTCTTCTTTTTTGTAACAATTATAGTTATTCGCATACCAAACGAGGCCTTTGATTTTAAATATATAGTACTACAAATTATATTTTTTATTACATAAATGTATTGTAATATTGTCTTTACACTCATAATGAAAAACCTAAATTGGCAAGCCGCAAACGGACGACTATTTCAAAAGCAAATGAACGATAATGGCATATGATGTTGCCGTTTATTGGAATGCCAACATCTATAAAATAATGAAGTAGGTCGGATCAAAATTCCCTATAAATCTTTAATAACTGCAACTAAACGATGGCTAACATTGATAGTCCTCACCCCCCCCCGGCGGGTGAGGGGAGTGGCCGCTTGCTGCCTCCTTCCTCCCCCTCGCCTGTTTTTGCTTCGGGAGCCAGCAATTTACCTGATGTCCCTAGCCCAGGCTGCCTCCTCCCTTCCCCTTCCCTGCCACCTCTTCGCTTTTGTTCAGTTTTTGTCCCTGACGAGGATTTATGGTGTGTTGCTTTCGTAGATTTGACTATCTTGTCACTCGGCGTGGGTGCTGATTTTGGGGGGTTTCATCCAAACTCTCTCCCTGGTTTTCTTGTTTTGTGTTCTTCGCCGATCTCCTCTGCCCGCTATGCTGCCTACCATCTGCTGCTAGATCTTCCTCGTGCCCCCTGCGATGTGCTCCAACGCCTTTGCCGTTATGGTTTTTCGGCTAGTTGGTGATCGGCTTTGCCGCCCTTCGGGTTTTGGGCTTATCTAGCGTCCCCACCGCGCTGAGCCTCTTTCGTCCCCTACCAGTGTCGATCTCCGGCGTGTGCACAATTGACAACCTTGTTGTGTCGGCTTTCCTTTTAGTTGTATTTTGTTTGTACCGTTTTTTTTTTTTTGCTATCTTTTATTTCCCTGTTTTGTTTTATTTCCTATTATTGTATTGTAATACTGTCTTTACACTCATAATGAAAAACCTAAATTGGCAAGCCGCAAACGGACGACTATTTCAAAAGCAAATGAACGATAATGGCATATGATGTTGCCGTTTATTGGAATGCCAACATCTATAAAATAATGAAGTAGGTCGGATAAAAATTCCCTATAAATCTTTAATAACTGCAACTAAACGGTGGCTAACATTGATAGTCCTCACCCCCCCCCCCCGCGGTGGGTGAGGGGAGTGGCCGCTTGCTGCCTCCTTCCTCCCCCTCGCCTGTTTTTGCTTCGGGAGCCAGCAATTTACCTGATGTCCCTAGCCCAGGCTGCCTCCTCCCTTCCCCTTCCCTGCCACCTCTTCGCTTTTGTTCAGTTTTTGTCCCTGACGAGGATTTATGGTGTGTTGCTTTCATAGATTTGACTATCTTGTCACTCGGCGTGGGTGCTGATTTTGGGGGGTTTCATCCAAACTCTCTCCCTGGTTTTCTTGTTTTGTGTTCTTCGCCGATCTCCTCCGCCCGCTATGCTGCCTACCATCTGCTGCTAGATCTTCCTCGTGCCCCCTGTGATGTGCTCCAACGCCTTTGCCGTTATGGTTTTTCGGCTAGTTGGCGATCGGCTTCGCCGCCCTTCGGGTTTTGGGCTTATCTAGCGTCCCCACCGCGCTGAGCCTCTTTCGTCCCCTACCAGTGTCGATCTCCGGCGTGTGCACAATTGACAACCTTGGTGTGTCGGCTTTCCTTTTAGTTGTATTTTGTTTGTACCTTTTTTTTTTTTGGCTATCTTTTATTTCCCTGTTTTGTTTTATTTCCTATTATTGGTTGTAATAATGCTCTGGCATCTCTGGTTCGTTTGAATCCCCTTTAGTCCTGACCTATGTGTCATGGATATGTATGTTACCAAGGCCTTCGGGTCGAGGAGGAAGAATGATCCAGTCTAGTGTGTCGTGGATGAATGTGTATCCTGGCTTTCCGACTGAGGAGGATGAGCAAGAGGTTTTACCTCTTTGGGTTGTGGAAAAAACACTTCCTATGCAGTTGATGACGTTTGCTTAGTTCAAAAAAATGTAAACCTGTCAAGCAGAATTGATTTTAAACATGTTTTTAGTCATGAAGTAGCAGATGTCTTCGGTTTTGATTTTGCTTTCAAAGTTCTCTCTATTTGCAGAGTTGTTTGGGTTTCTATCCATGACTTTGTTGCTTAGGCTACGGTTACTTCAAAGCTTGCCCTGTGATTGTAAAAGCTCTCGCTCTTGATTTCTATGAATACGAATGAGTTGTTTTCCCTTTAAAAACAAAAAAAAAAAAACATTGAAAATCCTATGTCCCATATGCTCTGCAGGAAAAAAGTCTTCCATACTTTTCATTATTCTACCAAAAGTAGATTAATGTCATCAAATTATCACCAAGACAAGAGACAGAGACACAAAAGAAACCTAAGATTTCAATGTCATAGTTGTACAAAAAAAAAAAACTTATTTCACCTACCCAAAATCAGAAGCTCAAATCAGCCTAAACACAAAAGATTAAGATATATTAAAAAACCAAAGAGACTCCAAATTTTGTAATCCTTATCTTTTTTGTGTAGATATTTTAAGGAAGCCGGCTAAAATTTGACTAAAAAATGTTGTACCCACTTATTGTGATTAGCTACCTCAAGTTATTTTAGGAAATGACAACCCCATATCGAATCTATTTTTTGTTTTTTGTTTTAGGCTTTTAGCATAGAAAAGTAATTAGTGTCAATATTTTGTTAACATTTTTGTGCAAATCGACCATTAAATTTATAAACTTATCTCAATCTCCGTCAAATCTTTTTCTCGATCGTAAAAATAGCTTTTAAGAAAAAAGAAAAAAAGTTGAGACCTTTTTGTTTTCTTTTCGCATCGTTGAAAGCTTCAAAAAAGCTAAATTAGGTTTAAATTTCTTGAATTAATCCAAATCAACGGAGAGACAAAAAGTCAAAAAGTGGATAAAGAGAGAAAAAGGGGAAATGTCTGGCAAAAGAAGGGGGTGGTCCGATACAACCCCACTCCTGCCCCAGCCACACCATCGCTCCCCTGCCTCGTCCTTCCTCGAAATGGCAGCCTCCGCCTCCCCCGATACCGCATCAGACTCCGCCCCTCTCCGCTCCGTTTTTCTCGGTGTCGACGTCGGCACCGGCAGTGCCCGCGCAGGTCCACTCTTCCTAGCTCTCTCTACATCTACAGTATATATACGTTTCTGATGCTTGTTGGTTAGTTTTTCGTGGTCTTCGTGAGCGTTCACCATTTGATTGGGATTGGTTTCATTTGGTTCCTTTTTGTGGTTTCATTCTTTTTCATGTTATTATGTATCTTTTTTGAAGAATGCAAATTGTAGTAATTACTCTCCTTAAACGCTACGGATTTTTGTTACCGTGGGCTTCTTTATACAGGTCTGTTTGATGAGAACGGGAAGCTTCTGGGTTCTTCTAGTAGCCCAATACAGATTTGGAAAGAGGGTGACTGTGTTGAGGTAATGCTAATGAACAATTGAAATTCATCAAATAGTTATGACATTGGAAATGAAGTTCCTTGGAGCAGCATAATTGCCAAGTCTGTTAGGACAACGTAATTGTCGAGCAAAGCAATAGATGTTTATCAAAATATAAATATGGGATATAGATGATCATTGACAAACTTTCTTTTCCAAACCAGCAATCTTCTACAGATATCTGGCATGCCATTTGTGCGGCTGTGAAATCATCATGCTCCCTTGCTAATGTCGCCGAGGAAGAAGTGAAGGGTCTGGGATTTGCGGCTACTTGTTCTCTTGGTGTGTAATTTTCTGGTTGCTTGTTTGGCCGTTTTATGAATAAAGAACTTGTCATAACTTGCTTATTACGCCTACATTTTGGAGGATGGAGCCTATATAATTAGCGAAGAAAGTGACTTATCTTTGCAGTTGCGGTGGATGCTGATGGCTCTCCTGTCACAGTTTCTTGGAGTGGCGATTCAAGAAGAAATGTCATAGTATGGATGGACCATAGAGCTGTTGCACAAGCTGAAAGGATCAATTCCCATCACTCGCCTGTATTACAGTACTGTGGTGGAGCCCTTTCCCCGGAGATGCAGCCACCAAAGGTATCTTATTCTAATCATGCTTGGGACAATCCTGTGTTAGGTTCTTAATATCCTCTTGCATGGTAGTTGCCTACTTGGTGTCTGAACGTAGGATCATGTTGGGTTTCTAAAAGCAATTGGTCTGCTTCATGTTTATGGGGTCAATTACTTACAAAAAAAAGGTATTGGTTGGGATTTGAAACAAAATTGCTTAAGAGACTAACCTAGGCATCACACCTAGTTCCTAAACATCACACTTAGGGTTCTTCGACATCACCCCTTGGTGATGGGTTGCATCACACCTAGTTCCTAAACATCACACTTAGGGTTCTTCAACATCACCCCTCGGTGATGGGTTGCATCACACAATCCTCGTCGCTAAAAATTTCTTCATAGCCTTTTTTTTTTTTTTTTTTCTCTTCTTTTTTTCATTCGACTATCATCGAAAAAAAAATTACATCCATATTTATATGCCTATATTGCCTCACCCTAATATACTTAGACTCCTTGGGTATAACTACTAAAGGCACAAAACCAAATAATTAGTGATACCCACAAACAAAATCCAATAACATAATAAATCCAAAAATTAAATCTAAGGCACTAAAATTTCAGCCTTTGCTAAAAATAAAAAAATTATGAAAATATTGAAAATCTCTTTTTTTTGATAAGTCAATAGAATTTTATATCAAAAAAGCGCAAATTTAAAGGGGCGCCACCCAATTATACAGGAATTATAACTAAGAGCACCTAAGTGCACCAAAAAAAAAACCAAGCTCACAAAGAGCACCCAAAAAAAACCCTTGACAACCAACACTTGCAAGAAACACCCTAACAAAGCATCACCCTACACGAAGGCCAACCCACAAAACCCCACCAAATCACCCCAACAGCCCCAACGAATCACCCCACATCCCTAACCTCAATCCTCGAGCCACCACCCTTATCCTCAAAATAGACGGAGCATGCAATTGAAAGTCTTTTCTCTAGCTCTCTACGAGATATCCTATTCAACTGAATAGCTTCCCTTCGCAAACCCATAGAAGACTTGGATTCAGAGGGAACTTTTGCATGAGCAGAATTCAAAGGAGCACCTCTAAAACCGGAGGGAAAGAAAATTGTTTCACCCGTGAAACAGGAGCAACCGACATCACCGGAGCACCAGAATCAGCCGCAGGACATGCAGGAGCTCGAATCACCGGAGAAACAGTAGCCACCGGAGACGTTGGAGAAGCAGCTAAAACCGGTACCAAACCCGGATCCAAGACTGGATCTGGATATAGACCCAGATCCAAAACCGGATCCATAACCAAAACCAGATCTAGATCCATACCCAGAGGGGCCTTGTCTAACCCAGAAGAAGGCTGCCCCACCTCCGGCGAACAGAATCGGCGGCTCTCTGGAACTTCCCCAGACGAAGACCGCAAAACAAACCCCTTGGGACTTGACACATGACTTTGCCGGAGCAAGAACCCATGCCGAATCCCTTTTCCATAGAAGGCTGACAGATCGCAGCCTTACCCTTCTCAGAAACCCACGCCGACGAAACCTCTCCTGTAGAGCTCGACTTAGCAGATCTCAGCGCCAGAACAGCTCCCTCTTCAGGCGGCAACGAAGACACTGGCCTGAGAAACTTGCGTCGGAGCAAACTCTTCGCAGGAGAAGAATCAGCAACCTTACCAGACGGGGCTGCCAAACTCACGTCGTCACCCGAGATAACCACCGGTGCCTTCTCCGATGAAGCCTCCCCCTGGCCCGAATCAAGATCTAGAACCCCAACGACACCAACGTTGGCCTTAACCCAAGAGTCCGCATCCAGAGGTCTTGGCCTCAAGTTACGCCCACTCCGCTTTAATTTACTCCTCCCCCTCAAATTAATCCCGAGAAGAAGCTTGGGCTTCAGGCCCAACCGAGAGAAAGCCCGGACCATCCTCTTCCTTATGTCCCTTGAAGCTTCGATCTTCAGTCCCAACCCGAAAAAGATAACCCGATCCACCTCTGCCCTCACCTTAGCTAGAAACTCCATCACCAGAATCCTCATCGCCTCCATCAAGCAGTCACCGCCCCCCATCGGAAGACATCTCCCCCCGTCAGAACAAACCTCCACTTGAGTTAGAGCTTCCACGAAAGACGACTTCAAACCTCCTAGGGGTGCAGCAAGCACATTCGCATAGGAAGGCGGGCTGCCAACCACTCCGGCGTTGACAGCAGGAACCGCCGGCAAAACCTTCGCTTCGAGTTGCGCAATCAGGAGTTGAAGCTCTTCAACGAATCTTTGCCAACCCCAACCCCGGCGGCCCTCAGGGAGCCTGATTACCCCTTTCCGACCACCTTTGACAAAGACAGCCGCCTCTAAGAAACAACCAGCCTTATTGCTACCCATTCAAACCTTCAAAACCCTCACCCTATCACTGAAAGATCTAGCAAAAACCTCCTTCCTTTGAGCCTCAAGCGCCTCTTCCACCGTGTTTGCTAACCAGTCTGAGCACTTTATCCCTAGAGAAATAAACCCACCGAAACCCTTTCTCTTTTCCTCCAAACGAAGTACCGAATTCGCCGAAAAGGAAAAGGATTTAGCTTCCACCGAAAATCGACGCTCCATCTAACACTAAACGAGCGTCTCCCACAAACCAGAAGCCGAACTCTAGCGGGATGCGTCCATACACGCCGCTGCTAGATAAAAGAAACCCTAACTATAACCAATAAGAGTGGGGAAGCAACGATATCCTTCGCCGGAGAGAGAGAGGCAGGAGCGAGGGAGGACGAGGGAGAGGGAATCGATCTCACATAGTCACCGGAGACAACAAGATCTAGGGAGTTTCGAAAAAATTTGAAAAAAAGACGAAGAGAGAGAACATAGCATTTTTTACTGTTTAGTTATGAATTATAGCGACCAACCCTAATAAGACTCTGACTACAAATAAAACTTCTAATATCGAAAATCTTAAAATTAAATAAAACTGGAATCAAACAAAACCAGCTTATAGCTCCCTGCATCACTGGTGCCATTGATTTTGTTAAATTTTCCAATTATTTAAGGAACCTGGTTGTGAATTAAACCACCAGAATCTTTGACTTGCCCAAAATGAAACATAGAATCATTTATGTGAATAATGTTGGTGTAATTACTATAGAAGTAGTTTAGGCCTTTTGGCCTGTCTAGGTTGTGAAAATTAGAACCGTGACTGTAGTGGACCTAGATAGGAGGTGTTATTTCAAATGGTGAAGCATCAAGAAATTCGTCAGGCTGTTCAAAGCAATACGGAAAATCTAGAAAGTTGAATATGTTGATAAGTTAAATGCACAATGGTTCTGGGCATGACAGGGGAATTGAATGATAGGCTGTGAACAAAGGCAAATGATCATCTCAAAGAGCACAAGATGTCATTTTGTGGATTATAATAAAATTATATAAAATGTACCATAGTTCTACCTTTTAGATTAGTGGGTGAGGCAGTTAGATTCTAACAAACATGTCCATTTTCTTCAGTCAATTATTTCTTTAATGTTTTCCTTTTGGGTAAAAAATGTTGTTTCTCTTTTGGTTCTATGTCTCTCTATTGAAAATTTTCTGATACAGACCAATATTTCAGCTTCTGTGGGTGAAAGAAAATTTGCAAGAATCTTGGTCAATGGTGTTCAGGTGGATGGACTTAAGTGATTGGTTGTCATACAGGTGATTTGAATCTGCCAGTCATGAGTAAATCTTCTCAAAGTCCTGGCATCTTTCTTATTACACTTCTATTGGATTTCAACTTGATTATTATCTTGATTTATTTGGATTATTCTAGGGCAACAGGAGATGATACTCGGAGTCTGTGCACCACTGTGTGCAAATGGATGTATCTTGGTCATGCGCACATGCAGCAAGTCAGTGAAAAAGATTCGCGAGATATGGAAGCTTGTGGATGGGATGATGACTTCTGGGAGGAGATTGGATTAGGTGATCTTGTAGATGGGCATCATGCTAAGATAGGTATGCTTGTTGGACAATTTCTGTTTTGTTTCTTTTCTCTGGTGACAGGACTTCTTGATAACTTAACATGGAGCATATTTGAAATCCTTTCTCATAGTTGATATTCTGTGAAGTGCTGATGGTCAAAAAATGAATAAGATCTTAATCCTTTGGCATGCATTTTGTTTGACTATTTAAATGTTCTCCCAGTGTTTTCTTAATATGTGAGGAAGACAACCTTCCTTGTTAATTGGATGCGTTTTATTTAAATGTTCTTGCTGTGTATGCTAAAGATAGCTTGTCTATGTTTTTCCAGCATTATGGGGTTCTGAATTTCAAATCTTAAATTGGTTTTAGTGTACAGACCTGTGACAAGTAATTTAGCCCGAGTAGCAATTATGTTATTCATCTGTGATTAACAGTGGAAAAACCCATATATGGTCAGTATTGCTTTTGACTCTGATCTTTGGAAAAATCTTTTTTTTTTTTGATAAGTAATAACCAGTTTTATTAAAAGTGTAAGGCGCCCCTAAGTACACAGGAAGTATACAAAAGGATCACCTAACTAGAAAGGGAAAAACGAGCAAGGAAGTCATCATAACTAATAGACACAGGGGACAAATGTGCTACTGTCCAAAGATACAAAGTATGAAAGCACAAGGAAAGAATGTCCTCGAAAGACCTCTCCAAGTCCTCAAAGCACCTATTGTTCCTTTCCTGCCATAAGCACCAAAAAAGACAAGTAGGCAGCATTTTCCAAACCGCAGCACTCCTCAACCTCCCCGAAGACCACCAGCAGGCTAGCAAATCCACAACCCGTCTAGGCATCACCCAAGCCAACCCAAAGCGACTAAGCATGGCATCCCACAAAGTAGAGGCTACCTCACAATGTAAAAGGAGATGATCCACCGTCTCCTCGCTACACTTGCACATACAACATCTGTTTATCACAATCACTTGCCTCTTCCTAAGATTATCCATGGTCAGAATTTTGTCCAGCCCTGCCGACCAAACAAAAAAGGCCGCTCTCGGAGGGGCTTGCGTCCGCCACACACTTTTCCAAGGAAATCTCCTCTCAACAACGCTACCCAAGGAATGAAATAGCGCCTTGACCGTGAAAAGACCCCTCTTGGACGAAATCCACCATAATTTATCTTCACCTCCTTGCCTTTCTCTAACTGAATGCAACGCCTGAAAAAAAGAAGCAAAAACATCCAACTCCCAATCATGTGCCTCTCTAATGAAACTCACATTCCACTGAATAGTGCCCCCCAACACCTCCATATTATCCGCAACGGAGGCATCCTTCACACAAGCAATACCAAATAAGCCTGGAAAAGCTTCCTTGAGCACCGTATCTCCACACCACAAATCATGCCAAAAGCTTATCCTAGTCCCATCCCCAACCACCAATCTAGTAAAGCTTTTGAACATCTCCCACCCTTTCCTAATATTCTTCCACAACCCTACCCCAAAGACTCCTCCAGGCTCAAGCGATTTGGAAAAATCTTCCTCCCCATACAGACAATTTCAGTGGAACAATGGCACTGTGCATGTGAAATAAGGACCACTTTTTGCATGGATTTTTTTTTCTTTTTAATTAGTTTTCTTGGACAAATATGCAACCAAAAAAATTATAAATGCATCTATAAATTTTTTGGAAATACAGCGATTTATTCGACAACTAAGTGAAGTTGCAACTATTAGTCCTGGCTGAGCCTTTGGGTAGAATCCTTTGATCTGTCTTCAAACAGGTGAAACTCTTAAAAACATAAGCATTATGCACAGGAGTGGACCTACGTTGTAGGTTGGGGGAACCTTAGCAACCCCTAAAATTTTGGAATCTCTTATAACTAGCAATTTTATATGAAGGTTCCTGCAGCTAACCCCAAGGGGTTGGCTCGGTGGTTGGACAACCTGGGACTTTGAGTATGCTCTTCAAGGTCTTGGGTTCGAAACCCACTAAGTGCAAACTGCCTCTTGGGGCCATCAGACTGGGGTTCAACCCTTGAATTAACCGAGGTGCACTTGTAGGAAAAGTAGGAAACTCCTTGCTAAGGTCCTGTATCCACCCCTGGGATTAGTCGGAGCGAAGCTCCGGATACCCGGTGCAAATAAAAAAAAAATGAAGGTTCCTGCAGATTGTTGTCTTGGCCACCCCAGAGTTTTGTCCGGCAGACATTTAAGAGAAAACAAGATGTCATCCATAAAATTAAAAAAAAAAATAAAAAAATGGCAGACTTTCTGATGCTCAACTTTCCACCCATCAGACTCACGTGTCTACTTGATTCTAGCAACAATGCTTGAATTTTCCCCATTCCTTTTCCTTGTACTGCGTATATTAAAAAACAAAAGTTTGGCTTGAATTTGTCCTCACGTGAATAGGTGGCCACTTGGTTTGCCGATGGCTTGGCTCCTTTTGGGAATAAAGCTGCAGGCTGCCTTAGCACACCCCTACACAACCTCTAAAGAAAAGCAATCCATTTCAACCTAGCTCTGAAACCAAAGGCGAACTAGCACAAACAAAAGTTAGCACAACCATCTTTGTCTTTAGTTCCGGCCACCCCAAACAAAATTTCCTAGTTCCGTCCCTGATTATGCATATGATTGTTAGTGATGAAAAATAAAGAAATGTTTTGGTGGATGACCTGGATGTCTGTACCCTAAATTTTATTCTTATTGGTATTTGTCTTTCTGGAATGGGTTATCTCTTTGTTCTTGATTTTTTAAACATACAGGTAAATTCTGAGTAATTAACAATAATTTCGTGTTTGGTTATTGCAAGTCTTTGAACTATTTTTTTTTTTTTTAATTTCATTTTTTTTTTTACTCTACCATTTTGTAATTTCTGATGTTGTTTCTAACTCCGCAATGAACAATGTTAACAGGACGAAGTGTAGCTTTCCCTGGCCATCCTTTGGGTTCTGGTCTTACTCCAGCTGCCGCAAAGGCAAGAAATTTTGTACTGAAGATTTCACATTGATTTCGAGTGGCGTTCCTTGAGGTCCATTAGCTTAACAAATATATTTATTTAGTTGCAAGACAGCATGAAGCGTCACATTTTTTGGCGTTTGGGGGGTGATTTAACTTGATATGATTGACACAATCTTGGCTAGTTTCTTGCTTATCCAAGTCATTTGGATTTCCAGGAACTGGGACTTGTAGCAGGAATTCCTGTTGGGACTTCACTGATTGATGCTCATGCTGGTGGTGTGGGGCTAATGGAAAGTGTTCCACTTTTAGATTCTGAAGCTAAAGGTTATTATGGCTTGTCAAAAGATTTTCTTATTATCATGATTTAGTAGCTTAACTTGGTATAATATGTTTTTCTTACTAAATAACTATATGTTTTCAGAGTGCGACATTGAAGCTATATGCCACCGAATGGTACTAGTCTGTGGAACCTCTACTTGCCATATGGCTATATCACGGAGCAAGTTGTTCATTCCAGGTGTCTGGGGACCATACTGGTCAGGTACATCTTTGGAACTTCATGTTCAGTATGCCATTCTTTTAGGGCATGGAAAAATTAAGAATTTCTGCATCATTTAAGAATTTGGCATGTACTAAGTGATAACTTAATAATTATTTTCTGTCTTTCTATGTATTCAGCTATGGTACCTGAATATTGGCTCACAGAAGGTGGTCAGAGTGCTACTGGTGCATTATTGGACCATGTAATTGAAAACCATGTTGCATCACCACGCCTTGCAAATCGTGCTGCTTCTAGATGTGAGATTGTTCACTCTAACTTAGTTTGTGGTACATGTTTACTAAAATAAACAGGGTGAATATCTTTCTATGCAAATTTTTAATATAGGTTTATCAATATTTTCTTTTGTAATCTTCCAGCTATTTCTGTGTTCAAACTTCTGAACGAGATATTAGAAACAATGATGCTTGATCTGAAGCGTCCATTTCTTGCTGCTTTGACAGAAGACATACATGTCCTACCTGACTTTCATGGGAACAGGTAAATGGTAATAGACCAAACTTTGATTCAAGACTTTTCTTCCAAAAATTAAGCTGCTAAATGGGTTATGTCTCAGGTCTCCTATTGCAGACCCTAAATCAAGAGGAATGGTCTGTGGCTTAACGCTTGACACAAGTGAGAAACAGTTGGCTCTTCTGTACCTGGCTACCTTGCAGGGTATTGCATATGGTACCCGTCACATTGTAGAGCATTGCAATGCCCATGGTCACAGTGTAAGAATATGGACCTACACTTCATACAGTTATTTGAACTAGATATACATCTTACCCTATAAAATGTTATAACTTTGTGACTCACAAATGTGCATTTGAAGTTAAACAATACTTTAAAAATAAGAGAATTATGAGTAATATTTTATGTTTTCTGTGTATATAATTTTTTTTTTTTTTCCCCTTTTTGGCTAAAATATTACATCCATACTTTTGGAGAAGAGTTTGTTTCGATGCCCTTCAAAGTTCTCTATGCATTTTGAGTTTAACCTTACTTTTAGCTTTCATTTACAACCATTTTCTTTTGTAAGTAGTCGAGATATCGTTGAAAGCGCAAGATGCCCCAAGTACACATGAAGTATACAAAAGAAAATACATAGCTAGAAGAAGAAAAAAGAATAAGAAAATCATGACAACTTAAGACCAAAGGAGAAATATAAGCAGCTGTCCATAGATAAAGAGTATTCAAGAAAAAAGACTTAAGCTCCTCCATTGCCTTCTCACGATCTTCAAAACTCCTGTCATTCCTTTGCCTCCAAATACATCATAAAAGACAAGAAAATACCATCTTCCACACAGCAGCACTCTAAGTGGTATCAGCAGTCCACCAACATGCATCCAAATCAATAACTCGACTAGGCATAACCCAAGAAAGCACAAAGCAACTGTGGAAAGCATTCCATAAGGCACACACTGCCTCACAATGGGGAAGAAGATAATCCACGGACCCCCATTTCTTTTGCACGTGCAACACCTATTGATCACTATGACATGTTGCTTTCTAAGATTATCCATAGTAAGGATCTTTCCTAGGGTCGCTGACCAAACAAATAAAGCTAAATACTCTTCCAAGGGGAAAGAGAGCCTTCCCTGCAACTCAGAATACTATAGAAAGATCTAACGTCAAACAATCATCTTTTAGAAGTGCTCTCCAAAGCTTATCTTCACCTACTCATGTGACATTGATTGAATATAAGAACCTAAAGAATGAAGCAAACACATCCATTTCCCAATCATGAGCCGCTTTGACAAAACTAACTTTCCATTGATTGGACCCACCAAATAGCTCCAAGTGAGCTGCTATGGAAGCATTCTTCACACATGCAATACCAAATAAAACTGAAAAGGCTTCTTTTGGGGCCTTGTCCCCACACCACTTATCATGCCAGAATCTAACTTTTGATCTATCTCCCACCTCAAATTTGGTATAACTTAAGAACTCCCTCGAAATATTCTTAATATTCTTTCATAACTCCACCACATACGCCCCAAGAGGCTCATTAGTACACAACACACCCCATGAACTGCTAAGTTTGGAGTCCAGGACAACTCTTCTTTAAGCCCCTCTCATGCATGTAACGCAAAAGCCATTTCTCTAAGAGAGCCTGATTGAACATTAGTAATTTCTAAATCCCCAAACCTCTCTCATCAATTGGTTAATAAACCTCGGACCAACTTATTAGGTGAAATTTGAACTCTTCTCCTAGCCCACCCCAAAGGAAGTCACATTGAAGCTTCTTAATACGGTTTGCAACACTCACAGGGAGAGTGATATGTAGGCAAATTGGAAAGTGTGCTCTTGATGAGGGTAATCACTCACCTTTAGACAAATACATCATTTCTCAATTGGCCAACCGACGCTCTATCTTTTCAATAAATCTGTCCCAAATAGACTTTGCCTTATGAAGCTTTCAACGGGAGACCAAGATACTTCAAATGCAAAGAAGCAACCCCACAGCCCAAAATACCAGCCAACCCATCCACTTTATCAACACATAAGAAGCAACACTTCAAGCCCGAGACAGCTTCAAAACATAAGAACAAACACCGTAAATGACGCAAATGAGCTGGGTCAGCCCCACTAAAAATCAATGTGTCATCCTCAAACAAAAGGTGAGAGATTTTAATACCCCATATTTTTATTTTAAGGGTTTTTAAATTGCCAAGGCAAGATTGGGATTGAATATGCACCCGAACCCACCCCACCTTGCCATCACCTAAGCCTAGGCTTTAGTGGCCAACTTGTTGAAAATATGTTACCCTTTAGTCTGTAGTTCATTTGCTATTATACTTTCCAATTCTACAGTGACTTCCTCCATTTGTACTCTTTTAAAAGTAATATTATTTTCCCCCTTTTCAAAGTTTCTCTCTCCACATCAATTCTAGTCTTATGAGAGGAACTAGAACACAGCACCATTAACATGATTTTGAAACTCCTTGCCTGGTGGAGGCTGGGCTGCCAGACCCGAAGAAAGGTAAAAGAATGGAAAGGTCAATGCCCATTCACTTCCAAGATCGTTGGTCTTCCCACTTGCTCTGAAAGATGTCAAGGCTGGAGAAGAAGATTAGAAGGAATTTCTGTTGCTTTAAGTTTTAGCTTTCAAGTGGGCCCACTTTGTACCTACTTAATTCAAATAAGCCACCATTACACCAAGAGGCTTCCTGAAAGAAATTTCAAGAACGCTGGAGACCAATGATAAAAAAGAGGATATGAAGTTGGTGTGATGCAAGTGGCTCAAATGATCTTCTAACAATCCCCTGTTGTTGAGCAGTATTAACGTCCCATCAGAAACTGAGAACAGTTTGTCGATGAAGTGCTTAATGATTTTTATAAGGAAAATAAAATGTACTAAAAAATGAAATATATCAGTTTAGAGTGGATTATTTGTGGTCTATTGATAACTTGGTAAATAAACATATCTATTTGGTGCATGAACAGCTGTTAAGGCCTCATGCAAACCATTAGCAAAACTTGGTACGCCATGTTGCTTAATAAATAAACAGTTGAGAAGCTTAAATATCTATGTATATTGCGTGAATGTTTGCATTTAAGATGTACAACTCCTGTTATTTTATGACTGTTATTCTTCTTACAGTTGTTTAAACCTTGAATCCTTTTTTTATTCTTCTTGTACAGATTGACACGATACTTGCGTGTGGTGGCCTCTCAAAGAACCCCTTATTCATTCAAGAACAAGCAGATATTATTGGTCTCTCTCTGTCTCTCTGTCTCTGTTTTTTTTTGGGGGTGGGGGTTGTGCGCATGTAAAGTCAATATGTTATGGTTTCTTTTCTTTTCCTTGTTGCTTTACTGTAGCAGATGATTAGAACTTTCAGCAAATTGTATACAATGATTACAACCTTCACTTTTTTGGAGCATGCACAACGGTGTTGTCAAGTTACAATTTATTGATTGTGCTTCAAATTGTGTCATCAACTTAGCATGCAGGAATTATGTAGTTTACTCATACTTTAGGTTGGTTTGTTCAGTGAACTGGACCTTTGTTTCCTCTTCTGATTATGAATATTGCTATGAAATAACTGGACTGGCTAACAATGGTTGACACATTGCTACTGGACAGTCTATAGAATCTCTTACCTAGGGGCTGCTTTGTAAAGGAAAGGTGGTTGGATGGTTCTAATTTGGTGGGAAATTAAATTGATGAGGTCCTGGGCGTTGATTTCATTGTAGTGATTCTACTGGACTGTAAACAGAGATCCACTTGCAGAGAATAGTAGTATGGAGCAGTAAGGGTAGTATGCTGACAATGAAGAGAAAATAAAAAAGTGCCATGAGCAAGAAAGAATAGAAGCAGAGACAGGAGAAACCCTAGGCAACGTGTCCTTAAAATACTCAGATTTTCATAAATTTCATCTCATTCTTTGATAACAATTGGCCACATTTAAGAATCTTTCTAATAGACTTGCTTGACAAGTAAAACTCTCCTAAATGTTAATAATAAATAAATAGAGAGAAAAGAAGAAGAGGACCAAGAAAGCACACTTCGGACCTTAAGAAAAACCCTATACATATGCCTATATCATATGCACAAAACCCTTAAATTCACAAATCTGAATATGAAAAGACAGCGATTGAATTCCATGACAGCTGCATCAGGTGTACAGTGTAAATGTGGATAAGTAAATTAACCTTCTGATAAAGAATTTTCTGTTAAATGTACGAGGGAAGAGAAGTCATGAAGAATGCCCTGGATATTTTATTTAGTTATCTTTAGCATTACACTATTCATGTTAACTCTTTGCCTACTTGTTCATGATTGTTGTAGGTTGCCCTATAATTCTTCCACGCGAGAGTGAGTCTGTGCTTTTGGGTGCTGCCACTCTTGGTGCAGTTGCTGCAAAGCAATATTCTAGTCTGAATAAGGCTATGAGGGCCCTGAATGCAGCTGGTCAGGTATGGTTATTTTATAGCATTACAATTCCTTAATCATATTTGTTTATATTCAAGATAGCCAATGAGGTGAGAAAGGTGTTCAAGCTCAGCAAGGAACTTGAACATAGGTCTGGGGTAAAACTTTCTGCATGATTTTCTATGCCGTATAGCTGGCATCTTCGTAGTATTTGGTCTTGATTCAGAAGCAATAGGGGACATAAAAAGTTTTGATATGTCAAACTTGCACAAACAGCACGGCATCATTTCAGATGTTATCTATATGCTTTGTTTTGTGAGATGCATATGAGGCCTAGGCTTATAGTTTGCATTTGTCCTTTTTTTTTTTTTTAAGAGCATTTGCCCTTTTCGTGTTTGAATTTTGGCAGGTCATTCATCCTTCTAAAGACCCAAAGGTGAAGAAGTACCATGATGCCAAATACCATATTTTCCGGGAGCTTTATGAGCAGCAGCTGTCTCATCGTTCTATAATCGCTGAAGCCTTGGCCTAGTTAACGTGCTGCTTGGTTGATGAAGACATCTGGATGCTCCAATTAATTGATTGCATTGTTATCTTCTTCAAGCAAAAAAAAGTTGGTCCATGTGAAGATTGCATAGGCATGTGGCCATGTGGGGTTTATATAAAGAAGAAATTCTACAGGATAATGTGTAAAGCCTTCATTTTCAGCATCACAATGGAGAGAAATATACAAAGAGAGTGGAAGCAGTGATAAAGGAATTGAAAAGTCACCCAGAATGATATACAAAAGTAATGTAAAGTTACGTTTTTGAGCTTCTTTTGCTCCACTTCTCTCCTCTTTACTCCGAGAGAAAAATAAGATAAAAGTTCAATTCAAATGAGTTTTGACTATACACAAAAGTAGTTCTGATTAAGAAGCAATTAACCTTACTTTCCTCAGGTCCCTATGTACAGATAGACCATCCCAACATATTGCCACCAACTTCCTTCTCAACTCCGAATCTAAGGTCTTACAATTTTGACTGCTGTTTGAAATCAACTGAACGTCAATTTATTTTCCCTAAAGCCCTTCTTTACGTCCCTCCGCCAACCTGTTGACAGAATTCAACCAGACAACTTACAGGCAGGTCGGGACCGTCCATTACCGTCTTTCTTGTAAACTGAAAGGTTAATAGATTGGTACCAACTTCCTTGAGTCAGTTTAGTGGTAGTTTCCCGACAACGGAGCTTACGGGTGTTGACCATAAAAAATAATCACTTGAAGTAACCAACTGTATTAGTGCTCATGAACCGTAACGGTGCCAACATTTTGTTTATCGGTGGTTGATCCATTTAACGTTGTAAATGAAGGCCATCACCAGTCGTTGAGTGATGGTGGGTGCACACGGTTTGTGAGATCTTGCATTAGATTGACAGTAGATCTGGTTGCAGTTCACACCCACTGTCAGATCATCACCAGATTTAATTGTTCTTTTTGTTAGCAAGGAAATGGTTCAATTTTCAGTCGTATAATTTTTATGAAATGGAATTAGTATTCTGAATAATAATCCCCCCCTCATCAGTGGGCCTCCTGCGGCTCATACAAAGCTTAGCTAAGTCCATCACGGGTTAGGCGAGGTCCGATCCAACCCAATGGCACGAACGCAACAAGAAAAGAGAAAGCACATCTACAGGAGATCCTAGCCGAGCCACACATCCATAGAATATCGGGTATGAAGAAATGCTCGCCAACGGTGTTGATACTTGTAACGGTACGGGTGTTCAAACCGCTCCTAATTACAGCTAACTGCTTGATAGACAATTATAAAAAATAGAACAATTGCGATTAGTAATTTTAAAGATAAATAAAAAGCTGTTAATAACTGTTAATTGCCTATCCTTATACATATAATATAAATATATATTTTATATTTTATATTAATAATAATTATAATATATTAATATAAACAAATATAAAAATTTAAAGAAGTGATTTTTAAAATCATTATTAAATTTGTAATATATAATTATTAAATTTTGATCTAATAATAATTTTAAAAGTCACATTAATTTTGAAACATCATGAGTCTTCCTTCTAACATTATTCAATACAATGAGGTAGGTTGCACGAGAGTTTCCTTGCAACAAGGATACCAATAAATTTCTCCAATTGGAACCCCATAATTTGGAATTCTTGGGTGATATCCCAAGGAGATGAATGTTGTATGACCTGAAATTGAAAAAAGCCTAGATGTGTACATTGCCACATTATCCAATATCGCTCTTGAACATTCCACTGTGCAACAAAACATTTCATGTTAAAAGTAGATGTAATTTGACTCCAACAGCTAAAAGAACAAAGTTGCACATGTTTGTCCGCCCTTGACAGAACTAGCCAGTCTTTTACATGTAGAGGCCTTCTGGCACCCCTTCTTTCTTTTTGAACATCACCTTCTCCTTGGCTTTCTTGAAGTCTACGTGTGTTACCTGAAAGCAAATGCAAGAGGTGTCAACAATTAAAGTGAGCTAATCCCAGGAAGACGTAATAAATCAATGCAGGCCCAAAATTGCAAAGGCATGCTTTGTGGAGACTAATGCCCAGAAAACGGCATATCATGAGTTAGAAAATATAAGCTAAGCAGCTATTAAAACTCCAGAACTTCATGAGAAGAAAAAAAAAATGGAGACTTTAAAATATATGCGCTCATGTCTGCAAGAGTTGCTACTTTACATTCATAGATTCATCACACTACCCTGCAAGCAGGTATTGAAGCACATGCTATAAAATCAAGCGTACACCACGAATGTGAAATGAAACATTAAATAGAATCAGCCTTGCAGGTAATGACAAGTTCCATGTCACTTTTTTTATTGGGTTGGCGGGAGCGGAGAGATCCAGAACAAGTTGATTTTCAAGCATGCAAGTGTTAGGACAAAGAAGGAAATAAAGTAGATGTGTCACCTTCATACGACGCTCTCTTAGAGCAAGCAAGCCAGCCTCAGTACAAATTGCTTTGATATCAGCCCCAGAAAATTCATCTTTAGTCATCACAAACTCTTCTAAGTTGACATCATCTGACAACGTCATTCTTGATGTGTGAATCTGCATTCCCGAAATCAAACACATATTGCGTTAAGACTATATATTCACAATGGTAGTCCATTTCTACACGTATTTTACCCAAAGTACCTGGAAAATGCGCCTCCTTGTTGTTATGTCGGGCAGAGGGAACTCAATCTTCCTGTCAATTCGACCAGGACGCAGCAAGGCGGGATCAAGACTTTCGATTCTATTCGTAGCAAGAATTACTTTGACATCTCCTCTTGAATCAAAACCGTCTAATTGGTTCAGCAATTCCAACATAGTCCTTTGAATCTCACGTTCACCACCTGAATGTGCATCATACCTGGGAAACATAGATAAATAATAATGAGATCAAAAGCAGGGGTTGCATACACGATATATGACAGTGCTACATTAACTACAGTACCTTTTTGTGCCTACTGCATCAATCTCATCAATGAAGACAATTGATGGTGAAAGGTCATCTGCAACTCGAAAGAGTTCCCTGACTAATTTAGGCCCATCACCCAAGTATTTCTGAATTAACTCACTTCCAACCACACGCAAGAAAGTCGCTGCTGTTGAGTTAGCCACTGCCTGAAATACAATATAAGAGCATAATCAGAGTCCCCAAGCAACATCTAAAATGGCTTAACATGTAGGAAAATCCATGGTGACTGAATTCCATGCAGATAATCAACTTGCACGTTTTACATGTTTATTGAATACCCGCAGAGAAAGGGATATTCCATCACAATCTGAAAGCAAGAGCCAAACTGACAATCCAACTTGTAGATGGCAATATTCACAACAAAATATCCATGTGTCCCGAATTGAAGATTATTTTTTATCTTTTCAAATTTTTGTGGTGGATTCAGTCCACAAAAATAATAAGAGAATTTTTTATTTTTTTTGCTAAATATAAAGTGCGTAAAAACATTAGTCACTTCTTTTTTCTATGATAAAATCATTAGTCATGCTTCACTTCTTTTTTCTATGATAAAATCATTAGTCATGCTATTTTTTACTAGTCGACATCAACATTATCCTTGTATTGCACTTGACATCGACTTAAAGAATTTCATTGGAATTAGAAGAAGTTTCTGCAGGCATTGACATACATATGGGATACCGATTGACATCCAACCATATGTGTAAACAAAACTTCATTTTCAATTAAAACGAAGAAAAAAGACAATAATTTCTAGACATCTTTAAATTTGAGAACAAGTTATAAATAACTAGATCAGGCAGTTTGTAGTGAAATACCCAGTTTTGCAGCTCTAAAGTATCTCAGTTCCTATTTCTTTTTTGCACAAGATGTTTGATTTTGGTCCATACAGACACACATCTATGTTTTTATTTTTTGTCCCAATAAAACTTTTCATATCCAACCATGACAAGGTTAAGCCTCTTGCGTTGTCCATGCCATTTATATAAAAACTTGTTCAAACAAATGAAATTTATAAGTTAAAGGTCTAGAAGTGTTTCTTTTCATTGGTAGTAAAATGTGCAAATTGTAAGGAAAATTTCGACAAAACGTACTGTAAGATATTTTGAAAACTTATAGGATGCCTAGGAATAAACCAAATATGAGAATCTCATATTCCAAGATATCCTATAAAGAAAAGAAAAGATACTGATGCCCAAACTTGATGAACTCTTTGTACATTAACCTTTGAAACCCCATGGAAAAGAATAATATAACTTATACCTGAACTTAATTCTTTTTTCTGTCCCCCTCATGACAATAACTTTCTTAAAACACCACCAACTAAATCATTGTACGTATAATTACTACAAGCAATACATAATGATGAAACTAATGCAAAAAAAGATCTGACCTACAAATGACATTCAGCATGGAGGAAAAAGGTGTGCTGAACCATGTAACCTAAGCTCAACTTTTCTTGCAACGGGATTCCAGAGTCTAAATATTGCCTTCAGATTTCAACAGATCATTCATCTAAAAATAACTGAAGGTTTTTAATTGTAAAGAATGTGAAGAAGGCACCCAAGCACAAGCAGGGGACTTCATTCATATTCATGGTGCAGCTTCCAGCAAACTTTATGAGACAATGCAACGTAAGTCTTTTTTTTTTTTTTTTACAAGAAGAATTCTACGTTATCAAAAGATAATCAAATCACATCAGACAATTGACAAATTGTGAAAGGAATATGATTCTTTTTTCCATACTGGTTATTTTTTTGGTTGTGCCAAACTAACAAGCAGTATGGGGGAAAAAAGATCACAGACACAACCACAAACTTAAAATATATAACATAAATATGCACCTTGGCAAGCAAAGTTTTCCCTGTCCCAGGCTCCCCATATAGTATGACTCCTTTGGGGGGTTTGATACCAATATCTTCATACAATTCAGGATGAGTAAGAGGAAGTTCCACTGCTTCTTTGATTTCCTGAATCTGGGCATCTAACCCTCCTATGTCAGCATACGACTCCAGTGGAGCCTTCTCAACTTTCATTACAGACACCATAGGATCAACCTCATCTTGAAGAAGCCCAACCACAGAAAGGACCTGAACAGAGCGTAAACAACACAAAATAGCATTCAAAATTTCAAGCTAGACATAATTGATGTGATTGGTATTTAAACATGTTGGAAATTAAATTGACCCATGGAGCATCCATTTGGGTTAGTGGAGTTGTAATTCAAAATGAGATAATCTTAAGGATTATCAAATAGTGGGTGAGGCGGTTATTTGATAACTCCCCACTAGTGAAAATTCTAAGGAGACTAGTAGCCTCCTAGGTGATAAAAAAGAGCTCTAGTTCATGAGATTGTGCATTGGACATCGCTGTAAGACAAGCAATGAATCCAACTTGTGGAAGATTCACTTGGATTGAGGTATATCGAATAATCCGAAAGTTTTGGATTGGGCTGTAATTTTTGTTCCTAATTTCTCTTCCTCTAATCTGGTAGATCTTGTTAACTTTTTAGAATTTCGACCCCAATAAGGTGGTTACAAATTTACATGTACGAAAGCTTTTCTTCTTTTCTAATAAATTATTATTCATCAAGATAATTCAAATTGAGATCTTTTAAGAATTATCAAATAGTGGGTGAGATGGTTATCTGATAATTCCCCACTAATTTGGACTATAATAGGACTCCACTATTATGAGTTGCTAAATACTCTCTTCATATGACTCTAATAGAGAGATTCTACATTGTCCTCGGAGTGCTATTGTGTGAAAGATGATCCCCGAGGGAAAGAAATGTGAGATGCTTTGAGGACTTTGAGAGGACCTTGGAGGAGCTCATGTCCTTTTTCTTCTTTACTCTTTTCACTTCGACAATTGCTTGGTTAGCTCTATTAGTGATTAGTTTTTCCAATTTTCTTGTTCTCTTTTCTTCTCCTAATTAGGCGTTCTCTTGTATACTTCCTGTGCACTAGGTTGCACCCTTCTGTGCTTTTGTTATATACAACATTGTTACATTACTTATTAAATAACTAATAATAATAAAAAATAGAAAAGCACTCAAAAAAATTAAGAAAAATATTGTTCCTCTCTCTGCATCATAATCTCAAATCTCTAAGGTAATCAATAATCATCACTTGCCCTAGTTAACGAGATCGTACATGAAGATCCACTTAGATTGAGGTATATCAAATAACCCTCATTTAACAAAACCTAGATTCCTCCTTTATCATTATTACAGTGTCTATCCATTTCTCGTCTGGTTGCGACTCCAATAGAAGTCCATATTAAATGTTTAATATATAGAGTTTAACCTTTCAATAACCACCGTAAACATCTTTTGATCCTTAAACAGTTGGCCAAACTCAAAATCCATAAATTCCAATATCAACAACTTCTAAAGCTAATTTGAAGCTAAAAAGAAAGAAAAACAAAAAAATCAGCAACGAAAGCATACCTTGTTGTGCATAAGAATGGCACATCCGGGCTCCAGCTGATCCTTATCGACAAACGAGAGGATCCCGACGTAGTACTCGGGCCCAACCGAGGACGAGACAATGGCGTGATTCTCGTCGATGAGCTCCTCGAGACTGCCGACGCTCATGGGGGTGCCACGGAGATCGTCGACCTTAGAGCGGTCCTCCTCGTTCTTCTCCTCCTGGGGCCTGAGCCTCTCCTGGTTGGCCACGAACTCCTCCTCCATCAGGAGATAGTCTTTGATGCGCTCCAGCTTCAGGAGGCGGAGCTTGCACTTGGTCAGAGGAGTCACGTTGGGGAGCCGGCCCGCCGCCTCCGGGCCCTTTTGCTTCCGCTGCTTGCGGCCCACGCGGGCGGGAGGCGCCGCCGGCTCGAATTTCTTCTCCTTTTTTTTGCCGTCGTCGTGTTTGCGGTCGCCGCTCTGGCGATTCAGCCCGCCAGATGGAGCCTGACCCATTTTCTTCAAGGTTTTCCGAGAGAGAGAGAGAGTGTGTAAAGGGGGTTGCTTGAGGGAGGGGATTAGTGCTTTTGTTTGGGTGGGCTTTGAAAGGGAAGAAGGTCTTCGGCCTTCGGGTGCGGGGGTCTTTGGTAATTTGGTCATTTACTCTCACGAAATTAGGTAATTTGGTCATTTACTCTCATTTTATTTGTTATTCATTTATAACTGACCTTTAGACAATTTGTTTTCTCATCTTCCTTCCTTTCTTGCAGATTTTTGCTACTACTACCTGACCCTGTATATAGGAAGCACATTGTAAACGTTTCCCAGCGATTTTAATTTTTCAACCTCAGCTAGTTAACAATGTAATGTCATTTTATACTACTTGAAGAGTTGTTAGGAGGGTTAGATAGTTTATTCTTGACATGATGTATGTGTTAAATCATCGATTATATCCAAAATTTAAGCTAATAAGAAGAGGTAATAATATGTTCATAGAGTTATTATTGTCATTGCTTTTTAGTCAAGTAGTAGTCATGAGCATGAACTTGTATGGTAAAATGATCGGAGGGATTCCTGTAATTGTTTGTCAAGATAGAAGTGCAATTTGATAAGAAATTGATAAGAGGCCTTCGAGCAGATGATTGCAACCAATTCCAAACCAAAAATATTTGTTCTCAACTAATGGTCTATGTCACCCAACAAAATAGATAATTTGCATATAGAATGATTCTTCCACATTCTTCATAAAATGGTATCTATGTTGAAGATGGTCATAGAATCATAAGTGGGTGCAATTAGACCGAAGCATAAAGATAGGTAACCTAGCATTCCCATCGGCCACTGATGGAACCCCACAACAAAGAATATAAATATGCTAAAGATAATAGCTCCTTTCGAGTATGAGAGAACACAAATACTCCAATTGGAGCCGGAGATAAACCACAAATAATCTTTAGCTTAACAATTCTCAATGCCTTGTTCCTTACAAGGACCTCTTATTTATACTACTTAATAACCAACCAATAAAAGACTTAGTTGTAGACGTAAAACTAGTCCTAATTGTAGAAGTAAAACTATTACATCTAGACTTAGGATTACTATTACAAAGTAAAGTAAAATCTGCAATAAGGGAGTGCAGGCTATTTTCATTCATTTTATCTTTAGTTCTCTCACCCACCATATATTTTGGTTTGGTTTGCTCTCTTGTGTTCCATTTGATCTATACCATTTGTCACCAATCTTCATATAATCAATAGGTAAATCTATCATTGAATTTGTGTGAGATCCATATGAGTCAACAAATCCAATAGTATGGCTAAATCCTCAAGACTCAAAATGGTCTAAACATGGTTCGGCTGCAAAAAAAAAAAAAAAAAAAAGGTTTTACATGTACAAACATAAAATATAAGTCCACAATTTAATTAGTAAGTCACGCAATAAAACATATAAGTATCCAGTGAACTCAATCTTTATAAATCATTTGAGGATATCATATTTATGAGGAAATAAGAGCTCTGAATATCTTTATCTATATAGATAGGTAAGATAAAAAATGGCCGATGAAATACATAAATAAATACTAATACATATATATACCACACTCATAATCATTCTCCATATATCATATTCGTACCATTTACCTTCTTACGATGAAGTTTGCGCATTCGGTAAAACTTTTAGTACCCCGATGCTCTAGCCGTTGCTCACAGCGAGCTACCAACTACTTGATCGACTAGGTCCGATCTTGAGTGATCCCCAACTAGTGATACACATACCATGATGACCCCACTCTATAGGTGGTTGTTCCAGTTACAAGAGTACTTAAATCCAGGAGTGAAACTACATGGCCCCTTGGGGAGCGTTGGACTTCACAGTGTACTATAACGAGTATTGAAATGTTGTGGGTGGTTGTTACTTTCTAAGTCCAAACTCCAATGGTTTGAAGCATTGGATATGGCGAGAAGATGTGGTAAGGATAAGAAGGCAATATCCCTATCCCAATTTTTATTTAGAAAAGGAAAAAATGTTAACCATACGAGGGTATACTTGACATTTCAAGATGGGTCAACTCCACTATGCACGTGAGCAACTTTCAATCCAATGTAACACTTGAGCTTATGACAATTAACTTTAACCTTGGGGTCTAAATGGAAAATGCCAAAATTTGGTAGTTTATAGGATATTTGCAAAATGAGTAGTAATTAAATATGGTTGTGACATTCTTTGGTTCTACAGGAACAAAGCTCTCCACGAGAATCTCTCTTTCGAAGCAAGATCCGTGTCGATTCACATCAATAAAATCTCCCTCGAGCATTTCCAAGCTTGGCATTCCGTCTCCCAGGTACTGTTAGAGACTTGGGTTCCCCCTCCACCAAATTGGATCAAGATTAATTTTGACACAGCCATTCGAGATTCATTCTCAGCTCAAGCTGTGGTCTGCCGTGATTCACGGGGTCAAGTTCTCCATATGTCATCACAAATCAGCCCATCTTGCTCTCCGAATGTTGGCGAAGCTTGGGCAGCACAATTGGCTTGTTCGATAGCCGTGTCGCTTTCCTTTACTCATTTTATTCTCGAAGGCGACTCTGAAGTGGTGGTTCATGCTCTCAACAATCCAAATTCAGTTAGAGATTGGAGGATCTCTTTTGTCATTTTAGACTTTTTAGATTCTATTCCTGATGCTTCCGTTTGGGAAGCTCAGAAGATCAAAATAAGTTTTAACTTCTGTGCTCATTCTATAGCACGCTGGGCCGCAGCCAGTTCCCATTCTGGCAGCATTCCCTACTCTTCTATCCCCTACCTTTTTTCCTCTCCCGTTAGTGGAGAGGATCCCCTTCCTGTTTGCCTTTTGTAGCTCGCTTACTTTTGTTTGGTGTTTCCTTCCTTTCTTTATTTTAAAAAAAAATGGTAAATTGTAATTTTTCCTTCTTAAATTTTAATAACAACCAAACAATTGTTGTTTCATAAACTTTCTAAATGAAGAAGTTTGTTACTAATTTGACTATAATTTTTTATTTTTGATAAAGATCAATCTTCATTCAAAAAACAAGTGTTCGGGACAAATTCCTACAGAGATAGAGCTAACTGCTCTAAAATAACAATATCATAAATACAACTAGGCGGCTCTTCCAACCAAACATTATCCATGAAAATCCTAATTGCATTCTTAGCTAATCCATGGGCCGCAGAATTAGCTTCTCGTTTGACATGTCAAATATTCCAACTGCGGATAGACCCCAAAACTAGACGTGCATCTTCTATAATCTGTCTGTATCGCAGCCAAAACAATTTATTTACGAATTATAAGTAAATTACAAACAAATCTGATATTTATTTCAAAGACATTTAGACTTTGTTTAATTTTAAGGTTTTTTTTTTTGGGGGGGGGGGGGGGGGGNGGGGGGGTGGATTTTTCTATTTATAGCAATAGAACAAATTTGACTTAGAATCAATATTTGGCAAACAAGAAATAAATGGAACTTGTCAAGAAAACAACAAATATTGGTTTCTAGAAAAAAAAAAAAAATAGAAACAAAACCACATCTATTGTTCATGTATTATGCTGATGAGAAAGACTTCTTTGCATTGTGAAATCCATCTAACGTTTATTTTTGTTGAGTTTGTATACTTTATTTATCTTTAATTGAAAAAGGAACCAATAATAGATAAAGCATGCAAATTCAAGGAAAATATATGTGAAATAGATGCTAGAATGCAAAAAGAAAAAATAAAAATAAAAATCAATAGTTGATTATATAAGTTTTAGGAATAATTACCTTTTTCCCCATTAACTATCACGTGTTGTCAATTCCCTCCATAAACTGTCAATCTTACTGCCTGACCTCATTAGACTACTATTTTATTTTCAAAACCCTCATTCCGTCAATCAAGCTCGTTAAATCGGACATAATATTCTCTTTTAGAAGTTAATCTCATTAAAAGACATAAATACTCCCAAATAAAAAAATTTTAAAAAATATATAAAACTTATAAATTAATTATTATTATTATTTTTAAATAAAAAATAAGGGGAGGGGTTGGCCAATAGAGGTGGTTGGGGCGTGAGCCACCCTAGGCCGTGGTGGTGGCTGGGGTGGTGCGTGGCCAACCCCCAACTAGATCAAGGGTGGCCCGCGAGCCACCCCATCCCCCAATGGGGTGGCTGCCAACCTCAAAATTTTATTTTTAAATTTTTAATGTATTTATTTATTTTTAATTAAGAATAACATGTATCATCATTCTATTGGTGATGATGTGATATATTATTGAAATCTGTCAAGTATTTTGATGAAACTTGATTATAGTGAGTAAATTGTTATTTTGGCTTATCCCGATAATTTTTGAATTATTATTATTTTTTTATATCACACGGATGAATTTTTAATTTAGGACAACCACATGAACTGATTTTTCATCTTTTTAATTTAAGTATTTTTTATTTTTTATTGGCTTTTTTTTATAATTTTTATAAATTAATTTCTAAGTGTTTTAAAATTTTAATATATTTTTATTTAGTTTTTAGTTTTTAAATTTTGATTTTTTTATTGAAACTGGTACTAATACATTAATAATAGGGGTTTGCTAGGGGTTCTTCCCATAGTGTTCTCCTAGACTTACGTAAAACATGATTTAAGAAAAAATAAAATTGTAGTACCATTTTTTTGCCAACAGATTAATTTTTATGAGTTAATATTTAGGTTCTAATGCTTTAAAACTTGTTTTTTTATTCAAAACTAAAACCTAAGGATGAAAGATTAACCTTTTAGGGATGGTATTATCTAAAATGAATTTGATCATCTTAAATTTAGTGTTAATGCCTCAATTTTAGTACCAATGCCTCAAATTTGGTGCTAATGCCTAAAAAAACCGGTGGTGGAGGCCACTATAATTTTATTTTTTCTTAAATCATGTTTTACGTAAGTTTGGGAGAACCTAGGAGAACACTATGGGGAGAACCCCTAGCATTTTCCTTAATAATATATATTTTTTAATTTGTTTAATTTTAAGGGTATTATATGTAATTTTTGTATATAAAGTTAAAGTATTTTGGTCATTTCAATTGATTTAACAAGTTTAATTGACAGAAGAGGGATTTTGATAAGAAAATGATAGTTTAATAGGGTCGGACAGTAAAATTGACAGTACATAAAAAAAAAAAATTGACAATACGTAATAGTTCACAGGGAAAAAAATAATTACTCCTAAGTTTTATTACCTGCTTTTATCATCATTATTGTCACTTTTGTCATTTTTAAAAGTATATTTTTCCTTCACATGACTGTTCCATCATCACTATCATATGTTATCCTTGCCATCATCATTTATCATCTATTTTATTTTATTCTAAATAAACAACAAACTTATTCTTTACCATTACCTTTCAATTGTTAATGTAATTTTTTTTTTAAAAAAAATAGACAATAGTTAATCAATTTAATGCATAAGTATCTATAATAAAATAATAATAAAAGATTGAAAATAAGATAAATAATTTCTATGTTTATGATTTATAAAGCTCAAAAACGAATCCCAACACTACATTTGCCCAGCATTGCATTTGTCCCCAATAATGATCACATATCTAAAGTTCAGATTAATATAAAATCAAGTTAAACTATGCAAATAGTTAATTGGGGAAAGTTCACATACCCCCTTCAAACTACCACCAAATTGACAATGTCCCTCCCAAACTTTCAATTGTGACAATGTCCCTTCCAAACTATAAAAAATTGTCAATGTTCTCCCCAATAACGAAACTACCCTTAGTAAAATAATACATATATATACTAAAACTTCTAGAAAAAAAAAACATAAAACTAAAAAAAAAAAAAAAAAAAATCCAAAGGGTGGAAAAAAAAAATCATTTGTATAAGAAATTTTTTTTTCAATTTTTTGTTTTTGTTTTATAACTTTTTTAAAATAAAAATTTCTGTTTTAAAAAAATTAACAATTCTCTTGTAAGAGAATAAAATTTTTTTGTTTTCTAAAAAAAAATTATTTTAAATAAAAATTTTCGTTTGAAAAATATTTTTAAAAATAAAAACAAAAATTTTTCTTTTTAAATTATAATTTTTTCGTTTTTTTTTTTTTAAATTATTTTTCTAATTTTTTTTTAAAAAATTTTATAGGGGTATTTTTGTCTTATTGAGAAATATATAAGAGCATTTTTATCTTTTTGCTAGTCTTAGGGGGGACATTGATAATGTTTTGGTAGTTTGGGGGGACATTGTCACAATTGAAAGTTTAAGGGAGACATTGTCAATTGGGTGGTAGATTGAGAGGGAAATGTGGACTTTACCCTAGTTAATTCGAAAATTATAAAAGTAAATTGGTTAATGTTATTTTTTTTTTGGGTAGATTAGTTAATGTTAATATAGTCATACTCCATTTGAATGGTTAATGGAAATTAAACCAATTCAACAGTAGATAGGGTAATTAGCTTTTAACGTACCCACTCAAATTACATTAGGGGTTAGAGGTGACAATTTGTATTCACGTGTCATATTCGAGCCATATCGAAGCATGTCTATAAGATTACATATGTCAATCTTAATTTGACTCATTTAATTAAATGGATCAAATCTTTCAACTATAATCCGCCAATTTCGTGTTGGGTTCATGTCGGATTTATAGATATTGTAAAAAATTGCTAATCCTAAATATCGTGTGTTTGATTCGAGTCATATTAATGTATGATTATAAGATTATATAAGTTAATTATAACATGACTAATTTAATTATTCGTAAATTGTGTAAAAAATTATCGATCCTAAAAACGGCAAGTGATAAAAAAAAAAAAAAAAAAAACCTATTTAATTGCCTATTTATGCACTCATAAACAAAATTTGCTTTCAGGTTTCAATAGACCAACAAAATCTACACAGGCTTATCATCAATAATTAGTCATAATCAAAGTCAGGAAAAGACAAAAAAGAAGAATAAGGAAGGAATGGGCCGAATGGTTCTAGAGCGTAGACTGCACGTGCTGCAGGAGAGCGTGGGAGGGAAAGAGCATATCCTCTGGAGGAGATAAATAGATGCCAAGAGAACGCAGAAACCAGGTAGTGCCACGTGGGACACTACCTGGCACCCGGGCATCGCATCTTGCAGAAGAACCGCAGAGAGAGAGAAAGAAAGGCAAGCCACCACGCTCTCTCTTCCTCTTGCCTAGCTTCTCGATCACCTCCGCTCATCATCGCCTTCATCATCACGGGGCCTCTCAATCGTTCTCTCTGCTCCGACAGATCACCAGCTCAGAACCCAAATTTACGGCGCATACATTCAACCAAAAGGCAGAGCGGGGTTGAATAAGTTTCGAAGTGGCTCGGAAAGATTCTCAGAGGCTCTCTTTTCAATTGGGTTTTCGGAATTCTGTCTTTGGGAGTTGTCAAAAGTCCCCAATTCAGGTACCCAGCCATCCTTTTCTCTGGAATTGGTTGATTTGGGTATTGCCTTTTGGATCCGTGGTCAGAAATTTGGGGAAGTTTGTACACTTTGTGGTGGGAATCTTGGTATATTGTTGTTATTTTTTTTATTCATTTGAGTTTTTGTTGCTGCAAGTTTCAATGGTAGCCATGGTTGTTGTTGAGTAATGTTGGCTTTTAGCGTATATGATGAGTTTATCAATGGAGAATATATCAATTTGGGTTAGTGAAGTTGGAGCGCTTTGTGGCTATGCCTTCGGGTTTCGGCTCGAATATGCGAAATTTTAAGCTATATGGTGTGTGATTAATACTCATGTCTCATAACGGAATTGTATACTTGAGGCAGCCTGAGGTTCCAGTTGATCGGCAACACCCCTGTCAATCTACGTACTTGATGGATAGCCATTGCACAACCCCCACATCGGCTTTGGGTTCGACCTATTGTTCGAATGAGGAAAGCCCGCGTGTTAAATTTTTGTGTAGTTTTTCTGGGAGTATATTGCCGCGCCCGCAAGATGGGAAGCTTCGGTATGTGGGGGGAGAGACGCGAATTGTAAGCGTGCCACGAGATATTACTTATGAGGAGTTGATGAGTAAAATGAGGGACCTTTATCAAGCGGCCGCGGTGTTAAAGTACCAGCAGCCGGATGAGGATCTTGATGCTCTTGTATCGGTTGTGAACGACGATGATGTGACTAACATGATGGAAGAGTATGATAAGTTGGGTTCGGGTGATGGGTTCACTAGGCTTAGGATTTTTCTGTTTTCGCATCCTGACCAAGATGGTTCATCTCACTATGTTGATGGGGATGAAAGGGAGACTGAGAGGAGGTATGTTGATGCTCTGAATAATTTGAATGATGCTTCTGATTTTAGGAAGCAGCAGCAACCTGAGTCCCCCGGGATTAGTACGGTTGAGGATATCCATGTTGCGGAACAATTCTTTAACCCGATGGGTGTGGATGGGGGCCTTCATAGCCAAAGGGGTTCTGAGATGCCAATGCCACAGTTTAACTTGCGTCACCTCAGGATTCCTCCTCATATAGGATCAGCATCACACCAGGCTCAGAGGTATAATGAAATGGAAGCTCCGTGGAGCCCTGCATACTATTCTCCTAGGCATCATGGACACCATGATCCAAGACAATTGATAGAGTACCCATCTTCACCTTCTTCTGCACGGTACCGCATGCCATTCACAGAATTACCAGAAAAATGCTTAGATAAAATGCCAGAAGAATATTCTCGGCAGCAAGTGAATCACCAGCCCATGCATGAGCACCAATCACAATATTCTGAGAATGTCGTATGGGTGCCAACTGGAGTTAGATCGGGTGATAAGTCTGGTTTTCCTGGTAACATTTTTCACAGCCCCAGTGTTCTTGAAGGGAACAATGTCTGTGAGCATTGCCGGATGAATTTCCATAGAAATCAACCACATTTGGAGCAACCCCCATGTGGGAATGGGCTTTCCCATGTTGCTAATCCATGTCCTGACTGTCCTCCGAATAGGGAGAGTCTCATGCTGAATGCAGATGTCAAGTTGCACCATGGGATTTACCCTAATGATCAGAATAGTGATCATCGATCTGCTTACAGTGAATCTCAAAGTCATGAAAGAGGATGGATTCTCCAGCACCAGTTGAATGCTCGGGTTGATGAAGCAAGGCTGCATGTCTCCGGAGCTGGAAGATTGAGTGATCATTACATTGTAGATGGACCAGGCCTGAATTTCCCCCTGGGGCATGGTAATTTAGCGGATGGCTATCCTGTGCCCTCAAATTATGCTCATCCTGGAGGTGGAATTGAATTGGGGAATGAAGTGTTGCATGACAAACCTATGGCTGCTGTACCCCATATACATGTTCCTCCTGAAGAACGTGGGGTCCGGTATGGAAATCTGCCTTATGCTTATGGAGGAGATAATCTTTACCCAGTGACACATGGACATGTACCTGGACATGCATTGTGGAGAAATAACCCGATGCATGTTGCTCCCCCTTATGAAGCATCCAGTTCACCCCAGCAACTGAATGGCACAGTTAATCCGGGATTTCTCAGGCACGAGGATAGTCCAAGGTTGTCTGTCGGTGTGGATAGTCAAATACCTCATGTGGAGTCCTCTCAGAAAATGTTGGGTTTTGATGGGACAGCCGTGCCAGAATACTCGTATGGCCATGCTTTGAAATTGAACCCCAACACATTCAGTCAGGAAAACTACCATTCATCTCGACCCCCACCTGACATGGTGGACTTTGCCGTCCCCTTGGAACCTGTGCCACCGGTGGATTCATCTTCAACTTTGGTTCATGATAAGTTGGTTTCTCCGGCAGCTCCTGGCTACAATCTGGATTCTAGAAATGATGCCAGCGATACTGAAGTGGTGAGATTGGAGGGGAAAAGCATAGTTGGAGAAGAAAAAGAGGCAAATCAAGTAAAAAAGCTTGAGAACTCTGAGCAGACTATTTCATGTTCAGAGCAAAAGGAAATTGCTTATAAAAATTGTGAGGAGACTTCTCTAAGGTCTACCAATGCAATCTGCTTAAAGCCTGCAGAAGAGGGTGGCGTTGTGAAACTGGGTGAAAAGAACCTTTCTGCTCCTGAAGAGTCTAAGGTTTCAATTGACAATTTGAGTTTCTTACCTGAGTTGATTGCTTCTGTAAGGAGGGCAAGGCTAGAAGGGGCTGAGGAGGTCAAAGCTAGAGTCGAAGGGTGCACTGACCTTAAAGAAGCAACTGGAAATGAAGTGGAATTAGCGGTGAGAAACAAGTAAACTTTATTTATAGAGGGACTGTTGTATGATTATTTTTTCACTTCTAATGTCTTGTTATTTGATAGAACTCGCATGGGGATCCAGATTTGGAATATGATAATGACAATCTGAATACCACCAAGATTGAGCCAACAAAGGCCGAGGCTGAAGCTTTTGACAGGGGATTACAGGTTATTCTGTGCTGTCTTATTGTCGTCATTTATATATGTATATGAAGTATTTGGATGTCGTTCCATTATCATTACCATCCACTCTTCATGATAATTCTTTCCGTCTTTCATGCCCTTGGTTCTAATGGACGGCTAATCCTTGATCAGACAATAAAGAATGATGATCTAGAGGAGATCCGGGAATTGGGTTCTGGAACGTATGGTTCTGTTTATCACGGGAAATGGAAGGGTTCTGACGTAGCAATAAAAAGGATAAAAGCCAGCTGTTTTGCAGGGAGACCGTCTGAAAGAGAGCGTTTGGTAGAGTCATATCTAATCACCCTTGCTTTTGTCTGACTATTATGCTTGAACTATGTTATTGGTAAATTACCTCCTTAGTCATTACAGAATTTACTTGGTGTGATATACTTTAATCTTCAAATATTATAGGGGAAAATACACTTTACCCCCCTAAACTATCCACGCATTTGCACTTTTAACCCCAATGTTTAAAAAGTGACACTTTACCCTCCCAAAGTATTTGACATTGATACTTGACCCCATGAAGTGCACTTTACCCCCTAAGTTTTGGGGGTAAAGTGTCAACTCAGGGAGGTAAAATGTCAATTCAAAATACTTCAAGGAGTAAAGTGTACTTCATTGGATCAAGTGTCAATGTCAGATAGTTTTGAGGGGGTAAAATGTTACTTTTTAAACGTTGGGGTTAAAAGTGCAAATGGATGGATAGTTCATGGGGTAAAATGTATTTTCCCCAATACTATATGTGCTCTAATGGTATTTGCAAGGCAGTGCTCAAGGAAGCCCATGGGTATATTGGCAGCCCATTATGTGGGAAGACCAGTAATGTTATGTAGTGCTAAAAAAAAAAAAAAAACGCGGCCCTTATATCAAGTGAGCCTCACAAATTTGCTTGAAATCTCAACTTTGTTCCAGTAGTTTACTGTATTTTGTTTCAACTTTGATTGTGGTTTGTGATAAATGTTTAATGTTACTAGATAAGTAAGTGTTACCATAAATGTTATTTCTAGGAGTTTATACAATGATGATTAAGGCATAAATTCAACCTGATATAATGGTAATACTAATGTCAATGAGCCCACAAATTATTCCTTAACTCAATTTCAAGTCTATAATGGCCTTGAACTTGAAGCTATTCCAGGCCAATGTTAGAATGGTATCAGATATCTTCCATATATTCAACAAAGAGGAAAAGGGTTTGAACACCTCCATTCTTTCGGGTGAATCCCAACTTAAGATTAGAGGTTTCTCATTATTATCATGGATCTGACATTTCTGTACTATTTTTTAAAAGGATGGTGGCCTTGCAATAGGAACATTGAATTGGTGGTCTTTAGTGGTCTGACTGCAATGAGATTGGGTTCAGAATGTCTCCAACTATTTTAAGGAGAATTTATTAGTGCCTTTTGGAGAAGAGATTTTGTGTTGACTAAGACATATTTATTTATTTATTTATGTATTTCATTTTTATGCTGAATAGCTCTTGTTCATGTGCATTCATATTATAACTCATGATGTGACAGATTGATAGATTCTCACTGCTTTAAATCTTGAGTTATCACCTTGGTAAGGGTTTTATGAGGTGCATGCCTTGTTAGAGCCTTTCTCTTCATCTTGGACTCCGGGATATGTGGATTTTGCATTGACTAGACAAATTGCTTCATATCTGAAATCGTAGATCTAAACGTTTGTAGTTGGCTAACACCATGGGTCACTTAAGATGAAAGGCCTAAAAATTTGACATGTGACATTTCCATAATGACACATGTTGTGACAAAATCATGTGGCTGCTTTACCATTATTGTTCAACCTTCAAACAGTTCGATTTTACAAGACCATGAATCTCATTGATTGAAGCTTAGGGAGGAAACCGAGGGCTTTAAACATCTTTGAGGTGCTCAGTTCACTATCTTTCATACTTTGGGTCAGGAGTGAAGCTGAGGATTTGCTAAAAATGCTTATTGCTTTTATGCTTTAAAGCAACTCTGTTTCCTGCCGAGCTAATGACTTGACAGTTTTAGGTTGTTGCATTTAATTTTTATGTTACATGGACTCACATGTCGGGTGCATGTTCAGTAAAATAATGACCTGAATTGGTATTTTTTTATTTTATTTTTCCAGCGGTTATATACCATATTCAGGTGGGAGGTTTTGCTTGGTTTAGCATAGTGCTTGTGTTGTACTACCTTTTCGTGTAATGAATTAAGTTTTCCGCCAAATTAGTTGGGAAAGCAAAAATAAAAAGATAATAATTTAGGACAAATTGCTGAACAATAGTCAAAAAGTTTTTATAGAAACCTTCACCTTTGCTATTTTAACGTTTTGTTATTATTTGTTATCATTGTTTTGATCATTGTTGTTATTTTTAAGATTACTATTATCATCTTTTTTTATTGTTGTCACTGTTGTCATTAGTAGTGTACTTCAATAGATCTTGAAAGATCTTTTGTCATATTAAGGATTTTTTTTCTTGGCTTTCTGGTAGGGGTCCTGCATGCTAGTTTTTTATTTTTTTTGTTTGTTATTTTATTTTACTTTTCTATGCCTTAGTTATGCTGTTTAAACAAAATGTTTTAGAAAAAATTTAAAATATTCATTCCTCAAGACCAGTTAAAATGTTAGTGTAATTGGTTATGATAGTAACAAGATGTGTAATGCCTGTCATAGATTGCGGATTTCTGGAAGGAGGCTTTGATATTAAGTTCATTACATCATCCAAACGTTGTTTCTTTCTATGGAATTGTTCGTGATGGTCCTGATGGATCCTTAGCAACTGTGACGGAGTTCATGGTTAATGGATCTTTAAAACAGTTTTTGCAGAAGAAAGACAGGTATCTGTTCTGATAGTTATAGTGTGTTTCAGATTTAAATATGTTTACCGCTATTTCCTGTTTTTGAATCTATGCTATATGTAAATGTTTTGATTGTTTGCTGAAGTTTATATAAAGAATTTTTTGAAAGTATAATGACTGATGTCGTAATGTTTTTTGATAAGTATCTGATGTAATTGGACAGAACTATTGATCGTCGCAAGAGACTCATCATAGCAATGGATGCTGCATTTGGGATGGAGTATTTGCATGGAAAGAACATTGTGCATTTTGATTTGAAATGCGAAAATTTGTTGGTTAATATGAGAGATCCTCAGCGGCCGGTCTGCAAGGTATGAATTCAGTATTGTTAGGTAGGACAATCAGAAGCTTGATAAGAAATCAACTTTTGATGGTATATTTATGACCTTTTTTTCTTTTTGTGCTCTGTCTCATCTGAGTCTATTTTGAACTGTACTTTCAAGCTTGATAATAACTTTTAGGAGGGGGTTGGATTTGAAACTAACGCGATGTGTGTATATCCTTTTAGATTGGTGATTTGGGCTTATCAAAGGTGAAACAGCACACTTTAGTGTCAGGAGGCGTCCGTGGAACTTTACCCTGGATGGCACCTGAGCTTCTTAGTGGGAAAAGCCACATGGTGACAGAGAAGGTAAATAACTCAGGTGTAAATGACTGACTTAAGAGGTTCAGTGGTTAATGTTTTTTTTTTCATTTTTTCTTTAAGATGTTTTCTGCTTTACTGTTTCATTATCATTATGTTCTATTGCTGTAGATTGATGTTTACTCATTTGGGATCGTCATGTGGGAATTGCTCACGGGTGATGAGCCTTATGCAGATATGCATTGTGCTTCCATAATTGGTAAGTATCAAATTGTTAATACTGGATACTGTATTTTAGCTGGTTACCCTTGCTTGCATACCTGTTGCATCCAGTTTGCACTTTTAAGGGGTTTCTTGTGTAATATTGATGTATAGCATAAATTTGTTGATGCTTCTTGTGTCAAGTGCTCTAATGAGTCTGTGGATTGTCAGGATCCAATGTTCGTTTCCATATAAAACTTATCTAAACCTTTAGGATTGAAGAATAATATGAATTTAACCTCGTTTTTTAATCTTTTTAAATGTTAAGCTTTGACTTTTTGTTACTCTGACGGAGTAATTGTAATGTGATATTTTACACTATTGTCGTCTTCATCTCTCTATTTTTCATAGTTCTATTACTTTGTTTTAGGGGTGAAATACCGTTAAGGACTAGATTATAATTATAATTTTGCTGGTTGGCTAGGAATCTGTTTTTTTTTTTTTAATTTATTTATTTTACCAACATTATGAAATTAATCAGTTATTGCTTCTTCCCTACTCTGCTAATAGAGAAGAAAATTTAAATGTTTGTGGTATTGTCATGGTTGAAATTGAGATTTTGATCATAATCCAATGCGTACCCGGCCTTTCAGTCACAGCTATTTCAATTAAATTCAATAGTTCCGCTTATGCTCTTCATCTAATTGTTAGAATCCACTTTGTTGTCCCTAAGAGGTAGTTCAATCGGCTGGGACCACGTCTAATGAAGCGGATGTCACTAATTTGAATCGCCATCCCCCTCATGTGCGGATATGTCAAAAAAAAAAAAAAAAAAATCCACTTTGTCTATTCTTCCTTAGAGCATATAATTCAAAAGTATCTCTGGCAAAGGTTGGGCTTCTGGGGGACCATCTGAGTGAATTGGGATGCAAAGTCTTTTGTTGCTCTTTGTAGTTTGATTTTTATTTTCCATTCTTTTAGTTTATAATTGTTAGTTTTTTTTTGTCAGTCTGACTTCCCATATTGTTCTTTGAAATCTCTTATGGCCTCCTAATATGTTCTCATATGTTTGGAAAGATTGAGTGCAAATGGCTTTTGGAAAATCGTTAGATTTTGTTGGTTGGTCCCTAGAAAAAATAATAATAATAATAAAAAATCTCTAAACCGTGTTAGTTGCTCCCATATGTGTAAAAATTAGGATCGAGTTATATGTAGCATTTGACATTTGATAGGAATATATGAATGGCTTTAACTATTGGAATTCATGCAGCTGACATTCTTTTTCAACCAGTGGTAATATTTCTGGGATCTAATGGCAGATACATTCACTGTTTAAGCAGGGCCTATAAATTATACAACAAAATTCAACCATGATTTTGCAATGTGTTTATTCCTTTTGATTTGCAGGTGGAATTGTAAACAACACATTACGCCCACAAATTCCAGCATGGTGTGATCCTGAATGGAAGTCTTTGATGGAAAGTTCTTGGGCTTCTGATCCAGTGGCAAGGCCATCGTTTTCAGAAATCTCTCAGAAGCTGAGGAATATGGCCGCGGCAATGAATGTGAGATAAATCCAATGTTGAAGCAGTTGGTTTCATTCCTACCCTGTATGTCAGAGCCAGAATTGCTGAAAATGGAAAATGAAATGGAGCATAGATTTTGCAGTTTAAGGCAGGCAGCCTACTGGTTTCCAAGTATACGCAGGATAATAGTGTAGTTATATGCCTTGGTTCATTTTTGACGAACCTTTTCTAGTACTGCAGTGAGAACGGTATTTTCTCTTTATAGAGTGCAATTATATGCCCTCTTCAGTGGATTTGCCTAGAAGATTACATTGCATTAAGGAGAGCTACTACTGCACAAATTAAAATGTGAGTATATCCTATCTAGTTTTATGTAATATATTAGGATTCTCGTATAATCCCCTGATTTCCTTCCTCATTTCTCTTGTTTATGCTTGATTGTGAAGCACGCTTGATTGTTATGTTTCCATATTGGCCTCGAGCAAAATCAAGAGAACTCAAGGAATTATTCGAGAATCCTTTCATTATTTCAAATCTTTATTTTTATCAAGTACAGGTTTCTGTTATAATGAACCGACTTTACTTTCCTTCACAGTATCTTGTTATATTCGATGTGATCTGGATGGCATCGCTGATATAGGTGATTCTACTAATCATTATTCGAGGTCGGACTCAGCCTTTTGGAAGGATGTATATAAAAAGTTAATGATAATTTTCGTATTATAAGCTTTTACCTTCACAAAATAATGATGCATATGCTGCTGTAACTCAAGAAGAAACAGGAAACTACTTTGTTATAGTTCTCTCTCTCTCTCTCTGCCGTCTTTTTGTCGGTATCTTGTCATATGAAATTTACACGGAGATGTCATATCTACATGTTCCAAATGTACTTTGGCTCTTAGAGATGCAAAAGAGTGCTTATTTTTCAAGGACCAAATTTAGCTAATCTGGTTGTTTGGAGCATATATAGGTAGTGCTGTTAGCTCTGGCCATTGTGAAATAGCTCTACTTGCCTCGGAAGGCGTTATTAATCGTTATCGAAATCGTGTATTATTTGATTAAATATTGGTTATTAGGAAAATCGAATTTGGTGGTGTGTTTTGGGTGCTTATTATTTGCACTTTCATAAGATTAAGCAATCTGTGGCACTGTGTTGTATAGACTATAGATGTTTTCCGAACGTTCATAATATTGAGATGAAATCTGTGAATTATGTCCATATATTATGGAATTTGTCAATCGAAATTGATTTCTTTTTTGTGCTTGATTTACGTTTGATTGACATGTTGCAATTTAGAGAAACAATTGTCAAAGTGTGTTTTGTATCATGTTTACGAAGGTTAATTTTTTTATTGAGTGAACCAATTAGTTAATAAATTTTCAGAATGAAGTTTGGCTGTTAATTGGATTAATGTGGGTTTTTTAAAAGTAAAATCTGTATTAAGTTAATTTATTTAATTGACTCAACAACAGTTCGTGGACAAAATAATGAAGTGGGTTTGCCTGAAAGATCTCAATCAATCTTTAGATCTGTCCTTATTATGAAGTTGATGTTGACAACCTATTATTAATGTTGACATATAGTTTTGGGTTCTAAATCTGTCAGTGTCGACTCTAAATGTTATCAGTGGCGATAAATGTTGACGGTGATGGCTCGTTATTGAAAGTTATGATTGGAGCATTTGAGTTGACATCAATAGCATCAACGCTCGACTTTTAGCTAATAATGTAGTGTCTATTTAGCTGTATAGTGACAGCCCAAGAAAGCAACACAAATTGAACATGAACCCTTTAACACACTACAACTGATTACTTGCTGCATGCGACTACTACCATGCAACACGTGGCTCGGGGGGCTAAATGTTGAGGGCTGACTTGTTTTTGCTCTCAGTTCATGTGGCCCGATCTCAGAGGCCAACTCGAACTTAACTAAGATATTGGGCCAAATTTTTATTGAGAAAGAGCCCACAAAATTTCCATCTACAATCTTCATACTTTAGTGGGCTTATTGCCCATATCATATTTTACTGGGCTCATGGTCTATAGGGGAATGCGGTTTACCACATGGGCTGTTCCAACTTCCAACCCATAATTCATTTTCACCACATGGGCTGTTCCAACTTCCAATGACGTCAAGAGGTTTGAGCATTCTTCACTTAACAACCATACGGTAATGGGCCAGCACTTACGATAAATGACTCATTAAAGCCCACTTATAAGGATGAGCTTACATGGCCAACATACATGGGTTGGGCATCCATTAATCCATAATCAACCCTTTCTTGAGGATTTCTTTCTTGTTCCATTTGGCCCATTTTAAAGGATTTCTCCAAATCCAACCAATGGAGACCAAGTCTTCTCTCTTCCTTGAAGAAGTAAAAGCTATATCTATGCACTTGCAAATGTGATAACATTCAATATTCATGTGGGTTGCATCAAAGTATACAACAAGTTGAATGGTTAAGCCTCAATTTAGTTTCTTAAGTCCTTACTAATCATTGCTCTTCTTTTTCATTGTTTGAAGAGAGGTTCGCCCTCCCATATAAGGAGGGCTAATCCCCAAACTTCCAAGCTGACATACATAGGAGGGAGAGAAGGAAAGTTTCTCATATCATCTATATTATCCCAAAATATTAGAAACTCTATTTTCTCCTCTTATTTTCTCACTTGCTAGAAGGGTCACTTTCTAACCATACAAGCGGGATTGGTCAAAAGCTTCAAGCTCATGACATATAGAAAAGGGGAGAGAGAGAGAGAGAGAGAGAGGGAGTTTCTCATCTCATCTATATTACAAGATGATTTCCAACCTAAGGAACAATACAAAGAACAAACACCATAACTAGAGCCTGACAAAAGGCTCGTCAAATCATAAACAACACCTTATTCTTCTTATCATATACATGTAGCTCAACATTTGTCAAAGGCTCAATTGTTGTTGATTTAAGGGTATGCCACTCACTGCTGTAATCACATATGGTCACCTCCTCTCTCCCTTAATCACTCCCTCCTTTCTCCATCTCATGTGCTTATTTTGATTAATGTTTCAATTGTTTCCCTATTGTTGACACTAAAGTTTTTTTTTTTTTTTTTGTGTTTTTTTTTTTTTAATTTTTGTTACTATTGATTGGTATTGTTATTGATGAAGTTCTCATTGTTATTGCTCCTTAAACTACAAAAAATTCACCTCACAATAGATTGGAGAATTGCCCCGAGCTACCATTGTTGATACTCTTAGGTCTCTTCAATGATTTTTTAACAATTGATTAGTATCCAAAATTGATGGGCTGTAAACTCCCACACTCATAACCTAATGGAGGGGGTAGATTGCATAAAATTAAAAGTTTGAGAGGTGAAATTGAGAGTTTTAAACTTTGAACGATCTTTTCAAAAAATGCATCGTAGTTCATAAGGCATTTGTGAAGTTAAACCTAAAAAAATAAATAAAAAAATAAAAAAAATCCTTAAAACTGGGAGAATTTGAGAAGAAGAATTCTCGTTTTGCAGGTCCCACTAAAAAAACAAAAAAACTACCGACTCAAGTTGATTAAATGATGGAGGAAGTACAGGGTTGACTTCCTCTGTTTAATTCTAAAAAAGTCCCCTATAAACGCCAGTTTGGGAACTTCATGATGTGGTTTGGTAATCATTAAACTATCAATTCTGATTTCTGAATCATATGCCAACACCAACTCAGCTCTTCAACATCCACTCGGTCAAATTCTGTGACACCATTCTCAAACTGTTGCTTTGTAATATATATACCAAACACACGGCAAAGACTTCTGCCTTAAAAGTCAAGACTCAAAAATTCTATACAAACCCAAAAAAAAAAAAAAAAAAAAAAATTAAAGGATTAAGATTAAGAGTATGTTTGGGTGTGCGTTTGAAGAGCATAAAAGTACGTTTAACACTCAAAAAGTCCGTTTGAAGAAAAAAGTATCTGTTTGAAAAAAAAAATTAAAATTACTTTTAAAGGTCTCAAAAGCCAAAAAATAATCGAAACACATTTTTGGCAGTTCTATACCCATTCTGGATTGGAGCCATTGGGTGGTGACCTCCGAGGGAAGTCCGCCTTAAAAATGAAGCTTTTTTTTTTTTTTTTTGACCAAAAAAATGTTTTTTTTAACTTAACAAGTCTATTTTTCAAATACAATTTCAAACATGCTCTAATGACTTAAAAGTACGTTTAACACTTAAAAAGTTCATTTGAAGAAAGAAGTACCCGTTTGGTAATTTTTTTTAAGGGTTTAAAATACTTAAAGATAGTCAAAAAACACTTTTGATAAAAGCTTAAAAATGAATCTTTCGTAAAAAAAAAAAGAAAAGTTTTTTTGACATAAAAACTATATTTCTTAAACATAATCTCAAATATACTTTAAAAAGTATACATATAATTTTATATCTATCTCTCGACACTACAAACCCAACACGCAAATACGAAATGCGACGGCTGTAAATTATATATGTTTAGCAAGAAGCCCAACAACTTCTCTTACCTCTCCTCTTGTTGTTATACGGAGGAATTATGCCCTCGATCTGCTTGGGTAAATTTTTTAAAACCAAAAAATCTTGCTTTAAGGAGATAAGATCATCGGAAGGCCCAGGTCAATTACTTGGAAGCTCAGCGTCATGGGTTTGTTACCAAATTAAAAATAATAAATAAATAAAGAGGTTTGCTAGGGGTTCTCCCCATAGTGTTCTCCTGGCGTTCTCCCAGTCTTACATAGAACATGATTTAAGAAAAAATAAAATTGTAATACCGTTTTTTTGCCAACCGATTAATTTTTATGAGTTAATAGTTAGGTTCTAATGCTTTAAAACTTGTTTTTTGATTCAAAACTAAAATCTAAGGGTGGAAGGTTAACCCTTTAGGGATGATATCACTCAAAATGGATTTGATCATCCTAAATTTGGTGCTAATGCTCACAAATTTGGTGCTAATGCCTCAAATTTGATGCTAATGCCTAAAAAAACTGGTATGGAGGCCACTACAATTTTATTTTTTCTTAAATCATGTTTTATGTAAGACTGGGAGAACGCCAGGAGAACATACGGGGAGAACCCCTAGCATTTTCCATAAATAAATATTGGTTAATTATAACAACAGTAGCTAGGGTTTTGACAAATACTCCAGGGAGGATCCAGATACAGACACAGTATGAGGTCAGCAACTGCGTCCATTTGTAGCGTCTTGGTGCAATAAATTACATAAAGTGTATGCGAGATAATAACAGATTGATTGATTAATTAATTTTTGCTAATAACAAAGTCGTTAAAGTTAGGGCAATTATTCGTTGCACTGTCTCATTCAAAGAAATTTACGTGTAATATTAGAGAGATACATATATTTTATGTTACGAATTAGTCCACTGGCAGCATCTTTGTCAACCCCATGACGATTTCTCCTCCATGCGCATATTGTGGTTCAATCCAGTCTCAGTTTTGTTAATTATTGATTGAATGAAGACCCAAATCAGAAATAAAGAAAGGAAAATGAAAGAGTATTGCTATTTTTCACACCTATTTATTTCACTAATTTTACACTGATTGATCGATGTTGTACGTGTACGTATTTTAAAACACTACTGATGTGAAAAATCACTTAAAACATGCTTACTTTCCGTGAAAGATTGTGGACTAGAATACCAAAATTGGAATTTTTAGAAACTGATCAGCATAATCTTAAGGGTAGAGAGGGAGGACATTGAACAAATCAAGAAATTAATAACTGTTTAGGTAAGAAAAATGAGAATTTCTCTCTTTTGTTTTTGGACTTTTTCCCCTCATCAGTGAATGAATTCTCTCCATGACTATGAATTAAGAATGAGGTTAGTGCAATCATGGAGGTTGTTTCCCCTATTTTAGTATTGCACATTAGAAATTCTAGGTCAATATATATACTTAACCTAACATGTGTTAAATCACGATTTATATATCATACTTTATATTTTAACATTCTCCCTTAATAATTGAGGCATAACATGTAAAATATTTAGTTTTATCTATTTTCTTAATGAGTTTCGCACTAGGACTCAAACCATACCTCGAGGAGATCAGGGTCGTGAAAGAGCTTCTCCAAGAGACATGGTTTGAATCAGTGCATCCCATGCCTTTTTTGGTTGGACAAACCCAACCTATGATTTTCGACAAGTCTCTATTTTTTTGGGGGGAGATCAGCAATAAAAGAATAAAGCACTGCCACCACACTCGTTAGTTGTATTTGAATACGGGTCTAATTTGAACTATTGACTTATGACTTTCGGCTTTTGACTTTAATATTTAATTAAATTACCATTTATCCTAAATAAAATTAAAGAAAAAGAATATGATGAATTTAATCATTTACTTTATATTACAACAAAGTTCAGTTAATAGACGTGTTTGTGTGATCTATCGATCGTGTGATATCTAATTGAAAACAAAATCACAGTAATTGAGTTAATTAGCACCAATAATTCCATATCATTAATTTTTGTATATATAGTACTCTAGTACTGATCCTCCATTCTTATCCCCTCTTATCATCACTAGACCACCTTTACCAGGTCTAATACAATACATTAATGGGCTTAAAAGTTGGTCTTCTTGATGATGAAATGCAGTGACCTTTTATTTATTCTTTGAGTTCTTTCTTTTTTCCTTTTTTTTCTTGCATTGTCAATGCATTGATTCTAGGGTTGAGAGCAAGACAAGCAGAAGCATGTTTTCTTCCTCCAAGGATTGATTAATTAATTATTAAGTGAAAGTGTGAGTGCCTTTTGAATTTGATGGTTTTCCTCTTGTTATTTCTATGTTGTTGCGGTTCCTCCTCCTATTTATTGGTCAATCAGTGATGCTTCTTCAAAAAGGTTTGAAATTTGCAATGCCTTTTTCCTTTGGTTTCTTTCTTCTTTTCTCTTGTTAATTAATTAAAATATTGCCTCCCCGGCCCTCTACTGTTTAATATTGACCCTAAGAACCTGTAAGAGTTAGGGCTAGACCTTAAAAATAATATCAAAAAATTACGGTAATTAGGTAATAATATTAATAACTATCTATTGTAAAAAAGAAATTCCATATTTCACGTGAAGGCCCGGTTGAGTAGGGTTCACTCAGTACCTAATTTGATGTAACAATATATATATATATACGTGTGTGTGTGTGTGTGTGTGTGTGTGTGTGTGTGTGTCTTGTTTTGTCTTGGGGCGAGGAGGATGGCATATTTGAGGGCACTGAGATGATATATCAAGGAGAAGCTTTCACCTGCCCAGTTGTTTCTCTACTTAACTAGCTAGGTTAGGCTAGTTATATATATACTGTGCCATCTTAACCGATGGAGTTCTTGCTACACCCTTAATATGATACCATTAGTTAATTGCAGAGAATTACATAAGGAATTAGTTGAAATATATATGATTCATCATTCATCTATTCTGCTTCATTAATCTTGTTTATTTTTGAAAATTCAATTTATTTAGACCCCAAGTTGTTAAACACACAAGATTACCAAGTGAATTATTAAGCAAGTTACCATAATTAATAATACCAAAATCCATAAGAGCTTAAAATCATACAATACAAAGATTTTGGTAATAAAATGGAAATATTTTGAAGAACTCTTCAAAAGTAAATTAAACCATTCAGGAGGCCAACTAACCCCAAAGGCTTACATAGAAGGGGAAAAAGCAAAAACTTTTAAGCTAAACCGACTAGAATTTTCATGATTTGCCACCGTTTCATTCAATCGAGAATAAATTTCGTTCGAATGAGATCTAGGGTTTCACAAATTAATTTATCGTTTGACAATCAAACGGGCTTCAAATGACACTTCAATCAGAGAATTCTCCATGATTTTGTGCATAACTTGAGGGTGAGTGTAAGAATTATGAGTCACTCTCCATGCTAGAAGTAAAAAAGTAAAAAAAGAAACACAAAATGTTTTTTCACTTCTTTACCATACCATTAATTGCAGTGAATTACATGAGCAGCAGTCTTAGAAGAAACTTCCAGGTAAAATCATGGCAATTAAACCATTATTCAGAAGCACATCCAAAAGTATCAATTAAAAGCTTTAATAGCTAGGGTGGCAAGGATCGGGATCGGAACATTTCAAGGATAATAGTGACAAACTAAAAGGATGGAGGCTTCTTCTGATCAAATACCTGCAGCACTTGGTTTCAAATAATAAACTAATTGGAACAGAAAAAGCAGTGTAATTTAATATTCAAAAGAGGAAGAAATTTGTGTTATATTTGTCCAGTTGCATGCATAATAAAGTATATAGGATAAGCAAACTAATCCAAAAAGGAAGAGAGAGAGAGAGAGAGAGAGAGAGAGAGAGCTTGCAAAAACCCTAAAAGGTAGAAACAGGGTTGAATAGTGAGGAAGGAGAGAGGGTAAGGTGGAAGACTTTTTGTCCTCAAAAGCATCACATCATGCACCCACTTTTCCTACCTATAAATCTTGGTCTTCCTTCTCCGTTTGTTTCTCAACAATCGCAGGCAGAATTCTTCAGATCTTTGTTGGAGAGAGGGAGAGAGAGAGAGATAAAGAGAGATGGGTAGAGCTCCATGCTGTGACAAGGCAAACGTGAAGAAGGGACCATGGTCTCCAGAAGAAGATGCCAAGCTTAAAGCCTATATTGAACAGTATGGAACTGGAAACAACTGGATTGCTCTTCCTCAGAAAATTGGTATATTAATGAATCTCTCAAACAAATCATTATGTTCTTGTGGTTTTGATTCGCCTTTTTCAAAAGGTTCATGTTTTAAAGAGTGATCCGTTTGACCATTTGGTGGGTTTCAATTCACAGGGCTTAAGAGATGTGGAAAAAGTTGCAGACTGAGATGGCTAAATTACTTGAGGCCCAACATCAAGCATGGTGGATTCTCTGAAGAAGAAGACAACATCATCTGCAGCCTCTATATAAGTATTGGCAGCAGGTTTGTCTCTCTCTCTGTGATCTTAACCAAAATTGTACAAAATGTATTGTTTGGGAGTTTGTTTTAAAAAATTACGATTTGAAAACATAGAAAATTATTTGTTTTGAAAACACAGGTAGAAAGGTGTGTTTTTAAAACATACGATTTTAAGGGTGAAACTGTGATTTTACTAACTGCCTTGTCCTGGAATAACTCCTCCATCTTATAAATTAAGATCTCCATCTGCTGGGTTTCTTAAGTTATCACATTTTGTTCTTGGTAGAGAATAAACTTGTTTTAATTTCCGTGTACCTTTAGGTGGTCCATTATTGCAGCTCAACTGCCTGGAAGGACAGATAATGACATCAAGAACTACTGGAACACAAGATTGAAGAAGAAGTTACTAGGAAGGCGCAAAGAGTCCTCTAACACATCATCTATGGGAGAGAGAAAAGATATTGCAAATAATGGTCTGGGAGAAAACTCATATTCACCAGCCTTAAGCAACTCGGCACTTGAAAGACTTCAACTCCATATGCAACTTCAAAGCCTTCAAAAACCCTTCTCTTTCTACAACAATCCGGCGCTGTGGCCAAAGCTGCATCCCTTGCAAGAAAAGATCATGATCCAGAGCCTGCAATCTATGAATGAAAGTAGCCCTACAGCTTTGTGGCAAGGACAAAATATTGACTTGTATGAACCACCCATTGCTGCTATAGCTCAAGAGGATCTTGGGAAAATGAGCATGCCAAAGGTAAACGAATTGGAGAATTCTTTACATGGAATATCATCCCCAGACAACTTAATGGCGCCCTTCATCATTGGGAACAATATTCCAGCAGTTGGTATAGAACAGTCTAATGCAGGAAGGGAAGTTTCAAGCTTCCAAGCTGAACTCGATGACTTTCTTAATAACAAAACTGTGGCTTTTGTGCCGCAGGAAGATCAGATTACTGAATTTGATTGCTTCAAAGAGATGAATGGTTCAAAGGATGACAGCGTGATGTGGTGGTCTAATGACTTTGAGACAAAATCAGCATCCTCAAACTCTTGGGACTCCACTTCGGTTTTGCAGTCTCAGCCGATGTTTCAAGATTATGGAATAGGTTACAATATGTAGTTTGAAACATATATATGTACGCTGATCATAAAACGGGGAAGAAGAAGAAGAATCTGATAACACGTTTTGTAAATTGTGTGAATAATAATGCTAAAGTTCTCAGTCTCTTGCAAATTCTAAAGCTACTTGGTATATATCCTTCCGAAGCTTCAACTTAAAGCTCCATTTGCTCTAGAAATCTCAATGATAAAAAAAAATTCATAAAAGATAATTAATGGCTACAAATGTCATAAAAAAATTATCAATTAAGGGTGTTATATATTGCTCAAAATTAATTTAGGATCACCAAACCAGAAAAAAGAGTAGATCGAATAGGAAATAACCTAGTTACATAAGACACTACAATTTACGTGGTTCGACTTAATAAACTTACATTCATTGGACAAGACCTTGGGTATGTCTATAAAGAATAAGTAATCCTCTCCTATTGAACCAGTTTTATGAGATGAGTTAGGCCTACGAATTTTTTCATAGTATCAAAGCCTACTACAGGACGAATCTCATAAAACCGGTTCAATAAGAAAGGGTTGCCCACTCCTTAATTATAAACATGCATGCCCAAGATCTTGTCCACAAGAAATGTGAGATTATTCTTCAACACCCTCCCTCACATGTAGACCAGTATTTGTTTTGGTCCTTGTCACAGGGTAAGTAGTGTGGGCCTTATTCGTCTTGTGGTAGGCTCTGATACCATAAAGAAATTTGTGGGCCTAACTTATCTCATAAAACTGGTTTAATAAGAGATGGTTGCCCATTCTTTTTTTTTTTTTTTTGAACAAGCCCATTCCTTATAAGTATACTCAAGATCTTGTCCACATGCAATGTGAGATTATTCTTCAACATAAATATATTTAATATTGCATAGTTTCTCTGCATTAAAATAAGTAAATTATCACTGAGATTATGCTTACCATTTTCAAAATAAACCAATTTTACTTTGGCTTGATAACGGAGGAAACATGGATCATTTTGTAAAATATATGATGATTTTGGATTACCAGAGTCAAGAAACGAGAGACGTTATTAAAGACTCTTTAAATAAATCAATTTCATAACAATTTACTTACTAATTAAGTCATGGACATTCGTAGTTACTTTCTTTCACTTGTGGAACACTTGAATGTTTTATAGAGTAGTAACTAGGTTGTTAGGTTGTAAAGTGAGAAATTCACTGATATGGAGATTTCAAGCGAGTAGCTCACATTGTCAAGTTTGCTTAGATAGAAGGTAGTTGTTAACGTTCTAGTTATGTTTGTTTGGAAGATTTAATCCTATATTGATGATACATGCTGCTATTTATGGATTTATGTTAGTAGTCTCAGATTATTTTGTTTTCGCTTTCTGCTATAGTATACTATGATAACTGGTGTTGTGTAGTGAATTCAGCTAATTACTAGATAATTAGTTTAAAGGCATTACGGGCGTGAAGGTGATACTCTATATTATATCACTAAACTGGCATAGTTTTCTTGAGATGGGAGTCATAAACTTGGGCATGACAGCCTTATCAGTCCAATTACAATTGCATGCAGTTTCTAAGATGGCATGAATGTGGTTCCCTATTGTGCCTGCTTTCCAGAATCGGATAATGCCTTTGATGCAGCTTTATGGCAATGCTGCATCTGCTGGAGTCATTGTATCATATACCCTATCAGAAGCTTTCTTCACCTACAAAATGTAAGAAAAATGAAAATAAATACCCAATGAAATTATTAAGTGAGGATTACATTATATGTAACTTTCCATCTCAAAGTCGTTAATTTAATTACTTCTTTCTCCCAATCAATGCGTAGAGTTATTATCGAAAGGGATAATCCTTGCACAATCAGCGCCACTATAATTCCCATCCAGAGTCCCTGTTGATTATATTCAAAATAAGCATATTAGAGAGGACATGAGAAGATTAAGCAAAAAATAAATAAAGAAAGAAAATATAGGAAATGACCTTTCCACCAATATGGTAGACAAAAGCTAATAATATAGCCGTGGGAATGCCCATTAGATAATAAGCTCCCAGATTAACAAAAGCCCCAATCTTTTGCCACCCACATCCTGCAGCAATGCCTGAATTTTCAATCCAGAGAAAAAAATCAGTCAGTTAATTTTTTTTTTCTTCTCAAATTACCATTTCATTGCAATTTACACTTCAATTAGATTTTGGTATTAAAATTGATGGAAATTTATGTACGTGATGTGTATGTACAACATTTTTAAAAATATAGTTAAACGTTTGGTAAAATCGTAGGTTAACATTTAAAAAGTGCGTTTTTATAAACATATTTCATTGTTTGAGATTTAAAAACGCAGATTTTCGCAATTTTTTTAAAAACCATGTTTCCAAATGATACTTTTTTTGTGATTTAGTATGAAATTACACTTTTTGACTTCAATATCACAATGCCATAGCAAATTCAGAAAATTAATTTTAAATATTTTTAGCGGACAAAAAGGTGGCCACAAACCTGAAAGCACCGACTGAAAACCATCAAAAAAGTGAGATACTGCAATCAAGACCACCATTTGTGCCACGTAGCTTACTACTTCCTCTTCCTTGCTGTAACAATAGCCCCAAGCATGACGGCCCAATATCATGAGAGTGGCTGCCAGAATGCCCTCCGTAGTAACCATGGATAGAGCGACGCGCACAGCTAGACGAGCTGCTTGTGGTCTCCCAGCACCCAGCTCATTTGAAACTCTTGTGCTAAATTAACAGGAAAAAAAATTATTGGTGCACAAAGATGCAGATTAGAGACACTTAGCAGCCCAATTTAGCTCACATTCACCTTGTTGCACCACTTAGACCGAGCGGTATCATATAGGCCAATGAACATGTGTTAAGGGTGATTGACAGCACTGATGTCTCAAGCTTTGGGTTAGGTAAAAGACCAGATAAGAGAACCATCATTTCGAATGACCAGATTTCCAAGCTGTTATACAAATGAAACCATAATGTTAGAATTTACTTTTTTTTATCAGTCTAAGTTTTAAGATTAGTGGTAATTAAATTTCTAACACTTCTCACTCATAGGTGGCCTTAACTCTTTCTCAACAAGTATTACTCAACATGTAAGCTTCTTATAAACTAGTTTGTAAGCAGCATTTACAAGTGACATGCGTCTTTTAAGTTGTTATAGTTTGTATGAACAGTTTAGAGGGAGAAGAGTCGGCTGCTGTATTATTCAGCTTATACAACTTAACTTTAACCTAATACAAGCATACTATTATATAAGATTAGGGAAATACCATAAGGACTAAATTACCCCCAAAACCCTAATGACCCCCTAACTCTTTTAACACAAGCTATTAAAAAAAAGCATGTGAAAAGCAAATGCTATAAAAAAATATTTGTTTCTCACATGCTAAGTACACGTTTCTTTCAGAAGTTGGTTTGTAGAAAGTTTTCTATGAACCAGTTTGTAAGAAATTGTGTCCAGAACTCATGATCTCTAATTTTGATACCACCTTAAATTTTTGAGAGGCTGTTTTGGTTGATGTAGAAGTCCCACGATTATTTTGTTTAAAGTTCAGAGGAAACTGTGTTGTTAGAACCAAAACAACCTTTCTAAATTTTAACGTAGTATTAGAAGTAGTGATCATGAGTTTGAACTTTAACTCTATAATTCATCATTCATTTTAATTAAATATTTCACCTATTGAGCCTCATTTATTGAAAGAAAGTTTGAACGCACACACGAGAGGAAATATTAGATTATTAATTAAATAATTAAATTCAATACTTTTAATCCGTTGATAAGTTTGGAATAAGTGGTGATTAAGAGGAAAACTATAAGTAATTCTTTCTTGTTTTTGTTTTTATTAAAATTCTCAAATCCCAGGAACATGGAAGGTTGAAAAGAGCTAGAATCAGAAAATTACCTGAGCATTACAGCCGATGGTATTGCTAGTTTTAAAAACTTGGGAATCCCATGAAATGCTTCCATTGAAAATCCGTGCCACGTCTTCTTACAGGTGGGAGATATTCGAACATAAACTATGAGTATCAATGCATTAATCCAATAAGAGATTGCATTTGCCAAAGCAGCGCCCTTATTTCCAAGGCCAGACTTGAATACCAGAAACCAACAAATGAGTAAATGTGCTAATGTCGTAATTCCTGTGCTAACCATCATAGGAACTACGTTGTTTTGGGCTTTTAAGAATCTGACATGACACTGGAGGAGTGCATAAGCAAAAATGCTTGGTATCATGAAACGAGCATAACGACCAGCTTCTGCTGCGATTTCTGGGTCTTGTCCCAAGAATACAAGAATGTGGCCAGCATTTGCCCATATCAGTGCAAGAGGAACGCAGGCCAGGAGAAGAACAAACATAGCCCTCTGCATGTGTATTCCCAGCATGTGATACTGTTTTGCACCGTACGACTGACCACAGAATGTGTCTAATGCGCTTCCCAATCCAACCTATATGTTCAGAGAGAGAGAGAGAGAGAGTAATATCAGAATATTAAGTAATTTTCGCAACAAAAAGATATGCCTCTTTTTGGGTCTCTCGGTTTCAAATGAAAAAATAAAGTAACTGTTGAAAAGAAGAATCTGAAGTAATGTAATTATATTAATTCTAACAACAAAATGTGAAGAACTCCACTCTGTTCCATATTAGATTTAAAGGGTAGTCTCAAGCTCCAGCCTTTTTCAACATATACATAAATCAGCTACCCAAGAACATGATACACGTTGTAAGTATTGGATATTCAGATGCTGCTGAATCTGAGTGCTGATTCTGAAAACTCAATCTATGCTGTTGCAGAAGTAGAAAGAAGGTGGTTTGGGTTTAAAAAAGATTGAGAAGTGGAATCGAGCTTCAATTTTGAGGCATGTTTGAAACATTTTTGCTAAAGCTGGGTCTATTTGAGTTGCTTGGATATGGAAGAATTTATTAAAAGGGAGGACTTTTTAGAGGATAGGAATTCCTCAAAACAGCTCTTGGTGAAATGGGGTTACAAAGGGGAAGTTTGTTGTGTGTTTTGTCCTAATGGAGTTCAAAGTAAAGAGAATTTGATATTCAAATGTAGTTACAATGGGAGGATATGAAAAGAAGGCATCAATAGATGTAATGTGCTTAATCCCCCAATTGATTGGGATGATATGATGAAGCTTGAATTGCAGGAGTAGAAGAAGAAGTCTTTGTACGCTAATATATGCAAACTGGTTCTAACTCCAAAATTTATAATATCTGGCGGGATCGAAATGAAATTAAGCATGGAAGTCATCCCAAAACAGAGGAGCAGATTTTGTAGAGAATATTTTGGGAAGTCAGATAAAAAATGTTAGGGAAAGGAAGGTTTAAAAAGATTCTTGAGAATATGGCAATATGTTGAAATTGGAGTATAAAAGTAAAGGTGTTGGTGTAAAGCTACTATTGTGTTGTGTTGTGTTTTTATCTTGAGTTCTGCAGTTGGAATGTCTTTGCAGAATGGGCAGTTGAGAGCTGTTATAGATTTTTCTGCTGAATAGCTAGATCTGTTTTGTAGCCGTGTTGTATATTTGTTTGGGAGTTGTTTGTTTTTTGAAAAGTTGTTAGTTGATTTTTGATACTGTTTGTAGTAAGTTAGTAACTTGTTGTTCAAATTAAAGTAAAACATATTAATCAAATATGTAAACAGTTGTAACAGATACTGTGTAGCAAGCTTTTGAAATGAAAGTACAGGTTTCAGTGAAAATCACGAGAAAAACATTTCATCAAACACCTCTTAGTCATTTTCCTTCACAATAATAAGCCTTTGTCAGCCAAAGCAGAGCATGCTGCTGGTTTTATGGTATTGAAGCAATGATATACTGTCGAAAAATGTTCAAAGAGGTTAATATACGTGCAGGATATCACTTCTAAAACCAATTCCTATCCATGAACCCCAAAAAAAAAAAAAAAAACCAAAACAAAACCGAACAAACAAAACGACAAACTTTAGATCAAACAGTATGAAGAAGGCCCATGGTCGAAGGACAAAACAGAGTATTCACAAAATAAAAGGTCATTCAGACAAATCAGGCAAAAGTTCTTTGTTCAAACTTTATAAGGCAAGAAGCATATGATCACTAAGTAAATAAATAATTAAAGAGTTTTTTTTTTTTTTTTTGGTATTGAAAATAGTTTGTTTCTGGTAGAATATACAGAACAAAGAAGATGAAGAGTAGTCATCATACCAACAAGCTGAAACCGGTGACTGATGCAAAGGAAGTGGCCATAGAAGCACCAGAGAGAGCTAGCTCTCCAAGATGACCGACAAACATGACTGAAATCACCTGCAAACAATTTACCAGGAGATTAACAGACACAAGCGGCCCTGCCAAGGACAGCTGCTTCTTCACCTCTGCAAGCACCTCATCTTTGCTGAATCCCTCTCTCGATTGGAATTCTTTCCCTTGAGCTTTTGGAATCAGCGGCGATTCCATACTTGCTTTTTGCTCTTCCATATTCACCCAGAACCGAGTGTTAAAGCGTCAAGTTCATGAGAATCAAGTATAATAAACTATCCTCTCTTAACATGGCTCAAAGTTTTATTTAATAGACAAACAAATAAGGACAAACTTTGTTTTCGTTATTAAAATTTACCGTACATTTCACATGTTTAAGAAAAATATGTCATTTTTATAAACTAAGTCAAAAGAAATTTCTTTAACCCACTTTAAAAAAAAATTTGTTCAAAAAAATTTTTATTTAAAATAAAATCACATAAAGTTAATTATTTGAGATTGCATTTTTTAAAAGTTGTAATTTAAAACATAGAAAATTTAGGTTTTCAAATCCAAGGCAACGAGTTTTTTTTTTTTTTTTACACATAATTTTAAAAGTCAAATTAAGATTTTGTCAAATGCTTAACTGCAATTTTAAGGATACGTTTTGCATTGCTATTTTATGAACAAAAGTGCGATTTTAAATCAAATCGTAAAAAATAGAATATTTAAAATTACGTTAGTAAAAAATTATGATTTAAAAACGCAAAAATATGTTTTTTTTCAAATCATATGTAATGAAGCGCTTTTTTTAAAAAAAAAACACAAAATTTTAAAGGCCAAACCATGATTTTGCAAAATATTTAATTGCTTTTTTAAATATTACGTTTTAAAATCGCATATTTTAAAATCACAAACTCAAAAAAAATCTCAAAACTCATTTTTTTTTTAAAAAAATATTTTAAATAACATTTCTTAAAATTCTAAAGGCAGACTTACCCTTAATAGTTAATAGCAATTATCAGAAAAGTATCCGCTCATCATGGGAAACAAATGATAAATTAAGGAAAAAGTTGTTTCTGTTATGAATGCATTCATGTATTTAGTGGATGACCATTTAGTTCCACCTCATTGAATTCTACACATTTATGTAATCTTTTAGAATTCCTATAACCTTTATGTATACATTGATGTAACCATTGATTCATGTACCACCCTTTTCATATTCCCCTTTTCATATTCCTTAACCTCCCATTATTCTATGCCTATAAAAGGGAGCATTGTCTAGTATGTAAAACACACAATAAGAGAGAAATATCATACATAGTTCTTGAAGAACTAGTTTCACATATTGCATTCTCTTTATCTTATCTTGTTATTTTCTTTAATTTTACAACAGTTTCATCTACCGGACATGAGCAACATTGTCCTATTACATGTTTGGTTAGTGTGATTCTTTGTCAGCATTGATGGGGATAGAGTAAGTAATTAATGTTCTAAAGAGAACCCGACAGATAAGTTGATACCATTTTGTCATTGTATCTATTTACTAAAAAACACACTTCTCTTATTTTAAAATATTAATTACCCAATTAAGTTCATTATTTCTTGTCACCTTAAACACAGATAAAAATAGTAATTTAATATAGTATTAAAACTTAAAACAAAGATTATGAGTATAAAATTTGACCCTATAATTTAATATTTTATATGTCGTTTCTAATGCCTCAATAGTCAATACGTTGGAATCATGTCTTATAAATCGGGAGTCATTAATTCAAATTTCCTTTTCCTCCTTTTTTTTTTTTAACTATCTCCAATTTTTCTCTCTTTGTACGAATATGTAAAAAAATCTTATGTGTTGGGTTTTACTTGTTGAGATAAAGTTTGAACTTGTAAGTAAAAAACTAAAAATGAATGTTAAAATCGTATTAATTAAATAAATAAATTTTCTATTTTTTTTTATCAATTTAAGTATTTAAAATAAATAGTAATTTAACTCATCCAAATCACCTAATCACCATAAACTGTATAGTACGTAACGTGATGCAACATGATAAAAGAAATATATAATCAAATAAATATAACTAAGAAGTATTAAATTTTTAGCTTTGGCAATTCGATGTTCAAAACAAATGTATGGAAAATATTATTTCATCTACCAGACATAAGAAAATTGTCTTATCACATGTTTGGTTAGTGTGATTCTTCGTCAGCATTGATGGTGATAGACTGCAACTACGGGAAAATTCGAAAGTGACTTGTAATTTGTTGGAAGTTGTCATCTTTTAGTTTTGCTTGCTAATCCATAGCTCATCAAATTATGCTGATTTGGCTTCAATTCTTTTTAAATATTAATTAAATAATTAAATTTATTATTTTCAATTATTCTTAAATTTTTAGAACAATTAGTAATTTAATATATATGATATCAAAATAAAAATTAACCTTGACTTCATTGTTAAATATTATAAATATCGGGCGTCACTGGTTGAGTGGAAGTTTGAGTACATACTTGAGATGCGTTAACATATTATTAATTAAATAATTTAATTTAATTTTTTATCGGTTTTTTTTTTTTAAATAAGTAGTAATTTAACATATCCAAATCACTATAAGCTCAATAGTGCTTTAATTTGATGCAACGTTAACGTGATGATCAGAGAAATATTTAATCAAATAAAGAAACTAAGAAGTGTAAGGTTTTTAGAGTTGGCAATTCGGTGTTTAGAACAAGTCACCATAAGCATTTGGCGCATTATGTTGCCACTAATATGTTTCACGCTATTGGTTCGACGCTAATGATCAATAACGGCGATTTGTTTGGGTCGCCACTAATAATCACTCTATAGCATCGACAATATGTCGCTACTATTGCTATTATTAGCCTTGGTCCAGATTGTTTGAGCTGGACTGAAAGTCGCCACAACTTGGATATTATTAGCTGCGACATCTAGGTCGCCACTCCAATTATTATTATTAGCTGCAACTAGTGACAACTAGGAGTCGCTGCTAATAATCCCGCCGCTAATGAGCCAAACGCTTGTAGTGAGTGTATGTAAGTAATTTTTGTGGGGGTACTCAGGATTGACTAAAAAAGTCCATCAAAATTGTGAAGAACAAAGGACTGTGTTTGGAAACTTAGCTGATCGATGTCGTTCAGACGAGCATTGACATAAAAGGAGCCACTGAGACCCTCGTTCGGAAAACCGGTTGCACACGTCTGGACGATCGAGGAGGTGCTAAAGAAATGAAATTTAAAGAGTCATATATAGAGAAGGTTGTTATGGCTTAATATATAGAATAATATACTGAAAAGAGTAAGAGAGTATCGCACCTAATATTATTTTCAAGGAAATATTAATTGTGGGCATTACGTACGTGGGTATACTTGTTCATATTTTGAAAAAAAAAATGTTTTTATTTTAATTTGATAAAAAAAAATTTTATGCCATATAAAGTTAAGAAGTGTTTTTAGTGGGGTCTACATTTGAGAAATGTTTTATGTGGGATCCACATAAGAAACTTGTTGGTAAATTTTTTTTGAAATTTGTCTTTTGCTTTCAAAGAAACAATACTAGCTAGACATGTTTGCTTTGACAAAAACACAACTATGGAGCTAACTTCATAATTATAGGTAATTTTTTTTTTTATTACTTTTTTAAAAATAGTTGTGTGACCACCCTAGCTCAGTGAAAAAGAGGGGTGACTGGATGGCCACCCATGTCTTCTTGTGGTGTTCATGTGGGCATCTCTAACCGGTTGGGTCGGGGTGGTTGCAAGGCCACCCCTATTCTATAGGGCCCTCTTCTCCACTAGGAGTAGTCGTGTGGCTACTTTTCTCTCTCCTTTTCTTTTCTTTCTTTTTTTTTTTTTTTTTTTTTTTTTTTTTTAAATGTTTTGATAAATTTGTCTCTATCTACACCTAAAAAAATTAAGCAATTGTTCTCTCAAATTATTAATATATATAAAGTGTGAATAGATTTCTAAAAAGTGTGTTGTTTTTTGTTTTTTTTAAAGTATTTTATATTTTGTGTTTTGAAAAGTGAATTGTTTGTTCAACTTGTAGAGAAAACAATGTATTTTTTTTTATTTTTAGTTTTAGAAGAGAAAAGACTTTTTGAAACCATTACCAAACATTACATAACCACAATTTTCCTAGAAAATACTGAACACCTATAGGTGGTAGGGGTTGAGTTATTGATGTGAGGTGGATCCATAAAAAAGGGGCTTCTAGTTATAATCCAAAAATGATTGGTGTATATATTTCACATAAACGTGAAATTAAAGTAGGAGATAAAGTAGCTGGAAGGCATGAAAATAAGGGTGTCATTTCAAAAATTTTGCCTAGACAAGATATGCCTTATTTGCAAGATGAAAGACCTGTTGGCTGTTGATATGGTTTTCAACCCATTAGGAGTACCTTCACGAATGAATGTAGGACATATATTTGAATGCTAGCTCAGGTTAGTGGGGGAATTCAGCCATTTCAACACTGACAACACAGTATAATATCTTCAATTATTCTTATTATGAATAATGTTAAAAATTATATTTTATTTTATAACCATCTCACAATTATAATAATAATAATAATAATAATAATAATAATAATACTAATAATAATATAATTGTTAATTCACTTTGTGATCGGTCATTATTTAAAAAAAAAAATTGACAAAAACGTGCAATCTGATCTTACTCTAGGGATCTCTTATACCTGTTGCCACGGATGGAAAGAGGGGGGCTGGTACATGCCATGACCCCCTTCAATTATTTAGGAAAAGAGGGGTTGGTATAGGGCCATGGTCCCCCTTCAATTATTGAGGAAAACAATTTTAATGTCAAATTTAGTTTTTAAGTCTTAATTTGACCCTTACCCAAGTTAGAAAAAAGTTTAAGCCAAAAAAAAAAAAAAAAAAAAAAGAAAAAGTAAAAGTTAGCCTCTGCATATAAATGTTGTTGGCCTTACCCAATAATATATATTTTGGCTCCACCCACTAAATTTGTTGACCCTACTAATCTTTTGAGACATACCCATTAAAACCTAAAAGCTGGTTACTAATTCTTAAATCTTGTGGCACTTACCCATTGAAAATTGTAGTGACCTTATTTTTTATCCTAACCCATTAAACTGGTTACCCATTTGAGATTTGGCTCTACCCATTAAATTTTATCTTTCTTCAGCATTTTATTGTACATCTCATTACCATTCTAACCCTAAACAAGCACAAGTCAACAATCAAGAACCTTAAAATTTGAAATTTAGAACATACTTTCCTATACTTATTTAATTTTCCAAACGAAAAATAAATGCAAACAAAAAAAAAACGCAATTTAATTGCAACACAAAAGTAGTGCAAAGTAATTTGTTTTTATCTTAAAGTGGCTTAAATTCACTATATTCTCATCGATCTCATGGTTGTTGCTTTTTCTTCGTGTGATTTTCAGTCTAGGTTCTTAATTTCCTCTTTCTTCTAGTTTATACCCTAATGTGTACTATTAAACCATCACTTTAGATAATAAAAAAATAATAAATAACTTTATACCTGGCTTTTTTTTTTCTTTTTTCTTTTTTAATTTAAACTTATGCCTTGGTCCAGCCTGTAGCACATTCAATGTTTCAAGCAAAGAAAATGAGAATCTGGAAAGGCATCAGAAACATGTTTCATGTCACCATCATGGATGAATGTGATTACTGTGACTCGCGGACAAAGGCCAAGCATATATATCTGCATATATAGCTTTTGACAACCGTGCATTTAAACATAAAATGTCAGTATCTACATGTAGCCATGCTTTTAGATGGTAGCGGCAATGCAATGTTGAATGAAAAATAGTTTTTGTTTCTTCGGAATCAAGTCATGAGTTATATGCTACGTTGCTTGTTTTGTTCTTATCATCATCCATCATCCACCACATGATCTCAGCTGCAGTACATGCAATTTTTAAAATAAGAAATACATTGATTTATAGCAACATTAATCTGCATGTCTTTCGTTTGTAAACTTGTGCCGACAGAATTGACGTGTAATATATATAATATCATACCACATAATGGGACTTAGCTAGCTAGACAACCACTCGAGTAGCATATAGGATGAGCCGCCACGACCCGTTGATGCTTCCTAGAAATTACTCGATCGAGTTATATGGTGCTTGTTTCGTTCTTATCATCCACGTCGTAGCTGGCACCTGCAGTCAAGTTTGGAGGCTCTGGCATGGATCTTTGTTAAATTTATTTATAGTCATTACTCATTAGTCAACACCCTATGGCTTTTTAACTGTGAAGTTGAAAAGTTGTAAATGATCAATATAAAGTTTAGTTGAACAAGCATTAATGGAGCACCATAGTTAGTTAACATCATGAAAATTGTAACGAGCCATCCTCATTTTTTCTATGTGGGATTAGAGTGTTACAAAAACTCTGTAAGCGGACAATAAGGTTCCAACAACTAATGATCGAAACATAAAAAAAAAGCTCAAAGATCTCCCAGTGAACTAATTAGAAATTAATGCTTATATGCACAAAACATTACAAAAACAAAAAGAAGAAGCTGTTCTTGAATCATTAAAATTAAGCAGCGGAAAGGGTTATTTTTGGGTTAATGTTTTAGTAATCAACAATTGAATTAGAATGGAGGAGTGGAACACACTTGAATAATCCATCAACGGAGCTGATCTTAATTGTCCTTTCCAAATCTTAAAATCAAAGGGGAAACGAAAACAATACAAGTAATTACTGGATTGGAACATATTTAAAATGAAGTTTAATACATCTGGATTTTATTGTCTGGGCTTCTACCAGGAAGCCCATTCTAGGCACTGACCAGCCCAGGCCCAAGTTGCTCCATCAACCCCATTTTGGTAGCTGCAAAGGGATCATAATAATTAATAAGTATTCAATCTCTCCTCTCACTTAATTAAAAAGGGCACAAACGTCTCCAAGAGGTAGCTCAATCGGCTGGAACCAGGCCTAATAAAGCGGAAGTCACTAGTTCAAATCCTCCTCCCCCCTCTTGTGTGGACATGTAAAAAAGAAAAAAAGGGCACAAACAAAAATGTGTCGCAGGACTTTTGGGTAACTTACAACGAAGTTGGTATGGGAGTACCATTCTTCTCTGCCACGAAGGCAATTGACATTTAATGCCATTAACTCACAATAGATTGAGGAAAGGTTACCCGGATCACCTCTTGCCGATGTTTAATTATAAGTACTTATTGTAAAAGTTTAAGTTTATAAGAAGATGTAAATTTATTCATTTAATAAATACTTTAATGCTCTTATTCACATGTGGGCTCAAAATCCCTTTTAATAAGTGATGCCCAATACATGAAATATTTACTTGAAACGGGGTTGAATTGATAGAGTCAAAGTTTGAACTCAGAACTTTTGCTTTTAATACCATGTTAAATCACCACTTATCTAAAAAGTTTAAGCTAATAGGAAGAGATAAATTTAATAACTTAATCCTTACTTTGACACTCCTCCTCACGTGTAGGATTAAACTCCATCTTAATAAGTGAAACCCAACATGTAGAATATTTAATTTAAATGTAGGTGAATAGACGTAGTTAAGGTTTGAACTTAGGATCTCTCGCTTTGATACCATATTAAATCTTCATTTATTCAAAAAGCTTAAGCTTGTATGAAGATGTAAATTTAATTATTTAACCAATATTTAAACAACCAGGGCCGATGATCTATCCCCAAGAACAAATTACATGCAACCTAGTCGAATGACAACATATGACAAGCTCATATGAGGAAGGCATAACCTTCGACCAGAGGGAATAGGGTTCAAAAGCAAATGTGAGAACTTTATCCATTCAATTCAAAGCACACACTAATTTTATAGCTTCTTCCTCTCAAGGAAAGAGAGTGTTAGGTTTTATGTTGATCAATTTGGTGTCCAAAACAATTTGATGTAAGTCAAATTTGGTTAGGGCAAGATAAATTTGGTGCTTGGGCTAGAAATTAAAAGGATGATTATTTTGTATGAATCAAGAATCTCATTCAGAGCCTCGATCGATGTTGGTTTGGATGAGGGATGTTTTCAAGAGCACCCGAGAAGCTTGTTCTTCGATCTTTTCTTTCTTCCACACTTCACATGTTGCATCAGTCATGATCGATGTTGGCTATAGTTATTCATGTGTGTAAATGATTAGTGATTCCTATATCAAACAAATGAATAGCTATTCATATGGAATAACCATTCAATTCCAGGACTCTATTCCGGAAACCAAACGAGCCCCAAGAATTGTTATATAAAATTTGTACTGATTGGACATAATAGTTATATTGATGTTTCATGTTTTTCACTTTTATCATTGGGTATCCCATTTAGTCACATAATTATTCTCACTTGTGATAATATTTCATCAAGTAATAATTATTTTAGTAATCTCATACTAAAATGCTTTGACCAAGGATTGAGAATAATTTATTAATTAAACTTAAACTCAATGAAAAATTTCTTATCTCTTTAAATTAATCAAAGGACTTGGATTCCTTCTTGAGGACGTTGTTACGACAATGCTACATGCAATCCAACGCACTGAGAATTTTGATTGCAAAAAAGTTTTACTTCTAAATGCATAAAAGTGACATACACAGATATACTTGACATTTGAGTTCCCAAGACTCATGTGGGAATGACTATTGGAAAGCTATAAAAGCTATTCATTTTTAATTTGTAAGAGTATCGACGACAGCCTCTACAAAGCCATTTTTTTGTTATTTTGGATAAGCAATTTAACTAAAATGGCTCAAAATGCCATTTTTCAGCCTTTTCATTTTAACCAAAACAATAATAATAAAAATAAGATGAACAGTAAATCTTCAAATATAAAATTTACTAGTTACTAATCTATTCATTAAACAAATATATTTTCTCTCTCTTTCTTTTTACTTTTCATTTCTCTCTCTCTTTTTTTCTCTTTCTTTCCGCAACTCTTCCCCCCCCCCNTTTTTTTTTTTTTTTTCCTCTCTCAGCGTTTCGGCAGCATTTGGCTTCAGAAAATTTGAAAATATGACTGCTAGGATAAGACACAAATTAAAAAATATGACCATAAGAAAAATTACAAATTTTTTAAAATATTACTGTTAGAATAAGACAAATATTCTTAAAATAGACCACTAGGAAAATATAAACATTCAAAAATATAAAATTTAGAGAAAAAATAAACAAATCTTTGAAAAATAATATTTAAATAAAATAGTGAAAGTAAATTGTTAAAGTAGTGAGGCTGAAATGGGTGCTCTAAAAAGTTGAGTTGTTAAAATAATAAAAAATGTACTTTTGGTTATTTTGAAGAGTAAAATTTGAAGTGGCTGCTGTGTCTAATGAAATAGCCATACCTTAGTTATTCTCCAAGTAACATGAGAATATAATTCACTTGGTGACTATCTGAATCAGAGTCCTGAAATTTTCATTAGAGTTGCCATTAGGCAGAACAGCTTTCATGGCAGGCTCTTTGAGGGCTTCAACTTTCCCTCTCATTTTCTTCCCTTGTTCACTCAACAAAGTCAGCTCCAAAGCCTTCACTACTCCCTCTTTAGTGAAAACCCCACCCTCAATCCCCACACCAATGCCCCACACCAGCTCTATGATCTTCGAGTTCAGCTTCTGGTCTCCAAAAAATGGCCTGCAAATCATTGGCACGCCAGCAATGATAGTTTCCAAAATCGAGTTCCATCCACAGTGCGTCACAAACACTCCGACAGAACGATGCCGTAAGACAAGCAATTGGGGAGCCCATGGAACAAGTTTTCCATTTTTACTCGTCCTTTCTTGAAACCCATTCGAGAAGTTTTTCTCTGCATGGTCTCTAAATGACCAAAGAAATGGAAACCCAGTTGCGTCTAGTGCATCTGCCAGTGCTGCTAGCTCTTGCGGCGGAGGTGTCATCATGCTTCCAAAGCTGATGTACGCCACAGATGCCGCCTGATGCCTGTCCAACCACTCCAGGCAGCCATGCTCATCAGCGGCATTGAATTGTGGTGGGGATGTTAGCGGGAAGGGACCGACGTTGAGGAACTTTTGAAACTTTGACTTAAGCTCGTTCACGGCATCGGGGTCTACCTATTAGAATATAAATTTAACATAATATCATAACAGAGACAATAATTTTTTAACTATGCATGTTTTCATAATTCACCTATCATATTTAAATTAAATGTTCCATATATTAATATACTTTCCTTATTAAGGGAAATGTTATTAGAATATAAATTAAATGATTGAATTCATTCATTTTTATCCGTTTAAAGTTTTATGACAAGTTGTAATTTAACAGGGTATCATAGCAAATGTTTTGAGATCGAACTTTACCTCTATCAATTTACCTATCATTTCTAATATTACGTGCTGGGTCTCACCTATAAATGGGGAGTTTAAGCCCACATGTGAGGCTAAGATTATATTCATCCATTGCTATCAAATTAAGGAATTAAATTTATCATTTCTATAAGCTTTAAGTGGTAATTTATAAATACTACCTCTTCGTAGGAGTTTATGGCAACCGCAGTTGCTTGTGGCAACGTTAATCCCATGTTGTGTAACATTTTTGAAAATGGTGTTTCCAAGTTTCCCAACGTTATTACCTCCTCAGGCAAATCGTCTACACGTAATGTGGAAAATCCTGGAATAAAATCAAGGGTTTGGTCTCCACACACTGCAAGAAGCATAAATGATTGAATAGAGTTGATCAACTCATAGCTAGCTAGAATGCAAGCAAACTTCAAGTTAATTAATAATTAATGGTTAGTTTTATATATATCACTTTCATTCAAGAAATGGTTAATTACCACTGGTACTTCCTAGTCTTTGCTGGATGAGCTCAGTGTAAACGTGGGCAAGAAGGGAGCGAGGTCCGGCCGTCCAAAGCGGAACCCAAGGAACACCCATTTCCTCAGCCATCTTCCCAGCAAAATAAAAAAATGCATCACTCATTACGCAGCTGATCTTCCTCCCCGTCTCCGCCACCGCCACTTCCATAACGCTCTCATAGTTCCCCGGGGTGGCTTTTAGAAACATCCCAATAGCCTCAATTATCGGGCTCTTAGTAGCCGCGTAGCCCTCCGGCAAGCCGTCTGCCACGTCGTAGGGCTTTATGTTTATATTAACTTGGTTGGTGGGATCGGAGAAGATGGTGCGGTTGGATATAGCTGTGCTGAAGAAGGAGAACTTCACTTCCGGGGCTGTGGTGGCGATTCTATTGACGAGGCTCAGGAGTGGGGCTGCATGGCTGCCGTATGGGAATGCTAAGGCTACCACGTGTTTTCCCAAAGCTGAATTCTCAGTCTCTTGCATGGTTTGTGAATAGATCGTGCAAAGGGTTGTCTGCCTAGAAGGGTGGTGACTATGATATAAGTTAAGGAGATCGGGATAGGTATTCTAATTCTTTTCAAATATAACTAATTGCATATTTTTTAATTCATTTGAACCGAAGAGAATACTAATTCCTACTTGTACGACTATCCACCCGGACAATCGATCCCATCCAAGCCGGATTCCATGATAACGCAGACCAGAAATAACGGATCCTCCCCCTGATTTGGACCAACCAATTCAGTTTAGAGATTTTCTCTCTAACTGAAGTTGACCCACCCCACCCCTATCCCTTTTAGATTGGACCTCCAAACCCCTCCCAAGTGGGCTTCCCTCTTAATCAGACCCACTATCCCCAGCCCAGGCCCATTCCACTCCGGTAAATCACTCCCTCCAACGACTCCAACCCCATCTCCCTCATACCAAGATACTCTCAATTTCAAATGAACTTGAGAATATTCGGCCAATTAGTTATACTTGAGCGATATTTTTGTTTTTTCATTTTTTTAAATGACAAAAATACTCATATACTATAACTAATTGAATAATCTTCGGTTCAAACCGGAAAGATCCTAATTCATCTCTCCCTGCCTCACAGATCACCACCAGAATTTCCAATGACAAGAAAATTAAATTAAGTAAATGATTATTTTGTGAGCATCAAAATTCCACGCACAACCACACCGGTTCCACAAGTCTACGACTTCGAGTACGACAACCTTTTTTCTTCCTACTACTCTCTTTGAGGAAGAGCATGCGCGATTCATGCTTGTAGGAGAAGAGCCGGCAGAGTAATTGATTTCACCGCTCCGTTGATTTAGGCGTTAATTAATAATTAAAGAACCAATTCAATTAATTTTCACTTCAATTTTTATCAAAACGAAACTTAAAATAAAAGGGAATCTTCTAGTTCTAGCCATCGTGTCGCGGACTATCTATCAATATATACTGCTAGGGAAGGGACGGCATTATATATGTGAGATAAGAAAACAAAATAATTTATATATTAATTTAGTATTATTATATAATTTATTAATTCTCAAAAGAATTTTTTTTTTTACATGTCCACGCAAGGGTAAGGGGGGATTCGAACTTGTGACCTCCGCTTCATAAGTCGTGGTTCACAATTCTCAAAAGAATCAGAACTTGTATGAAGGACGAAAGTGATTTTTTTTTTTTTTTTGGGGAGATTTTTTAATTATTGCAGGCTGTACATAAGCATTTTTTATTTTCTTTTCCCATTAGATTACAAAGGTTTATTTGATTGGATTCTCTCAAATTCAATGCTAGATTTTGCAACAAATCATATAATTAATATATCCATTTTTTATATATATACAGTGCATTAATACTATGACTATGAGAGCTTTGAACAAGTCTGAATCTTTAATATATATATATGCTCAACTACTACTAAAAAAATCATAGTAAATACACCATTAATATTATGATTTCCCATCTCCATATTTTATTTATGTATTAATTCCCCCTTTCCTATGAGTGAACACGTGTCACTTGCTAAATAAGTTGACATGATACGCTACTAAAATATTAAATCGAATATGGACGAAAATATTATCTTTTTTTTTTTTTTGACATGTCCACACAAGGAAATGGGGAGAGAAAATTCGAACTTGTGACCTCCGCTTTTAGCTACCCAAAAGTGTCTTTAATCCTAAATATTAAACTAGAGTTGACAATTTAATTTTTGTCAACCCATGAACCTAACACAAAATTAAAGGATTAAGTTTGAAAAGTCTGATTCATTCAATTAAATGGGTTGGGTTAGCCGGTTAGGATTAACCTATATACTCTAATATTCATGCTTTGATAAAACTTGAACCCAACACGTGCGAGACATAATAGGAGACAATTTTTGACATGACCTGCGAATCCGACACAAACCCATTACAAAATTAGAGGGTTATAATTGAAAGGTACATTTGACTGACCCATTTAATTAATTAAATAGATCAAATTATAATTAACCTATATAATCTTATAAGCGATCCGACAAATTACTGCCCTTCCATTAAACCAACATCTAAAAAGAAAAACAGACAAGGCCAAGTTAAAATTATGAAATTTTAGAAAAGAGTTCAACTCGAGACTTTTTTTTTCCCCACAAAAACAAATGTGGCAATCATTATCGAACATGGGTGCCACCCCAGCTGCGTTGACACTTTATACCCTCTAAAGTCTAATCCAACTACTCCCATCTTCTTAATTATAAATCCTATGAGCCTCTCTACAAATTAAGCTCCCCCCAAAAAATGTCCCTAATGAAACCTTCGTTGGGCACGATCACCGTTTTTCTTCTGCTAATCTCAACCGCCCATGCTGTCCCAACCAAAAGCCAGCACGTAAGCCAAGCAAGCCAGTTTTTGGCTCCTCACAATGTCGCTCGGCTAGCCCTTCGGCTGCGGCCCTTGCTGTGGGACGCAAAGCTGGCGCGCTACGCACAATGGTACGCCAATCAACGGCGCTTCGACTGCGCTTTGGAGCACTCCAACGGGCCCTACGGCGAGAACATCTTTTGGGGCAGCGGCAACGACTGGACGCCGTCTCAGGCAGTGGCGGACTGGGTTTCGGAGCGCCAGTGGTACAATTATTGGTCGAACTCGTGCGCCGGCGGAGAGCAATGCGGGCATTACACTCAGATAGTGTGGAGCTCGACGAGGAGAGTTGGGTGCGCCAGGGTGAAGTGTTTGGGCGACAGAGGGGTGTTCATGACTTGCAACTATGACCCTCCTGGGAATTACATTGGCGAAAGGCCATATTGATGTAAGAAATGATGAGAGCATGCATATGTATACCGTACGTGGTGGGCTAGTGTGTCTCCCTCTATACATCATGGGTTTGAGCAACAGACATACAACAATAAATTAAAGTGAGTGCTGTCGTGAGCTTTTGTTTGGTTTATTATGTTTGCGTGTTAAGTTTGTGTCGTATTGACTATTGAGATATGAGTATAAGATTATATAGATTAATTTTAATCTAATATATTTAATTAAATGAGTTGGACCCTTTTATCCTAAGTTACTAATTTTGTGTTGGGTTTGCCAACTATGTATTATATTGAGTGTTGAGTTCGGATCATGTTAAGACATGAGTATAGACTATATAAATCAATTTTAATTCTATCCATTTAATTAAACATATCAAACACTTTAACCGCACTCCATTACTTTACACTTATTCTCACTTCTCTACATCTAATAAAGGTTAATATCATGTTCAATAGTAATTTTAAAAATGACCTATAGACATAGAAAATAAGTGCAAAAAAAGTGTGAATAAATATATAACATTACTCTTGATTTTATATTTAGTTCGTATCATCTTTATGCATATTTCAATCGATTAAGACCACGCATAATAAAACAGAAATCATTAGTTCAACTATCCCACTTGTATGGACATGTTTAAAAAAAAAAAAAAAACAGTCACGGCCTTGGACGTACAATGAACATTGAGCTTGGAAGAGCGTATTAATCAGAGTGTGCCACTGTGTCATCTCACATGTCACTGGGCTTGTGCTTTTTAAAAAGCACAAGGGGGACTTATGCTTGTGGGCTTGTTGCATTTGCATCCACATCCATCTAGACCGTCCAATATTCGGCACAAAATAAAAGATTGTCTTTAATTACCAGCAGAGATGGACTGATCTAATAATCAACTATCATAATTCTAAGTAGTTAATTCAACTTCTACCATGATATCTTGTAAACTTCTCTTTGGAGTTTCTTTATTGAGCTCATGACCTGGCACTACAAAAAAACAAAAAAAATAAAGTTTAATGACGTTTGGGATAATATCGTTTGGAAAAAAAAGTCATTAAATACGTCTTTTTTATTGTTCAAAAGACACTATTCACATGTCAAAAGGTAATTTGGCGCTCAAAATTAACGCTTATAACAACCACACTGAAAAACTTGAAATTTTTTCACTTTCTTACTCAGACATTTAATTTATTATTTTTTTTAAAAAAATAGAGGCGTGACTGCTAACCGATAGCCACCTCTTGGGAGAGGCTAGGGGGCAAGCCACCCCAGAGGTGGCCAGGGGTGGTGCAGCCTCTGGCCACCCCTTCCCCCAGGGCCCTAAGGGGGGTGGCTGCCAACTTAAGAAGAAAGGGCTTTATCAAATGGTCCCTACTAATTACACCAATAATTCACCAATATTTATGAGAAATTAAACACTGATATAATCAGTCAAGGGTTTGACAAATTCAAACAGGAATTAATAGCCAAATTTCATATTGAATATGGATTATAAATAGAGGGATCAGTCCAACAAGAAATAGCCAACAATTCATTTCCTTTACTCCCTCAGCAAAAATAAATAAATAAATAAATAATTGTCTCATCTACTCATACTACTGCATGTACTCTTAACTCTTATCTCTATGCCTACAGAAGGATTGAATCCAATATTTTAATACCCTATTCTAAATTAGGATTGAGAACGTCTTAACAAAGGTTTAAGAGATAAATAATAGACAAATATTAAGGTGAAAATTGAAAAACAATTGGGGAAATTTGGTCAAGACCGTTCTCACGGTGCATGTAGATCTAGAGTAACCTTTCGAACGATATGCATAGAATGTTACGTAGGATGCAAAGACAAACCCTACCGTTTGAACAATATGGAGACCATTTTACCTCATGAATGTTTTTTTTTTCCTTGGTCAACTTGAAATTACGCCGCAAAACACTAAATAAAAAAAAAAATAAAAAAAGAAATCCGTAAGACACAAAGCAAATAGGACTTGAAAAGAAAAAAAAATGATTGGCATCGATCACGATTGTTGACGCATTTTTTTGGTCTAATAGTTTCTGATTGGTGAGATTTGCGCATTATTCGAGGCATCTTTGATTTTTAATTTTTACACCCCTGCAAAATAACAAGAGTGTCAAAAGGGCATGAGACTCTCCGATTCTTAAGTTAACATTTTTAATGTATTACTTAAAACCCATGCCTTGGGTTGGACCTATTATGGAATAGCTTTTGTGCTCATATATTCTCTATCACTCAATTTGTAATAATTCCCCCTCAACCTTTTTATTTGGTTAATTCCCTTTATTAGACAAGCAACTTTTAATGCCCTTTAGTAGGCGAGCAACTTAAGACTAAGAGGATACCAGGCGAACACCTAACATTTTTTTTATTAATTTATCATTAGGATTGCAATGTCTCCATTTTGACAAAAAAAAAAAAAAAAAAAAAGCCATAAAAAAATGAAAGTACAGAATTCTGGAAAACCTAACCCAAGGACATGTGGCCATATGACGCGTGTTAGTTCTTTTTTCTTTTAAATGTTTTTAATCATTAACTGTCAAATTTTTGTAAAATTCACATGAAAAGTGGCAGACATTACTATAAGGGTGATAGATTGAGAAAAGTACATATAATTTTTTAATAAAAATTTCATATGTGTAGATTTGGTTAGGAATAGTCAAATTTTAGGGTTTTAGTCAAATTTGAGGACTTACAAAAAGTCAAGAGAAATTAAATTTGGTAATATCATGCTTGCCATACTTGTCAACCACGGTTCAAAAGTCTCAATAAAACCAACCCAACGGCCAAGGCAAACCACACACTAGAAAGTAGAAATCACATGGCAAAATTTAATTTTCAGACAAGTTTCCTACGAATCATTAGGTTACCTAGATGAGATCTCCTCCTCAGTAAGTCACGTCTTTATTTTCCCAGCCCCTTTTGCCTGACATCGTTCACTATCTTCTCACCACGTGCCGTTGAGAAAATAGGCATAATAATAAAATCACGTGATTAAAAGTTAAAACATGATGATAAGTGACACGTGTGTATTCTCTCCCTCTCTCTCTATTTAATTGTTTTAACTGTATTATTGTTGTTCTTCAATGTCCGGGCTTCAGTTCCGTTTCTGTGGCTTTTCGAACTCCCGAAAGAACCTTCGTTCCTTCACACTGTAGTCCTCTCTGCAATCGCTGTGCATCTCTTCTTTGCTTTTCCTATTTATCTTCTTGTCTTTGTCATTCATTCTCTGTTCCATGATTGCCGCCACTCCTCCGCTGCGAACCGCGTCATCATCGTCGTCCAAGTCGTCTTCGTTGCCGTCGTCGTCGTCGTCGCCGGGTTCCGCCTTCTGTAGTCCGATCCGCCGCGAATTGGCCTTCGTCTTCAACTTAGGGTTCCCATTTTTGAGCCCGAGGCCGCTTGCGCTGTCGGCGAGCTCGAGCAGGATGGAGTTGGTGAGGAAGATGGGCGGGGGCTGCTTCAGGAGCAACCAGAGCATGGGCGTCATTAAGGTTGACGCCGATGGTGGCGGAGAGGACGTTTTTAGCGCTGCGCCGTGGGCGGTCCCGGACCACCTTGTCATCATGGTTAATGGTCTCGTTGGGAGGTATGTATGCATATGTAGTCACTCTCTCTCTCTTGGTCGTTTTCATGAATCTTGTTTTATTTAGTTATTTTTGTTGAGGTTAATTTTGTGAAAAATTGAAGATTTTGAGTGTGAATTGATGTGTTCTATTGGTTGAAAGATTCCCTTTTAGACGCGGTTATGGAAGCACATTATATATCCTTAATGTGCTTGTGTGTGTGTGTGGTGGTGGGGGTGTATGACTTTTGAGTAGCTAAAATGTTGGTACTTTGTGGCAATTGTAGTATGTTTGTTACGGAACTTACGATTAAAGAGCATTTCTTGTAATTCGAGGTTCATTTGAGTGTTGAATTATGTGGCTCATGGACAAATTTGGGTGCAAGCAATTTCCTGGGGTTTGCCTGTAGGCAAATTTGGAGTATTATTCGATTCATGTGGAGGGGGGCGCAACTTTCCTATAATCATTTATAAAGCTTCATGTTAAATCACCATTTGTCCTAAAAGCTTAAACTTTTAAGATAACTGGTAATTTAACATGGTATCAGAGCCAAAGGTCCTGGGATCAAACCTTGATTATGTCAAATTACCCTCTCATTTAAATTAAATATTCCATGTGTTAGGCCTTATTTATTAGAAGGAAGTTTAAGCCAACATGTGAGGGGGAGTGTTAAAATAATAATTAAGTGATTAAATTTATCTATTCCTATAAGCTTTTGGAATAATTGATAATTTAATAAGTTTCACCTTACAAGTAAGTAATGTGGGACTTAGTATCATTGAGTCTTTCCTTATAAACTACCTACTCTATGTGGGCTGCCCATCTTCTCAATATGGGACCGAGGTGATACAAACTCCTCCTTTTAAACCCTTGACATTCTCATCAAAGCCCCTTTCATGCATGCTAACAGTACTACATGGCATTATTAGGTAGCTCTAATACCATTTGTAACGATCCAGAGAAAAGATCTAGTCACATATGCACTATTATCACAAAAGGACTAATCAATTTGTTGCTTCCTTAAAATCACTTATAAAGTTTATTTTCACCTATTAAGTAAGCAATGTGGGACCCGGGGGGCGATATGGGGAGTGATAGGCGGGGATTAAATTTAAGAATTACTTTATATGGAAACAATGGCAGTTGTCACTTTAATCAGAAAAAAGGTGTCATACTTAGATTTCAAGTACTGCTGCAAAGTTGTTATGAGAAATGAGCTGTATCTTGTTATGATTCACTTGATTATTTACAAGAGAGATATATAGGAGGAGGAAATTTCCCCTTGAAAGAAAAAAAGTAAACAGATAAATGCTGCCGATGTTGACTTCAGGAAAAAAAACTGTTGCAAAAGTACAACTCCCGTCTGATTATGACTAAACAAAACGAGACTTGCTACTCCCAAATGTAAATTTGTCTATGGAAGAGGAATACTGGCCATAAAATTATGTGTAGAACAGTATGAACTAATCATCTCTTTGGTCTAAAGCTCCAATGTGTGCTATTGTTATTATTGATTCACTTGAATGGACCTGGCAAATTTCTAAAAAAGAAAGTCGAACAAAACTTCATGTCCATTACATCTTCCTATTTTTGAATTTTAAGTCCTTGTTGAACTGGAACAGGTGGCTAAATATTCTGTGGCAAGACATCGTCACTAACTTCCAATCTGATTTGCCTAGCAATTAAATGTCTTTTCCATACAGTTGATGAACATTCCATTAGAGGTAGTAAACTTGATTAGAATGCTAAATCAACATTATACTCAAATTGTTCAAGGCTGAAAGGACCATATGTGATGTCATCAATTGAATCACTGAGTAACTGCTGCGAGCTTTATCTAGTTGGTTGGGTAAAATTTCAGATTGAGACACCAATGAGCTCTAGCTCAAATGGCACCTCCTCTTCCCATGAGAATATGGTAGAAGGTAAAGTCGTCTGTTCAACACCCATGAGTGCGTGTGTCTATTACACATAAAAGAAAATTTCATGTTGAATGGATAATCCTTTCCAAGTTTTTGGGACATAGGTTAGATGTATTCTTTAAATTTTGCCTGTTCCAATGGGATAGTTGTCTTTGATACTGAAGATTTTTGATATAGCAGGTATACGGTATGTGTCTAAAATTGTCACATAAGTTTCAAAGTCTGCAAGTCGGACAAACTTGATGTGTTTTTGCAGGAAATGATATTTGCCTTTAAATATTTGATTGCAGATGTGTAGATAAACAATATAACACAGCTGGGGGACTGCTTGATTTACTCATACATGGTTGTTGTGTCATATCTCTCTATCTGTTATGTCTTCTTTGCCAATGTAACTTTGGTTCATTGATGCACTTAACCTACTCTTAGTTCACCCTAAATAATTTTGAGGCACATGCTCCCCATTCTTTGCCTTCCTGATCTCACCAATCATAAGCCACAAATTTGATTTTTCATATAAATGATCATTATTTGGTCAGTTAGATATTGGCTGCTTCACAAGAGTGTTTCTGCATGCACATAGTTTAATACAGGTTTTTTGGGTTCTCAGTGCCGCAGATTGGAGATATGCTGCAGAGCAGTTTGTGAAGAAGCTTCCTGATAAAGTATTTGTGCACCGTGAGTTTTCCCTTTTCACATGTAGATCCTGCTTTTCCTGCTAATCATTTTTTTTTTTTTTTAATATTTTATGCTATATGAAAACATAAGCTAGTTGTGTCTGCTTTTAGAAACTTTACCAACTGCTTTATGCATGTCAATTTTCACTGTGTAGTCACCTGGCATGGTCAAGGCTCCACTGCTGCACTCTTATGCTGTACTATACATTATATGTCACAAATTTTACTGTGGAACAAAGACTAATTTGGGGTGATGACATGATAGTTCTAATTGAAAGTTTCAATTTTTTGCTGATATGTGTATAAAGAGAAAAAAAGGAAATAAGCAAGTCATTCAAAATGTAAGAATTTGGAGCATTATGTCTACTGGAAGTTTTTCTTACTTTTCTTCATAATAACTAAATGTTTAGTGTGGAATGAAGTTGAATTGATTGCAACCAACATTATTTGGTTATAGTGTTCCGAAATTTGGTTGAATTTGATCTAGATCTGGAAAATTTTACCAAGCTAATTCTATTTGCCTTTAGCAACTTTACCAAATGGTTTAGGAGTATGTGTCAATTTTCAATTTGTGTGGTGCATCATCTTGGCTTGACTGCTGCACTCTTATGCTGTATTATGCATCATATCATACAAATTGTACCCCATATACCAAAATGTAATTTGGGGTATTGATATGATATGTTTAGTTGAAGTTTCAAGTTTTTGCTCATAAGTTTATAAATACTAACATGGATATATATGCGCAACATAGAAAGAAAGAGAATAAACAAGTAATCCAAAATGTAATTATTTTGGAATATTATGTCAATTGGAAGTTCTCTTAGTTTTCTCCTTAATAACCAAATGTTTAGGGAATCAGGTTCTATTGAATACAACCAAAATTATTTGGTAATAGGTTCAGAAATCTTGTTGGGTTTGACCTAAGACTGGGAAAGTTTTGTGGGAAAAAACTTAAAGTTATGTAATGTTTCTATCAAATTTTTTTAAAAAAATCTGGCAATTTACTTTAGAGTTATGGCTAAGTTCAAGAATATATATATATTTTTAAAAGCCTGTTTAAAGTCATGAATAATTTGAATCAAGTTGGATCTAGGATGAAGTCAAATAGCTAGTTACTACATAAGTGAAAACCATCTCATTTTTTTCTTCTCATGAGCATATAAGTTCAATTATATTCCATATGCTCTCCAGTTTATGTTGATTTTACTTTGGAAATAGTGTCAAATCTGTTAATTACCAAGCCTTCTGAAACCTGCAAATTCTTGCCTCCTTTTATGCCGTTCAATGGCTTTATGTATGGCCAAGAACATAATTAATTTTGACTTGATACCTTTTTAAGCAGGCAGTGAATGCAATTCTTCCAGATTGACATTTGATGGAGTCGACATGATGGGTGAGAGGCTAGCTAAAGAGGTATTTGGTAATAACATAATGACCTCATGTTTCTAGGCATAAGAGATATATTGAACTTTACTTACTGTGAACTTTTCTGGGTTATTGTTGCGATTGTTGTTGTTAATGTTGATTACTAAATCGGGAATTTATAACATGAATCTGGAGTTATAGGTTGTCGTTGTTGTTTTTGATTACCAAATCGGGAGTATATTTACAGCATGAATCTTGAGTTATAGATTATTATCTGATGCAGGTGTTGGCTGTTGTGAGACAAAGGCCTGAGGTGCGGAAGATCTCTTTTGTGGCACACTCTTTAGGGGGCCTTATTGCAAGGTATGCCATTGGGAGGCTGTATGAACATTCCCCGAAACTGGAATCTGCAGGTCATACTAACTCTTTAAGCGAAGAGAACAAGAAATATTTGGCGCAAGGCCATGAGCAGCCTCATGAAGCTAAAATTGCTGGATTGGAGCCCATGAACTTTATAACATTTGCAACACCACATCTTGGTTCAAGGGGACATAAACAGGCAGGTTCAGCATGCTTATAGGCAATTGACAGATGCATGCACACACACACACACGTATGTACATATGATATATCTACTTGTTCATCATATAATGATGATTTGACTTGGCTCATGGGAAATATTACAGATAATTAAGGTACACTACTTACTAGTTACTAGGAATGTTAAAAATGGTTGTGGATATATGGTTATCATATTTACAGATTCTTGAGAAGAAAGTAAATTCATGTTTGTTGTGAGTGTCAATATGATGATATCTGAAACAAATTGAGATCTCTACGTAGATTTCACCTTATGTTGTTTTAATTATCTTTTGTTCTCATATGATCATTAGGGAATCCTTCTGTCATATTACCATTAATCTCAACTGATAGCGAGTAGACACAGAGTCTTTTCTCAGCGGTTGCTGGATTTTCCGGCAACGATATTTGTGTTGTTTTTCTTTATGGTGTGCTGGGATGGGTCTGTGTGCTTTTCGGTCTTGGTGAATGGGACTTTGTCAAGTTTCTTTAGTAGCTTTGGTGGCTTGAGACAAAGTGATCCATTGTCTCCCTTTCTATTTCTTATTGTTATGGAGGCGTTAAGTAAAATGATTTCAACTTTAGTGGATGAGGGTCTTTCATCGGGCTTCTTGGGGGGTCAAGGAGTGGTGGTGCTATCAACATTTCTCACATTTTGTTTGCGGATGGCACCTTGATATTTAGCGAGGTAAATCTAAATCTTCACAATTTGTGTAGTTTGTTTTAATACTTTGAAGCGGTTTTTGGTTTGAGGATTAATCTGGCTAAATCAAAGTTAGTCTTGATTGCCAATGTAATGAATGTTGAAGGTCTAGCTAGCATTTTGGGCAGCAGGGTATCTTCATTGCCTGCAGAGTATCTAGGTCTTTTCTTTGGAGCTTCATTTAAAGCCAAGTCTTTTGGGATGACATTTTTGAGAACGTAAATGGTTTTATGGTTGTATGGTTGTATGGTAGGCAGCTTAAAAGCACTTTATTTAAGCTGCCTACCTACTTCATGTCCCTATGTTCCCCTTCCAATTGGTGTGGCCAATCGCCTAAGCAAGATTTTTTGTGGGGTGGTATGGGTAAAGAGTTCAAATTTCAATTGGTTAGCTGGACTAAAGTGTAATCTTGGACATCTGAAGGAGGGTTGAGGGTTTGGAATTTATTTGTGTTCAACCAGGCTCTTATGGGAAAGTGTCTTTTGCGCTATGTTTCACGAGAGAGAGGCCTCTTGGAGGGTGATTGTGGATTCTAAATATGGCAGTGCTTAGGGTGGGTGGTGTTCTAATGAGGTACATGGGTCGCATAAGGTGGGCTTTGGAAGAATATTAGAAAGGGTTGGGGGGAGCTTTCTAGCCATACTAGATTTAAGATGGGGAATGGCTCAAAATTCTATCTGGCATGATGTTTGGTGTAGGGATCAAGCCCTCAAGACAACTTTTACGAACTTGTTTAGTATTGCCTGTTTTAAGGATGCTGCATTGGCGGACCATTTAGAGCTTTTTAGTACCTCCCATCAGTGTAATATTAATTTTCTCAGAGCAGCTCACAATTGGATGATGGATCTCTTTACCTCACTATTCACATTGTTGTATTATGTTAGAGCGAGCCGAGATGGTGAAGACAAGCTTTGTTGGATTCGTTCTAGGAGGGGGTTGTTTGAAGTTTGATCTTACTACAATTTTCTTGTTTTCCATGATAATGCTCCTTTCCCTTGGAGAAGTATTTGGCAGAATAAGGTTGCATTGAAAGTAGCCTTCTTTGCTTTATCAACCGCTTTGGGGAAGATCCTCACCATAGACAATTTAAAGAAATGTCATATTATTGTGGTTGAGTGTTGTTACATGTGTAAGATGAATGGGGGATCCAGTGGATCATCTTCTACTCCATTGTGAGATTCTAGTTGCTCTTTGGAATACTATCTTCAGTGGTGTAAGGAGGACTTGGGTTATGCCTAGTAGTATGGTAGATCTCTCTTTTTTTTTTGTTGGAGAGTGCCATGGGTAGGTTTCAGCTTGATGCAATTTGGAAGATGATTCCATTTTGGCTTATGCGGTGTCTCTAGAGGAAAAGAAATGATCGAAGCTATGAGGACTGTGAGAGGACCTTAGTGGAGTCAAAAGCTTTATTCTTTAAGACTCTTTTTCTTTGGGCTGCTACTGATTTTAGTATGTCAAACTATCATGTTTTCTTAGATCTTTTTTCTGCTTCTAGTTAGATTCTCTAATGCATACTCCATGTGTATTTGGGTTATACGCATTTTGCACTTTTTAATGAATTTGCGATTACTTATAAAAAAATAAAAAAAATCTGTTGATTTATGTACCAGACAGTGGAATCATGTATCAGTACATTGATCCTTGTATTTTATTCTCTTGTGTTTGTAATTACAGCTTCCATTTCTCTGTGGTCTTCCTTTTCTTGAGAGAAGAGCATCTCAGACGGCACACTTGATTGCTGGGAGGTCTGGGAAGCATCTCTTCCTTACTGACAAAGATGATGGAAAGCGTCCTCTTCTCCTTCGAATGGTTAATGACTCCGAGGACCTAAAATTTATGTTAGTATTAATTTATCCACAACACCATAAGTTGCCCAAATAACACTAGATTCTAATGATTACAATTCTGGTAATATGTTGTCCAATGATCCTTTGCAGATCAGCTTTATGCGCATTCAAGCGTCGTGTTGCATATGCAAATGCAAATTTTGATCGTATCCTCTTTTGTATTTGATATAGCATTTGGAATTTGTCTTGTTTAAACATAAGGTCATGTCATTGGTTTCTGTATGATCTTATATATTTTTCTTCACTTATCATAAGATATGGTTGGCTGGAGAACATCATCAATCCGGCGTCAAAATGAACTTCCAAAGGTTAGTTTTTAAGTTTGGTATATATGCATTTGTGCATAATTATCCTGTTCAGATGTACTTGTCTTGTATGATAAGAAACACATTATAACTTTCTTGCTACTTTTTTATTTCCAGTCCAATCTTCTTGTAATAGATGAGAAATATCCACATATCGTATATGTTGAGCAAGAAACCATGGATGATATTCATCGCAAAGAATCTTTAGTTGTTGGAGGCCAAACAATGGACTTAGAAGGTTTGTGAAACTTCTCACTTTTTCAGTGTCAGTTGTTGGCAAAACTTTCTAATTTCCTGAGGATGGACATGACACTGCATGTATAAAAATTGGAGCTTTGTGTTCTTTTCTTGGTTGGTGTCTTTCTGATTGCAAGATCTTAAACATAAAATTAAACAACAGTAAATGTGAAAACACTACAAATACAAGGAAAATTTGTTTTAAGAAAGAAAGTATAACAAGACAACCCCACTTTTTCTCTCCATCTTTGAGTTATCCAAAAAGAAAGAGATTGTGCTGGAGCACTGGGGTTGAGAGTGGCTTAATCTAACCTTCTACTAGCTGTGACTTGTAGCTTATGAGGATGGCCATTCATGAAGAAGGATGAGCTTCATTTTAAGTGAGTGAGTTAGTCAGTGAATGAGAGAGAGATCATTAATAGATTAACCATTTGCAAGAGAAATGGGAGGAGGAAAATGCTTGAATTCTCTTCTTTAATCAAGTTAATAAATGTCGCCCCCTTAAGAAACATTGGCCATTTAAGGGATTTGACTGTCTGTGGAACTTGAGGCACTGCGTCTTTTGTAGCAAATACTTTTAGTTGATTAGATCCTGTAAAAAGAACTGACGGTCTTAGATCCTCTCAAAAGAAGTGATTACCAGATTCTAAATCCCTCACTCTTAAGACTTTTGTAGGCCAAAAATATACTGTCATCTTTTGGATTAAGAATGGGAGGTGGAAGCAATATTTCTTAACTTACGTATCTTTTGGATCCTTCCAGATTAGATTGTGGTTAAATGTGCTTTTCCCATTAATTACCTATGTATTTGAACATCTTCAACACCTCATGTATCTTCTTACCAGAAAGCAAATTTGTGTGTTTGACATGTATAAAATAATATTAATAAAATCTATTTCTTCTCGAAATTACTAGCCTTAGGTTGTTCACTTCTTCTCAAGAAAGAAGTAAAGAAACTGGTAACTAATTTAGTAACCTTGTAGGCAGAAGGTGGTGGTTAACTACCACATTATAGAGGAAGTATAGAATCCCGTTTTGTTTTCGATGAAAAATAAAATAAAATCTTGATCTCAGAAAGTGTTTGCTTCCCCCACCACATCTCCGTCCCTTCGTCTAGCCTTTCCTTTAAAGGGTTGGAGAAGCATTTCCTTACCTGAACTTGTGAAACTGATAGTAGTAGTCCCCTGTATAAATAAGAAATGTAGTCCAATTTATCTAGTTTGGGTGACGCCAGTTTAGATGGTCATAGTAATTGCAATCATGTAACTGAACTTCTGTTTAATTTTATGGTAGGAAGTGTCCTGTTAGACGACAAGGACATGATAGCTTTGAGCCCTAGACTTATAAAAATAAAATAAAAAAAAGCTTTGAGCCTAGTATCACAATTTATGTATGCACTATTCCTTATCTATTGCTGCATTTGATTCCCAACCATGTTGCATTTCTCATGTTCTCTAGACAGGAGCAGTCATGGAACTTTTATGTCAAATCAATATTCAATTAAGCATCATTCAAATTCCCAACTTGCACTTGATGATTGCTGATAATGTTTTCAATATTGTATAAACAGTTTCCAATTTCTCTAAACTTCCAATTCAAGCAGATGGCATCTTTATTGGATCCTTGAACAAGGTTTCTCTGATGAATGGTGCACTGCAAAGTAGATTTGTCACTACGTACTAATTAAATAATAATAAAAAAAAGAAAAACAGAAAAATAAAATAAAGTAAAAGATTAACATCAATAAGATCTTAATGGGCATCGCTGAAGTATATGGGCAATATATACAAGATAGACGCCAGAGACTAGAACCTATAATTAAACAACTCCAAAAAAATCCACTGGAGAAGAATCTGATAGACATGCCACCTTCAATTTAATTGCTGCAGAAATACTGTATAATATGATCCATTTGCAGGAAAAATAACATGCGATTTTAGATATTTAATTTCTAGGTGTTCCATAATTGAGTTCATTACCGTTGTGCTTGGCAGCATGCTCTTGTCATGTTTATTTTTCTAAACCAAAAATATTGCTCAAACTATTTTTTCCTTTTCACTTCTGTTTTTTATGAGCTTTCTTCTTTCCTATATGTAGAGGAGATGATCAGAGGTCTCACTCGGGTACCTTGGGAACGAGTGGATGTTAGCTTTCACAAAAGTAGGCAGCGATACATTGCTCACAACACCATTCAGGCAAGTTCTTTATCTAAGTGGCTTTTCAATAATCTGAAAAGTTTTATCACTTTCTTCAAATTGCGTTTCTTTTGACTTGTGTTTTGAGCACCTCTCTTTTGATCGAGTGGGACATTTATTCTGTCTGTTCATGTGATGTTACAAATCATTTAATAGGGCATTTTAACTTTAATGTCATTGATTGAGAGAGGTTGTGCCTCATTTATTCATTCTTCTTTTTTTCTTTTTTCTTTTTTTCCTTTTACTTTTTTTTAAGTTGCTCAATAGCTATAAATGTGCCTAGTCTAGCATAGTCAATGTCCTGCTGATTGTGTGGCTTCAAATGTGGGTGCTGAGGCAGCTTCCTGAAGTAGATGTTGTATACCTTAAGAGGTCAATAAGTATTGTGCTGCCTTTGGGACAATGTCGCAACCTGGTCAAATCACTTACCCCCCCCCCCCCCCCCAAAAAAAAAGGGGTCAAATCAGCTAATAGGTGTCATGTCTCTTCTACAAACATCAGAGATAATCTCAACAAAAGAAAAGTAATTCATTTCCAAGGGTAAATTATTAGTATTTGGTTCTTTAGTTCTCCTGTAATTTCTTTTCATCTTCTTTCCACTTGAGACTTTATGTTAGCTTGAAAAGGGTCATCTTTGAATAAGTCTAGGCAGGAGTACTTGGATATTCGAAATATTTAATAAACAAGTACTGGTCACTAACAAATGCTTGATTTTTTTATTTTTTTCTTATTTAATATACTTATGCTTTCAGGTGAAGAGCTATTGGTTGAATTCGGATGGGGCAGATGTGGTTTTCCATATGATCGATAACTTCCTTCTCTAGTCCTTCTACAAGCTTGGGTTGATGTTCTGACAATTGGTTAGACTGCATCTATATTTCGAGTACCTTGCAAATTGTTACACTAGCAGATCTTGTGTATATTTCTTGCCAATTTGGGTAGATTAGGAGTTTTATAGAATTCTTGCTTCCTATTTCCTACTAGCTTTTCATTTGTAATTATTCATCTACTTTATTTTTTTAATCAATGAAATAGAACGTAATTTTTTTTATTATATTTCTTTTCCAAAACAAAGTGTTCTTAGTGTTTAACCTTAATGGTGGACAAAGCAAAACCATGCTAAATGAGCCGAATATAGGCATCTCGTTTTGGTAAAAGTTTACAGGATGATGCTCAACAATACACCTAGCCCCTAGGGTTTCTGTACATTAATATCTAAGAAAAAATATGGCTGGTAATATTAGATGTTCCTCCCAAAAAAATTCCTTTCCCCTAGTCAAACCATTTTTTTTAAACAAAAATTTTTAATTGTAATTTTTTTCATTTTCGACGCCTAAGCAGCTTGTCGTGCATGAAGCCCAAGCAGTAGGAGCAGCTCACCCTTGAGCAGTCTACCAAGTTCACTCCCGAGCAGCTTTGGTTGACGGTGGAGATTCGCCGACTCAGGCCGATGGGCCAAAATTTAACGATAAATACAATTTAAAATAGAAAATGAATGTTCTCCGTTTCAACTATTAGGGTTTCACAACTAGAGTTTTAGAAGGTAGAGATTTAAGAGGACGCAGTGAGATTTAAAACTATGTATTATTTTCTGAAATGTAACTTCTTTTCTTTTGTATCAATAGATTTTAATTTCACATGAATCATTACCTAAATTTTTAAACTTAAATTACAACCCCAAAAGAGACAATCACGGTTGATAAACAATAAAATGATAAATGAATGTTCTTACAGTTTGACAAAATGACAAATTACATCCCAACAATGATGAGATGGCGATTATAACAAATCATTGGATTAATCCTTATTAAAAAATATATATATTGAAGGTTTAATTGAAGTTGTCACGTCATTATTGTGAGATAAAAATATAGAATCTCACATTACTTCCCAAGTTTTTCTTTATACATATCTCTCGAATTTTTCTACAAACTAACTTTATATGAATCTTAAATAATAAATATTCTCTAAGTAGCAAATAGTGCTTGATGCAATCAAAACAAAATATCGTTTTTGCCTTATCTATTCTCCCATAGAAAAGAAGATGGTTCGCCTATAGTTGAATAAAAAAATTATACTGATTCTCAAAAGATTAAGAGAAGCTCTCTTAATTTTTTTTTTTTTAAATGACAAGTATCTTGGGGTCTATATCCTGTACATTCAGAATCTTCATTATAAATAAAAGTTTTGTAAATGGTCTATGGGGCCACGACCATGGCTTCACCTTTTAGTTGTTCCAAATATAAATCTACATAGAAGTATGGAGGGTTGTTGGGCTGATCATCAAGAGTGTCGTAGTCAATATTACCCACACTATACTAGTTGTCATCATACTCGACTCCTAGCTTCATTCACTCAAAGAAAAGATAGTTCAATTCATAGTTGGGTTTAGTCGGCTAGGTTTAAAACAGGTTATTACAGTCTCGTTCGAATGGCACTTGATCTAATTCAAATGTGTGCTAGGGTTTCCCAATTTTCACATAGCGGTGTTCGAATGGGGTGTGATTGAGTGCCTCAGATCTGACTTGATGAACATCTCTATCAAACGCTATGCAATGATTGCGGTCACCATCGCGATCGGAGCATTCAATGAGTCTTCTAGTTCAACTTCGTTAGAATTGGATGTGATCGCCCTAGCAATCGAGCCTTTTTAGAACTTGAATTTTGAAGTCTTCGTACTCTTGTTCGAATGTCCTTCGAACATGCTTACGATCAAGACATTTTGCCTTGTATATTGATCTTTGAATGTTGTCACGTTCAAATGCCCTACAATTGTTGTTGCAAACGAGCTATCCTGTTTTCACTTTGAGCCAAGTATTTTAACCTCATCCTAAGACCTAACAACTTTGAAATTTATAATTATTTGAATTTTTTTTGTTTGGTCTTGTTTCTTATGAAGCTCTTGTTAATACATTTTGATTGGTTTTTGATGTTATGAGACAGTACCATGGATACCGAGACTATGCGAACATTGGAATATGTTTTGCTGGATTTTTAGTTGCTCTGCTTGTATTGTATTATCCTAGAAAATGTTATGGAGACAGTTGTTACCATGCCCGTTTGGAATTTGGTGCATGACACTATGCGCCTTAAAATTTGATTCTCTGTTATTTACCATGCAATGAACTCTTACATGAAGACATTGATGTATACATCTTTGAATAATATAAGAAAGGAAACAAACAACAAACAATTTGGAACAAGCAAACAGCTGTGCAAAAAGTCATAGTATTGGCTTTCTACTTGATAAATCAAGCCTTAACCATGTGCAGTGTCTCCTTTGAAACCTGCATTTGTAGGTGTTGGTTGTATATGAAGTGCTTTACATCTTTCTTTCAGAATCCACAAGGAACCTGGGTTGAAGAATGTTGGAGCCAGAGCGAAGCTAACCATAATTAACAGGATGAATAGCCAGGGGGATCTTTACAGTCTTTGTAATTTGTGTCTTTAGAGCTGCATACAATAATTGAAAATTACTAGTGAGACAGCAGAAGCAATCTATGCTAAATTGACAATTGCAAACTAGGTTTCATTTTACCATCCACTATCTTGGATTTTTTTGCTATTAACCCTGACTTCCTCTGCCTCTTCTGTTTGTGATGAAACTCCTGATTGTTCTGTCAGCAGGCTTGATAAACTTTTGCAGAACTGATCATTAACATGTGATTAGCTCAGTAAGTTCTCTCTAAATTCTAGACTAGAAACATAACTAGCTTAGGAATATATTCATCATACCTCTTCGTACACATGTAGCTCCCCTACAGATTTTGATATTTGTATTACACAATTGGTGGGAGCAACCTCAATCACCTGTAATTTGCCACAGTGGTGAGAGACCTTGATGTGTTATTGTGAAAGGAGAGTATATGACAGTTAAATTACCTCTGCTGAGATGTCAATGTATGATCTAGAATATCTAGTCATCTTCTGTTTTGGATGCATCTTTATCTGATATGGTGCAGAGTTGTGAATAATTTGTGCCCAAAAAGAGTTGGGGAAGGTTGAAAGGCTTAAGAGTAGTATAAGCAGATTATACCTTGTAATTCTTCATTTTTTCTACTGACAAACTCACATCCGTCGCCGCAGCTTCGATTTTCTTTATCGTTTCGTTAATTGTATGCTTGGATCCAAACATTGCTTTCTGCTTATTTTCATCCTAAAATTGGGAAAACAAAATGATTGGTTTAATTAGGATATGAACCAAGTAGGCTTTTACCATAATGACTCATATTCATATTCTTAGACTTGCCTGCTCTTCAAAGAGACCTGATAAATCGAGATCATGTGACATGGCTATCAACTGAAAAGCATTTATGAAACTTGGCGATTTGGGAATCTTTGTCTCTGTGGCAATCTCCTGTTGAGAAATTCAAATAGTTAGGTCAATTTATGAAACTCTCTACCTTGCTAGTGCATTGAGCTTTTACCTCAGTTGAATCGAAAGCGGCTTTAACATCATCCATGTGGATTTTCTCATTACATTCATATCCACAAGCAGGCACATAATCCTTTTGAAACCATTTATCTTCGATGATATCCGGTATGGTCATACGCTGCGGTCGCAGAACAAAAATAAAAATTTTGAAGTTGTTGTTCATTATAGAATCCGAAAATTGACAAAATTAGAATATTCAAGGGCTGTACCGTTTGAGGATTGGGATCAAATATTCTGGAGAGCAGTTTCTTTTGGCCTTCAGTAAACCATGGTGGATAAGTATATTCTGCTCTGGATATCTTTGTGCAAATATAGTCATCAGGGAAATGGTATTGTTTGTATTAGAAACTGAATTGATATATATTGACATTCGTAGCTACCTTCTTATATAAGTTCATCAGGTTACTGTCATCAAATGGTAGATATCCAGCAAGCACTTCAAATAGGATTACCCCACAAGACCAAACATCGGCAGGTGCTCCGTCGTAACCCTTATTCATAAGCAGCTGTGCTCGAATAAACATCAACTCTTATCAGCTTAAGTTTTTAAGATAAGTGATGATTTAACAACCCGACTCCAATCACATCTACTACTCACCTCGGGTGCTACATAGCTCGGGGAGCCACAAGCTGTGGTAAGCGTGTCGCCAGGCTGTTAATTTATCAGAATTTCAGCCCAAGAACTCTGCTGTATATAAAATAAAAATAAAGGATGATGAGCAGAACAAGATCTTAAAGGTTGCTGCTACCTTCCGCAATGCACTTAGTCCAAAATCAGATACTTTCAGATTCCCCTTTTGATCCAGAAGCAAGTTCTCTGGCTGCACATGGGATGCAAATATCCTAATCAGGATTTCGTTCTCTCCTTTGTATTATAACACAGAATTGGCCAACAGGGAAATGTTATATAGATTGTATTCACCGACCTTTAGATCTCTGTGATATACCCCTTTGTTATGGCAATAGTCCACCGCATCAATCAATTGCTGGAAAAGCTTTCTTGCCTCCCATTCCTCTAACTTCTGGACATAAGACTGTGAAAAGATCATGGAATATTAGAATTTTCTCAACACCATGTTTATATCCTGAGGAAAGCAGATGATTCATAATAATTCTCACCATCTTGTCTGTGACTTGTCCTCCCGACACATACTCCATTACAATGTAAATTTTTGTCTTTGTGCCAAGAACCTATACGGTTGGGATTTAGACACACAGAGACAGGAATAAGAAAGACATAATTTTCCTGCATGAAGGAAAGAATTCTGAAACTCTAAAACACACCTCATGTATTCGTACGATGTTGGGGTGATGGAGAAGCTTCATTGTTCTGATTTCTCTCTGTACCTGAAATCGAAGGAAGAAAGCTTTACTTTTAACAAACTTGATGAAGGTAGGTGGAAGAAGAAGGGGGAAAAAAATAAAAATAATAGAGAAAGAGATGGGAATTTTTGCCTGAGACTTAAGATTGCATTCCATGACCATGTGCTTGTCAATGATCTTGACGGCGACATACTTGCCGGAGGTGCTGTCCACGCCAAGCTTTACCTTGGCGAAAGTACCTTCTCCGATTGTCCGACCAAGTTTGTACTTTCCTATGCTGTTGGCAGCAAATCCCATTTTCCGATATGAAAAAATATATGTAGATGTTCTCCTTCTTCCCCCAACAACCTGCGCTTCTACACTCCCTGCGAGTGATTCTTGTAACCGCTCTGCTCTACGGCTATATTATTGTCGAAATTCAGTGAGAGGTGATTGGTTTCGGGAGATAGCTCGTGCTTCTTGGTTGCAGCTGTCATACTCCTGGCTCTCATGTCTTCGAAGATGTGTGATTTATGAGAGAGTCTTGGAAGACTTGGCTTTTCATAGTCTTCCTTGAGATGGAAGGGAGGATGACCGGTAGGTTATTTGGGGAAGAGCAGGAAACGTGATTTGAATGGAAGGTAGCCGTTAGTGTCAAGGTTCGTCAGCGACTCAGCAGTGGCGGTCACATGGTAATTTCCTTTTTTTTATAATTTTAGAGAAATAACCCAAAATTGCTGAAAGGGAGGTGGCAGGGCAATAAATTTGTCCTTAGAATTCCTTCTCTACTTTCCTGTTCACTGATTCTTGTTGAGAAATGGGTACAACCTAATAAGATTATATAGGTAAATTTAATTAAATGAGCGGAACTCCTCAACTCTAACCTTAACCCTAACCCTATCTTATTTAATTTCATGTAAAAAATTGTAATCGTTAAATGTCCTATGTCAAGTTTAGAACGTATCGAAGCATATATATAAGATTATATAAGTTAACTCTAATTCAACCTATTTAATCAAACAACTCAGACATCCTAACTCATTTAATTTCATGTAAAATATTGTCAGCAAAATGTACGGTGTTAAATTTAGGTCGTATTGGAATATGTTTATAAGACTATATAGGTCAATCATAACTCGACCCATTTGCTTGAACGGCTCACATCCCTCAATTTTAACCCTAACCTGTTTAGTTTCATGTAAAAAATTGTTTAGTACTAAATGTCACGTATTGGGTTTGGGTTGGGTTGAAGTATGACCTTAACCCAATTTATTTAATTAAATAAATCAGACATTACTACCCTAACTCGTTAATTTAGTGTCATGTTCGCAAATCATATAAAAAATTGTCACCGTTACACTGAGCAACATAGGTTACTCATGGCAGATCCCCAAGTGAGATGTTAATTAATAAAATTTAAAGAGGCCAAAGAGCTTTATAATTAAGATCATAATAATTTGCCTTCATATATATATTTATAACACCGGCCATATCGGGTTCACACCGACCATTGAGTTGATGATGAAACAAAACTCTATTTGCTTCAATTCTTATCGATTTAATAAACATTACTAGATTTTTTTTTACCATTTGAAGAAGACTGAATGCCTTTTAATATACACAATTATTAGGTAAGCCTGTTTCTGGGGTGGCCATTTATGAGTCTATTCTATTCTATTCTGATTTAACACACGCGCGAGAAACCTTCAGCCATGTGGCCATTTTATGTCCATTTGCTTGGATATATATATATTTTATTATTATTATATATTTTTTTTGTCTTCACACATTTATTCAATACATGGTAATAATGTATTTTAATACAATATTATTGTAAACAGTTTGATTTCATGTTCAACGAGTTTTGTCTATTCTGTGCATTCTCGATGTGACGGTTGGTTTTAATCAGAGGCAGAATTGGAAAATACTAGCAAAGGCCATGGTCCTCCCAAATGATAAGAAAAAAAAAAAAAAAAAGATACATTTTTTTTAACTGGTCTCTTCCCAAATTTTTTTTTTTTATTTTGAATCCCTCAAATTTGAAGCTGGTTCCTCACCCACCTTGGTTCTAATGTCAAAAAATATATACTCTAAATAAATAGACTTATAAAAAAAAAAAGTGTTTAAAAACTTATATACATATTAAAAATATTATGTAAAATACTTAGAATCGTGACACACGAGGAAGAAACATTATTTGTTGGAGTAAGAAATAGGGTGAAGCTGAGCTGTGGATGCTTCATTATATGTTTTTTTTATTCATGTCTGTTTCTTCGTACGTGTTTTCCTCTTTTCTTGGGGGTAGCTGGGATGAGAGGCAGCTCAGATCGTGCTTGGTTAAAAAAAAATAAAACAAAAAATAAAAAAATTCATAGTAGTTATCACATTTAACATGTGCCTTTTACTTGGTGTTGAAAAATATCTGCATTTACACACGTGGACATATATATAGCCTAGGTGGATGACAAAAAGTCGTGAGTGGAGCCCAATACATAGAAGTTGCAAGAGTCCAAAACATCAAAAATATCATCACCGCGTCTCTTGGACGCTGCGTTTCAAACATTCCCGACCCGACTATATAGGAGATAATTTGGTGATGAGTCCAATGATTTTGAAATTTACTTGCAACTTGGGAACGACGAGGCTCCCGTAGGATAATACGTGCGAATATTCTAAGTTAGACTTTAAGTTTTAAAAAAAACAAACAAACAAACCGTACACCAATTGTTAATTTACTTACCACAATTATCGATACCAAAATCCACAAAAGTATAAAATTTTGCAACATGGTAATTTTGTTAACCAAAATCCACAAAAGTATAAAATTTTGCAACATGGTAATTTTATTAACAAAGTACATCTTTTGAGTAACTTTTTAAAAGTAAAATCATTTCGGGGTAACTAACTCTAAATGCATTCATCCACCATAAATGACTTGTGTTACGGATTATTTTTACTTACAAAATCTTTATAATTATGAAGACTCAATTTATTATAACCAAGCAAACGACTCATATCAGGTTAAATTTCTTCCTCATTTTTTTCTAGTGGTTAGGGATTCGAACTTGTTTGCGATAGTAGTCTGCAAACCAGATGCTACTAAGAAGAGACTTTACCAACTTGTACTTTGGTAAGGCTATAGTGACAGACTCGCCTTCTCAAATAGTAGTTATGGTTTATACCGAATATTTCACAGCGGATGAAAATCCTGATGGTCACGTCCAGAGAGAAAATTACATTGGTTGCCCCTTCTCCGCCCTTTTGTTAAAAAAAAAAGAAAAAAGAAAAAAAAAAAAGCAAACGACTCATTCCCCAGCTGTCACCATAGTGGCTCTAAAACATCTGGCATTTTTCTATAAGAATCACTTCCATAAAAGAACCTTGTCTAGCTAGCTACTACAACCAAAACTCTAGTGATTGTAGGGTTTTTCCTGTGGTTTGAATGGCAAGGTTGAACTAAGAAAGAAGGTTTGTTGCTATTTAGGCTCAAGAAAATTAAATGAAGAACCTCTCCATGAACAATAAAAAAAATATAGCCTCTAAAAGTCTATGAAAGTTGTGGTATAGGCTTATATAGAGATTGAGAAAATTGAGGTTTTAGGTCAAGGTTGATTAAAATTAAATTACTCAACAATGGGGTTTGATCAATTGAGACTCAAGTTCGGTCGAGAAAGTGCGATTTCACCTTCTCGCACAACCAAGGTTCGTCCTAGTCATCAAATGAGCTTCTCATAATATTGACCTAGAAAATGTATGTGAAATACAAAGTTATATCCCTTTGAATCAAATTTATAATGCCATTATGATTGCGTTTATCTGACCTCAAAATCAAAATATCTGGTTGTTTTATTATGACTATATCTCTACTTGGACAACATTCAAAAACCCTAATTTTGTATGCATTAGACCGACATTTACATCGACCTTAATCCTTAACTCAAAAACAGTAAGCATTACAACCCAAAAACAAATGTGGGCACATGAATTTGCCAAATACAAAAATAAAACCTAACAATCTTCTCTTTCGACAATTCTGTGACAAAACATTCCAACCAACAATTACAACACAATAAATTACAAAGCAATCCTATCAAACCACTACACCTAATTCAGAATTCATTTGCTGATTCCCACCACAGAGGCCGACCGTACAGTCTAACCAACAATAATAACTATATTTCTATAAGATTCAAGCTCATCTAAAGTTACTGTTTATATATGCAAATAGTGTGAGACAACGTATTTGCATATTTCATTTAAAAATAATAATTTTGAACAATCAAATAGATGAGGCTCAATATATATATAATTCTGTCCATTTGAAAACTCTCAAGATAGCTTACATACTTAGAAACACCCTTTTTTTTTTTTGGTTAAGTAAATTGAGTAATTTGGGGAGTAGATGAGAGCACTAAATAAACATCAACCCCAACTCAAAGCTTTCAAACAATATATTTAACAAATCACCACCCCAAAGTAGCATACATATTTAATAAACCACCATGTGTATACAGCTGTTTTATTTTTATTTTTTGGTAAACATAAACTCAAGGCAGCTTAAGTAACAAATTAAAGATCATGCTGATCAATCTGTCAAATAATGTGCATATATATAGATTTTAATTCTTTTAAGTCGTGGGTATTTGTTAATTAGAAACGTGTTTGTGTCATTCTAAACTACTGTTTATCTTCTAAAAGTTGAAGATTAGCTGCCAACAAAGCATCGTTCGTGGGTTTTGTTTGGCTGTCACAGCTAGGTTGGTTGAGAAGATCGAATATCGATCGTTAATATATCATATTATTGGAATTAAGCAATGCCAGCGGTGTAACCCTTGAAGCTTTGATGTAGAAAATCTTCAAAGTTATACAATAATATTGCCAAAACAGTGTATATAGAAGACTAGAACAAAAATATTAAACAAAACAAACATTATTGGAGGGTAACCCTATCCACAAACAAAAGTGAAAGGACGACTGCCAAGTAGGCATTTACTAATTGTCATATATATATATACAGACAAGAGACAACTACAACAATCCTTGCCATGCTGTCGAATTAAGTTTCTGATAGGTGCATGATCAACTTTATATATATATATATATATATATATATATATATATATAGACAACTATAACAATCCTTGCCATCTTGTCGAATTAAGTTTCGGATAGGTGATCAAAAGTTGACAGGGGCCGAGGACAATAGAGATAAGAAGGAATAAATTGTATGAAAGTATGATTATTATCTTAATATCTTATTGTTATATAGATTTTTTGTTTTTGTTTTTTGATGAAGATTATTATGAGAATTGGAGAATGCCTAGTGGCTAAGCCACGCCAGGTCCAAGATCAACACCTCCATCGATCTCCACCTCCACAGGATGCAATACAAACTATCTTCTCTTTGACTTCGGGTTTCAAACACTCATTTATACATCTCTCATGGACACTATGCTCACGGGGACTCTGTTATACCTATTTTTACTAACTTCACTCTTTTAACTAAGGTTTGGGTTGACTTAGACGTCGGGGTGTCTCTGGTATCTGGACCAATTGATCCTTCCTTAAAACCGACCGAGATCCATGCATGCATCAACAAGTCTTATTAGAATTTGGGTTATATATTATTAGAAATCTAGAGGATAGAAGTATTATTGGTTAGAATTATATTTTCGTTCGAATTCTTCTTCTAAACTTATATAAACCACTCTACGTACCTTCATTAATAAAATAAAATAAGAAATGCTAATATTTTAAAGAATAATGTTATTTTGCATTAATCTCTCGACTATATCAATCTTAATTAAAACTTTTTTAGAATAAATTAAACATACCATACATGTCAGCTGAGAATACTAAAAGAATGTTAAAAAAAATGAAAAATAATATAATGTTTTTCTTTTTTAAATGATTTTCGTTTGCATAGAGGCTCAAGATTCTTCTAGCTAATTGTCCTACAAATCTTCTAATTATCCTATGATGAGCATAGGGTTCAGTTTTTTTTTTTTTTTTGTTACCCTATTGCCCAAAAAATTCTTTCATCAATCACTTTTCTCACCTAATTTGATTTTTTTTTTTCTCGCCTAATTTGATTTAGCATGTAATTACAGTATGGACCATTGATGCGAAGCTGAGCATCACGGTCCGTATCCTAAACTATGGAGCACTAAATACATCTTCGCATTTTTGTCCACTTTTTCTTCATATCAAATCAATATAGTTGAAAGTTTTTAAGAGGTAGTTCAATTGATTGTGGACTACACTTAATAAAGTAAAAATTACTAGTTTGAATTCTTCTATCCTTCTTCGCTTGTGTGAACATATAAAAAAAAAAATCAATTATAAAGATGAGAACAAGAAAGTAATAAGTGAATTAAGGTACTTTGGAATTATAACATGAACGTAAAATGGTCATTTCACTTTTTGATTGGACCTTTGTACCCTTATGTTATAACTAATTAACCGATTCTTCTCTGGTTTAAGATGAATGGGGATGTCAAAGTGATATTTAAATTTAGATTTAATTGTTCAAATATTAAAATTAAGGTTTAATAAGAAAATTGTAAAAGAAAGAGAAAGTTTGTGGGGCAGCTTAAAGGAAGAAAAAATGAAAATAAAGATAAAATTTTACTTTAATTCCCCGTTTCTTTTGACGTAAAATGATTTTTAGGAAAATGATTTTCGTATTTTACAGTATTTAGTGCAACGTAAAATAATAGTCAACAGAAAACATTTTCCTTTTGACTGAAAATTCTTCTTTAATTTTTGAAAAATGTTTTATTATTGGTTTTGAAAATCGTAAACCATTTTTCGATTTTGAGCATGTCATTCTCAAATTGACGTACCCTGCCAAGACTCGCCCAGGACCCTGTCTGGACTTGACCCGGACCCGTCTGGGATTTGACCAGGACTTGTCCGTGACTTGACCGGGACCCGTCCTGACTTGATCAGGACCTGCTCGAGACTTGACTAGGACCTGTCCGGGACCCGTTCAGAACTTTATTGGGACTCGCCCGAGACCTACCTTGAACTTAATCGGGACCCGCTCGGTACCTACCCGAGACTTGACTGGGACCCGCTAAAGACTTTACGATGACTCATTCGAGACCTGCCTAGGACCCTCCCAAGACTTTACCAGGAGTTGCTCGGGACTCGCCAGGACTTAATTGGGACTTGATCGGGACCTGCTGAACTTGACCAGGACCAGTCGAGACATTACTGAGACCCACCTGGGACTTGACCAGGACCTGCCCGGAACCCGCCCAAGACCTGTCTGAGACTTGATCGGGACCAGTCCAGGATTTGATCGGGACATGTCCGGGTCTCGAACGGGTCCCAGGTGGATCCTGGTCAGGTCCCGGTCAAGTCCTGGGTGGGTCCCGGGTAGGTCTCAGGTGGGTCCCGATCAAGTCTCGAGCAGGTCCTGGTCAAGTCCCAAGCGGGTCCCGGGCAAGTCTCGGATAGGTCTCGGTAAAGTCTCATGTGGGTCCAGGTCAAGTCTTGAGCAGGTTCCCGATGGGTCCCGATAAAGTCTCGGGTGAGTCTTGGTCAAGTCCCGAGTGGGTCCCGTTAAAGTCCTGGGCAGGTCCCAGTCAAGTCCTAGGTGGGTTCCGGGACCTACCCGTAAATTTAGAGTTTAATATGATTTAATTAATATATATTGTGATTTTTTGTACAAGCTAAATACTGTAAAATGTTTTCCAAAAAATTATTTTCTGTTATAAAATATTTTATGACGGAAATCATTTTACGTCGAAAGAAATGAGGTTAGAGGAATTCAATTTAAAACAGAATCTCTCGAACCAAACAATAAAATTTGATAAGTCTCACCCGAAAAAAGAAAAGAAGAAAAATTAATCCCAGGAAAAAGAAAAGAAGAAAAATTCCGCCTACCAAAAAAATCATTTAGATACTTCATCGATTCATCATCATCTATATAACATCACATCATTTTATATAATCCATCAACTTTTAAGATATAGGTCACAATAATAGAGTGATCATAAACATGACAAAGACTAAAAGATAAACATAAAACTAAAACATCTAACAAAAAGACTCGCATTGCCCACATACTTCTTAATCTTATGTCATCACAATAGCAACCCTTTTTGACTTGGTTTTTTTTTTTTCTATGAAGATTGTTGATGGCAATTTGAACTCTTGTTAACAAGTTAAGGCACACCCTGTTGGTAGTTGACAAATTTAATTCTTGTTGACACACAACTCCTTGTTGGTGATTTAGATTTTAGGATACGACTCCGTCATATATATTTCTGCTCCTGCTCGGCGGGATTACAACATATGATATATATATATATATATATATATATATATATATATATATTGCCCCTACATTTGTTTGCTATTGTTATTAGCATACAAAAAATAACCACTTTCTTTTGGGATGCATTAAAAATAGAGACATACCCAATAAAAACGTGACACATTTTATATAATTTGATGACACCAGCTAATTAGATTACATCTCAACCATCATTCTAAGTCATACTGTTACAATAAATTAACATAATTTATTCTATCTCTAAAATTTTACTTTATGCGTAACTTTCTCTCATTTTCATATTCCTGATGTAAGAGCATTTTGTGAGAATTTGACAGTCACATCTTCTAAAAAAATAAATAAATACAACATTCAAGTTAATAAATTTTGACAAAGTTTTTATTTAAATTAAGTTGAAAAAAATTGGGTTACTCTTTTTATTAAACTGACATTTATTTTTAAAACATGAAAATTGAAGGAGTAAACTGTAATTTTAGCCTGATCTAGGGGCCTATAAATTATTTTTTATACCACAGGAGGCGATTTGTGATTTAGGCCAACTATAGGGATTTATAAATTATTTTTTATATCTCATCAAGTGATTTGTAATTTAGGCTAATCTCAATGACCAATTTTATATTTATCATTTAAAAAAAAACAATATTCACATAAAATGTAAAAAATAAAATAAAACATAAATAAAAAACCTGTATCATTTCTCTAAAATATATATATATATTAGGGCTGGCAATTTTTACACGACCCGCGAAAACGACACGGACACGACACGAATAAACAGGTAATGGGTTTGGGCTAATCGGGTTCGGGTCTTAATCGGGTCTACCCGTTTAAGACCCGCGAATTTTCGTGTCTGGCGGGTCTACCTGTTAGACCCGGCTAATTGCGGGTCTGGCGGGTACCCGCTAGACCCGGTTACTGTTCGGGTCTGGTGGGTACCCGCCAGACCCGGCGGGTACCTTCTAGACCCGGTTACTGTTCACTTTTTTTCTTTTTTCTTTTTCTTTTAAAAAAAAAAAACATTAAAAAAATTTAAAAAAAAAAAAAAAAAAATTTCCTAAACTAAACTAACCCTAAGCCTAGTGTAAAATTGGTATTATACATATATAATTATAATTTAGGAATAAATGTAAAAGTGGTCAATTTGGTTGGCTTAATTTATAAATTCTATTATATAATTATTATTAGATAATCATATGATTTAATGATCAATTAATCATGTGATATAATCGTATAAATTCCAATAACAATACATTAATAATTCAATTGTGGTTAAAAGTAACACATTGTTGAATCCAATGTTAATTACTTAATTTGATATTATACAAATGGCATTATCATTGTACATGAATACTATGCTTAAGTATTTAAATTATCATTAAATCATATGATTAAGTATTGATCTTATACATTTGTATTATTCAATATATATGTATAATTATAATTTATAACGCATATGGACTTATAACATATACTAGAAGTGAGAATGAAGTTTCTAGTTAATTATTGTATTAGTATCAATTTGTATACTTATATCATATTATATATGTATAATTTGTTATTAGATAATCATAAGATTTAATGATCAATTGATCATGTAATATAATCATATAAATTCCAATGACAATACATTAATACTTTAATTGTGGTTATAAGTAACATATTGTTGAATCAAATGTTAATTACTTAATTTGATATTATACGAATGTCATTATCATTGTACACAAATACTATGATTAAGTATTGATCTTATATGTTTATAATTATATTATTTATTATGCATATAATATAATGCTATTGAATTAAGTATAACCCATATAACATATATTATTTAATTACTATTATATGGATTTAAATATATATAACTATTTTTTGTAATATATTTTGTATATATATATACAAGATATTTGAACGAGCTAATAATTTGTTAACAATTAAATTAACAATGTTATTGATATTATTATTACTACATTTTTTAAAAAGTAAGAAAGAAAAGAAAAGAAAAAAAAAGAAAAGTGTTTTAAGTTTTTTAAACGGGTCGGGTCGGGTTGGGTCTACCCGATAGGACCCGGTTATTTTAAACGGGTAAAACGGGTCGTGTCGGGTTACCCGATTATTTTCGTGTCATAATCGTGTCAGACCCGATTATCCGTTTAGCTAAACGGGTCGTGTCTGGATATAGGCTAATCGTGTAACAGGTACCCGCAGGTCGTAAACGGGTCGTGTATAGGTACCTGTTTTGCCACCCCTAATTATATATAGGCCCGCGCGGTCAGATGCGTATTCAAGTGTGTTGGATTGCGTTGGATATAATATATAGAAGGACAAAAATACCGTGGAATGAAAATTGCTTGTTAATAAGTACTAAAATTATGTCCATTTCCTATGTATTGCTTGACAAAATAATAATAATAATAATAATAATAATAAAATAGTAAAACTATGTGGTCTGTAATGGCTGACGTGTTAACTGTTAACATCAACCGTAAGTGTCATCAATGACCTTACCCTTTTTTTTGGCCCGTTTCATTTCAACCGGAGAAATTTTAGTTGGTTTTAAAATGAGGACAAAATTATTCTTTCGTACTTTTTTTTTTTATCAATGTTGCCTTCGAGTATGAATCGACGATTCAAATTCAATTGTTTGGAGTCTTTGGACAAGGATATTCTCTTCCGCTCATTTGAAGTGTATGAGATCCAATTGGTTTTAAAATAAGGGTAAAATTGTCTTTTCACATTTTTTTAAAACAATTTTATCTTTCTATTTATACCAACCAATGAATTTGAGAGGATTCAAATTCCAATTCTTTTTGAGTCCAAATATTGGTTAGGACGAATATTTCTTGTCACTTATTAGAGTATGCTGAATAAAATTTCTTCCAAACCAATTTAGAGCAAATGATTTGTTGAGTAACAGTACTTAGCAACAATGCAGCTCACTGCTAATATTCAGCTATTTTTTCTAAGCCGAATGTGAAGTAGTTTTGAAAAACAAAAAACAAAACAAAAAATTACTACAAAATTAATCAAATTAAAACAATTTTGTTGTTGTACTCCGACATGCCATTTTAGCTTGATGATAATTAAGGAAGGTAGGCAGAAGTTTTGTGGATCTAGCTGTCATTGCTTCATATATTTGAGGACAGCAAAGAGTCGTCCAAATGGGGCATGTGGGAAACCAAAATGAATAATTAGCACGTTTGGAATTTGAAGCCCCATATCCAAAGAAATCATGGCATGAAATATGAATTAATACACATGGCATGGTCATTGGTCAAGGATCTACAACTTTGCCCAATTTAGTATATCCCAGCATTCAACAACCACATATTTTTATGTAGGACAGCCATGAACACTTAAATTGCCTATTGGGATTTCCTCATTCCAACCATTTTTCATTAATTGCCTTCCCCAATTTTCACCTCCATATGTTAGGGTAGATCCATAGAGTTAAACTTCTGTACGGTGTTTATCTAACCACATGAAAATTACTTTAAGGCCACTGAACCACCACCTTTCGATTGCAGCGGTAGTTGTGCCTCATCTTAGGCATCATCATGATTAATTGATTCAAACGAATCTTATTGCACCACTATGGATAAGAAAAATGATATTTCATATTTTGTGGTACATCAATCGATCTCACATCTATCTTTGGTTTAAATGAGTCTCGTCACACCACTTTCGTCCCAAAGGCCTACCAATTGTGTAGTTCAACTAAATAATTATAAGAAGCTGGCAACACTTGGCATTACTCACCAAACAAAATGTGTATTTTGTACGGGATTATATAAGTTCATGTTGGAACTAGTGGCCCATATTAGAACATCAGTGGTTAGTCAAGTAGAATACATTCGTACATATGTTATCTTGTAACCCTTAATCATTAATAGAAAAATACAATTACACTCAATGTGAACATAGACACATTATCGAACCACGTAAATTTGTATTTCGACTTTTTTTTAGTCTCTCTTTTCGATTCCATATTATTTATCATTGTTTTACATAGAATCGAAGTGTTACATAGACTTAGAAAGATTTAATTGGACAAATTATATATAAGTTGAGTGATATTTATGGCTCTCCCAATTTATGATTAAATTGTTTTTCTGTTTTGTCGTGGGAATTGTTTATGGCTCTGTTTGCCAAGAAACCAAATTGAGCTACAAGTGGACCAACACTACTCATCTCAAAATCAATTCAACATTCTTACTTTTAACATCATATCAATAACTTTTTATTACCATTCAAATAAAAAAATCACTATAATTTTTTTATTTACAAAATATTCTTACTTTTTTTTCACATTAATTAAATATGTTGCAGTTTTAGTCGGATCCACTCCCTTTTTCAAGTTCTTTTGCCAAAGACAATGTATATAAATAAGGCTACTCAATCCATTGTTGCAAATGTTAGCAAAACAGGTACCTGACACGACCTGATTATGACCCGCAGGTACTCATTACGTGATTAGCCTATACACGAACACGACCCGTTTAGTTAAACGGGTAATCGGGTCTGGCACGATTATAACACGAAAAATAGTCGGGTAACCCGACATGACCCGTTTTACCCGTTTAAAATAACCGGGTCATATCGGGTAGACACAACCCGACACGATCCAAACCGTTTAAAAAGCTTAAAACACTATTATTATTTTCTTTTAAAAAAAAAATGTTGTAATAATAATACCAATAACATTGTTAATTTAATTGTTAACAAATTGCTAGCTCGTTCAAAGATCTTGTATTTATATATACAAAATATATTACAAAAAATAGTAATATATGTTTAAATACATATAATAGTAATTAAATAATATATGTTATATGGGTTATACTTAATTCAATAGCATTATATTATATGCATATTAAATAATATAATTATAAATGTATAAGATCAATACTTAATCATATGATCCAATGCCAATTCAAATAATTAATCATATTATTCTTGTACAATGATAATGTCATTCGTATAATATCAAATTAAGTAATTAACATTTGATTCAATAATGTGTTACTTATAACCACAGTTAAAGTGTTAATGTATTGTTATTGGAATTTATATGATTATATCACATGATCATTTGATCATTAAATCCTATGATTATCTAATAACAAATTATACATATATAGTATGACATAAGTATATAAATTTATACTAGTACAATAATTAAGTAACTAGAGACTTCGTTCTCACTTCTAATGTATGTTGTAAGTTCATATACGTTATAAATTATAATTATACATATATATTGAATAATATAAATATATAAGATCAATACCTAATCATATAATTCACCCCAAGAGGTAGCTCAATCGGCTGGGACTACGCCTAATGAAGTAGATGTCACTAGTTCGAATCCCCCTGACCCCTCTTGTGCGGACATATAAAAAAAAAAAAAAAATCAAATGATTCAATGATAATTCAAATACTTAATCATAGTATTCATGTACAACAATAATGTCATTCGTATAATATCAAATTAAGTAATTAATATTATATTTAACAGTCCACAAGAGATAGCTCAATTAGTTGTGAACCACGCCTTATGAAGCGGAGATCACAAGTTCGAATCCCCCCTCCCCCTACCCTTGCGTGGATATGTCAAAAAAAAAAAAAAAAAATTATATTCAACAATATGTTACTTATAACCACAATTAAAGCATTAATGTATTGTCATTGGAATTTATATGATTATATCACATGATCAATTGATCATTAAATCTTATGATTATCTAATAACAAATTATACATTTATAATATGACATAAGTATACAAATTGATACTAATACAATAATTAACTAGGAACTTCGTTCTCACTTCTAATGTATGTTATAAGTCCATATACGTTATAAATTATAATTATACATAAATATTGAATAATACAAATGTATAAGATCAATACTTAATCATATGATTTAATGATAATTCAAATACTTAAGCATAGTATTCATATACAATGATAATGTCATTTGTATAATATCAAATTAAGTAATTAACATTTAATTCAACAATGTGTTACTTATAACCATAATTGAATAATTAATGTATTATCATTAAAATTTATATGATTATATCACATGACTAACTGATCATTAAATCATATGATTATCTAATAATAATTATATAATGAAATTTATAATTTAAGCCAACCAAATTCACCAATTTTACATTTATCTCTCAATTATAATTATACATGTATAATACCAATTTTACACTAAGCTTAGGGTTAAGTTTAGTTTAGGATTTTTTGTACTCTAAAAATTATATATATAAAAAAAAAAAAAAAAAAAAAAGAAAGAAAGAAAAAAGGTGAATAGTAATCGGGTCTAACAAGTACCCGCTAGACCCAAATAATAATTGGGTCTGGCGGGTACCCGCTAGACCCGAACATTAACCGAGTCTGACAGGTACCTGTCAGACCCGAACAGTAATTGTGTTTGACGAGTCAACCCGTCAAACACGAAAATTACTGGGTCTTAATCAGGTCGACCCACCAGACACGAAAATTACCGGGTCTTAATCGGATAGACCCGATTAATACCCAAACTCGATAAGCCCAAACTCAATACCTATTTTTTCGTGTCGTGTTAGTGTCATTTTCTCGGGTCATGTCAAAATTGCCCGCCCTGACGGCCATTCAAGCCTATTTGCACTTTTTGTCGTTTACTCTTATGTGCACTTTTTGTCTTTCACAATTATGTTGGTGGGACCGTTTTATTGCTATTATTTTAAGGTTTGGTGGACAAGGCCCCTCTGCGTCGAAAGTGATTTGAAATTAAAAAAATGTTAGGACCACGCCTCATCATGAAAGGTGGATGTTACTATTTTGAAGTCTTATTCTCGGTTTTGTTTTGTTTTGTTTTTGTTTGTTTGTTTTTTTTTTTTACATATAAAAAATATATATTAGGTTTTTAAATAAATTTTACAAAAAAAAAAAAAAACTCTTATAAACTAATGTGGCACAATATAATTATGTTTTTTAAAATTTGAATTTATCTTATTTTAAATCATGTTGTGTCATATTAATTTGTAAAATTTTTTTTTGTAAGCCTAGCATTTCTCTTAAAATTATTATATGTAAAGGTAATTTTAAATTTTTGTTTTATTGTTTGTTTTTCTAAATATAATTTTTTAAATTTTAAGAAGGGTATTTTTTTATTAAAGATATTGACATTTTTTGGTAGCTTAAGAGAGATGTTAACACAATTAGTAGTTTGAGAGAGTATGTATAGTATTGAATGTGTTTGGTAAATCTTTTTGCAGTGAGTTTTTCGTTTAAGGAGTAATAAAAAATAATTGATATGATATAGATGTGAAATAAGATTATTTTTTTAATGAGGTTTGCCGTACTGTGTCACTTTTCCTTAAAAATTTTTAAGACAGTATATTATTTAATTTATATAAATCATTAAATACATCAACTTTAAATATTGACCATAATATATTTTAAAATTTTAAATTAAAGAGTTTATTCCTTGAAAATCGTTGGCTACTACCGATTAGCCTCCTAGGGGCAGTGTTTCCCATCCATAACCTTTTGGATTCGGCATATAAATATACATATCCCTCAAATTACCATTTTATTGTAATAGGGATGAGAAATATGCATATCTATAATTGGTAATTTGAGGGAGTATATATATATATAAATAAAAACAAAGATTTGGTAAAATTGGTCATCCTGTATCATATCAACCAATAATGGATATTTTAATTCTGCTAATAATAGAGCACACGTTTTTAATTGAGCATATATTATTCAAGCATGTTTCTATAAAGAAATAATAGTCTGTCAAATAATATATATATTTACACATGGCCATCTAAGGAAAAGAGGAGGAGAGATTCAAATTAGTGATCTCTGTTTTATTAGATATAGTTCACAACAGATTGAACTACTTCTTAAAAACAACTAATAATGTTTTTGCGTGCAGGCAAAAATATAAAAATATTATATTTATTTAAATTACGATAGAATCCTATTTATTCATTTTTGTAAATTATCTCTCAGTCTCCATTCCTTTAAATGAAAGTCATATATAATAATTCAATCAAATAAATAAATAAAAGTCATAGATAATTAAAATAAATAAAATAAAATAAAAGTCATACTGCTCGACGCTTATCGGTTCACTGTCACACTGTCACACTTGGACAAGTGGCAGGCATCATAAATTTTTTTTAAAAAAATTTCAAATAAAATTTAGCTGATACATTATTTAGTCCTGATCTTCTTTCTTAATTTGCAACAATGGATAAGTTTCATCAATTTGGACCGTTGGGTGAAATTTGGACCACTGAGAGAGAGAGAGAGACAGAGACTTCTTGTTGCCCACTTGTGAATTATTGTCCAATTGAAGAAATCGACTGTCACCGCATGTACAAACATTTTGAAGTAGATATATAATTTTTTTTTACCGGCCCCCACAACCAAAAAAAATCTTCCCATCTGTCAATCACGTGGGATTTTAATTTCTCCACACAACCAAATATTCACCGGGCCTAGCTAGAAAACTCACCTGTCAGTTGAGGACCCTTTCATAACGACTTTCTGCTCATACAATGATACAAGGAAAAAACAAAATAAAAGTTCATAATAACTAACTCATAGTACAGTTACAAAAATGCATATGCACTCCATGACGTACGGTTTAGCTGCGACTGTTCAATTTAATTATATCGGACTTTTACAATTTCAGTCAATACCGGACAACCCCCCTCCCCCCCCCCCCCCCCACAAAAAAAAGAGATCAATGGTTTCTAGAACAACCATATATTGGTTCATTTTTTGACCAAGTTTTTTTTTTTTGTTTCACTGTATTTTTTCTCTTAGGTCGGTTGTACGTGAGGCAGTTCACACTTTTTTTTGTAGGGGTGTCAATCTAATAGATTATATAACTGGCTACCAACTGGTTGCTGGCTATTAACCGGTAATTGGTAATCGGCCAACCGCGTTGAAAATACCCGGTTACCGATTCTGATTTTTAAAATTGACTAATCGGATACCCCAATTTGGTTTAGTGATTTTAGCCAATAACCACTAATAGAAACTGAGTTTATATATATATATATATATATATAAGATAAAGATAATTCCTGCCGTTTAGAAAGAATAGGTGTTGAGGTTTAACATTGTCGTTGCTCTGCTCACTTGGACGGCTCTTAGATACCTTGCGAGGTACAATTTCGAATGCCATAAAAGGATTTGGCTTCCCTCACTAGACAACAATTAGTTTTCAGATGAGATTGTCAAATGCATGATTTAACAAATAGTATCAGAGCCAGGTTCATGGGTTAGAGTCGCGGGAGCGTCATGTTGAAGGAGGGATTGTTGAGGTTCAACATTGCCTTTGCTCTACTCACTTGGACGGCTCTTAGATATCTTGAGGGGTGCAATTTTGAATGTCATAAAAGGATTTGACTTCCCTCATTGGACATCAATTAGTTTTCAGATGTTATGGTCAAAGGCCTGATCCAACAATAGGCACCCCCACAAAGGATAAACAAAGACCCAACAAACAGTCCAGAAAATGAAGGTTGCAATCCAAGTAGGCACATATAGCATGCTCAAGATGCTTAAAAATATTTTTTTAAAAAAATAGTAAGCTAAAATCAACTGGCCGGCTCTTCATTAATGCTTTAAACCGTCGTGCATCACGTGGTATCAAACTCGATCTTGCCCCTCCTCCGTGAGAATTGGCATGAGATAAAGCTTTGTTTAATTTGTGGCTCACTTTCAAGCTCAGAGTTAGATTATTTATGCCAAATTCATCTGAAGAAGTGGCCGTAACTAACTTTAATTTTTTGTTTGACTGTTTCACAAGGCACCTAAATCCATCAAATTATAATTTTGTTATTAAAAAAAAATAATAAATTAGATTCATAGTTTTATCATTAGATCGATCCCCACCATTTGATGTGTCATGCATTCAAGTAAAAATATATAGGAGCAATTTGTCAAGAAAATGGTTATTTTTTTCTTTTTCTTATATAGTTATATATATAGTTAATGGAATTGAGTGGCTGAATGCTACGTAAAGATGAGTTGCAGAGATTAGTAAATTCCAAACAAAATGAGTTCATCATCATCTCCAACTCTAATTCCGTAATACAACATTACAACTAAGAGAAATTGATATATACATCTGTCGATGCAGTCCAACGTTGGTGATCATTTTGCATAGGGGTGGCAAAATGGGTACCCATACACGACCCGATTACGATCCGCGGGTACCTGTTACACGATTAGGCTATACCCAGGCACGACCCGTTTAGCTAAACGGGTAATCGGGTTTGACACGATTACGACACGAAAATAAACGGGTAACCCGACACGACCCGTTTTATCCGTTTACAATAACCGGGTCTTATTGGGTAGACACGACACGACCCGACACGACCCGTTTAAAAAACTTAAAACACTTTTTTTTTTCTTTATTTCTTTTTAAAAAATGTAGTAATAATACCAAAAACATTGTTAATTTAATTGTTAACAAATTATTAGCTCGTTCAAATATCTTGTATATATATATACAAAATATATTACAAAAAATAGTTATATATATTTAAATCCATATAATAGTAATTAAATAATATATGTTATATGGGTTATGCTTAATTCAATAACATTATATTATATGCATATTAAATAATATAATTATAAATATATAAGATCAATACTTAATTATAGTATTTGTGTACAATGATAATGACATTCGTATAATATCAAATTAAGTAATTAACATTTGATTCAACAATGTGTTACTTATAACCACAATTAAAGTATTAATGTATTGTTATTGGAATTTATATGATTATATTACATGATCAATTGATCATTAAATCTTATGATTATCTAATAAAAAATTATACATATATAATATGATATAAGTATACAAATTGATACTAATACAATAATTAACTAGAAACTTCATTCTCACTTCTAATGTATGTTATAAGTCCATGTGCGTTATAAATTATAATTATACATATATATTGAATAATACAAATGTATAAGATTAATACTTAATCATATGATTTAATAATAATTTAAATACTTAAGTATAATATTCATGTACAATGATAATGTCATTCGTATAATATCAAATTAAGTAATTAACATTGGATTCAACAATGTGTTACTTTTAACCATAATTAAATTATTAATGTATTGTTATTGAAATTTATACGATTATATCACATGATTAATTGATCATTAAATCATATGATTGTCTAATAATAATTATATAATGGAATTTATAAATTAAGCCAACCAAATTGACCAATTTTACATTTATTCCTAAATTATAATTATACATGTATAATACCAATTTTACACTAGGCTTAGGGTTAGTTTAGTTTAGGAATATTTTTTTTTTTTTTTTTTTTACTTTTTTATGTTTAAAAAAAAATAATAATAAAAAAAATTGAACAGTAACAGGGTCTAACAGGTACCCGTTGGGTCTGGCGGGTACCCGGGTACCCGCCAGACCCGAATAGTAACCGGGTCTAGCGGGTACCCGCCAGACCCGCCATTAGCCGGGTCTAACAGGTAGACCCGCCAGACCCGATGGGTAGACCCGCCAGACACGAAAATTCGCGGGTCTTAAACGGGTAGACCCGATTAAGACCCGAACCCGATTAGCCCAAACCCATTACCTGTTTATTTGTGTCGTGTTCGTGTCGTTTTCGCGGGTCGTGTAAAAATTGCCAGCCCTAATATTTTTGCATTCCTAAACTCTTGGCTTGACAGAGTCTACGTACTCCAAAATCGTTGAATAAGTAAATGCTACGTTTAGAAATTAATAGAAAAAAAAGTAAAGTAAATGGTACGTTTACATGCATGCATTAAGTTTTCAAATGGAAATATGTATTGGTTGGAGGGCCTTCGAATGAGTAATACCACATATTCATCTCTTATTCTACTCATATACGTACCACTCGGCTAATGCGGTAGTGTTCTAATCCCAAGGCTATGGCCCAAGAAGCATCTTCCTTTTATGGGTCCTAACCCCTAACTACACCGTACAAGCTAGCCCAATTCTAATGTTATTTACCCGTGGCCCGTGGGAAGCTGAATCTAGAGAGCCCATTCTTTTAATTCGTTTTCTCTCAGCAGCTGTAGCCTGCAGCCAAGGATTTTTTTTTTTTAAAAAAATCAGACTTTTACTAGCATTCCTAGCAGATAAGGGTGAAAAGGTGGGTGGTTAATAACCATATGCAAATCACACTAACCGTTAATCGCTTTTAAATGCGATTAAAAAAAATCGTTAACCGCCTATATATATGCATGAAACGATGTCGTTTTCGTGTTTAAAATTTTAAATATGTATAAAAATCTAGACACGATGTTGTATATAATATGATATTATCGTATTACCATATAAAAGACATTATTTTGGTCTTTTTTTTTTATTAAAAAAAAAATGCGGTTAGCAGTTATTAGAGTTATTAATTAACCGCCTAGGCGGTTAGCGGAGGTGGTTAGTGAAAGTGAATTGTTACAATTACTAGGTACATTTGTTAAACAATTTTGGTTGATACTGTAGCAAAAATTGATTAATGTAAAATAAAAAGTAAGATTTTTTTTTTTGAAAAAGTAAGAATGTTTGGTATGGAAAAATGAAAAAAAAAATATTTTGTAGTGATTTTTTTTTATTTGAGTAGTAATAAAAAATTATTGATGCGATGTAAAACATAAGATAATGTTGAAAAAATGAAAAAGTAAGATAAATATCATTGAAACAAAAACATTTATCGGACAAAGCCACGGTATTTATGTCACTTAATTATTGGAATGTGTGATATAATCATGGCTATATTACTATTTTGGGATTGAGCGTGAATTGAAGCTTTGGAGAGATTAAAAATTCTTAGTCCAATGTAGCCGAATGATAATAGGCATGATGAGACATTTTTTTCACCAAGATGTGCTATTTTTGTGTAGATGAAATTTGGTATAATTCTTATATATATATATATAAGTGTACTAGTAGCTTGCATGGTATATTAACATGTATGAATAGAGCCATTCATTAATTTGACGAGAGATGCAAGGTTACCCTCTTCCCAAATATGAGATAGAGAAAAATGTGAAATTATAAAAACATAGGATTTAGAAATAATAAGTGTTTATATAATATCTTGTACAGAAAGCATATTATTTATTTTTAAGGTCTGAATACACCCGTCGACAACTCTAAAATCTCAAAAAAGAAAACAAGATCAACAAATTCCATGTAAAATTCAACTCCCAAATGGCATAGTTTTGGGTCCAAAATGGACCAACTTAAAAACTAAAAAACATAACGATAGTAGATCAAGTATTACAACATCCTGAATTAACATTATTCCAAAGAAATGACAACTGGAACTGCTATATATCAAGTCTTACTCTCAAGCATATTCCCTGAGAAGCCTCCATATGAAACTATAATCATAGCATGCTTTATGTGTAAGATGCACCTTAATAAAATAGAGTGAGTAGCTAAGAACATAGAAAAACATGCATTGAGTTAAGTAGAATGATTTATTAGAGGAAAATTATTTTTAATGCACAAATGACAAGCCGAAAATATACATATATATATGCTCGTTGCGCTTGTGCTACCACTATAGGTAAGGCTACTGAATAGCGAAAGCCATCAAGTAATTATTATCTCACCCATTCACTTAAATTGTTATATCTATAATTTCATGATTTTTCATTCCTAATCTTCCTTTTTTTCTTTTTTCTTTTTTTTTTCCTAGTAGCATATCTTTAAGAAAAAAATATTATTTATATTGATTGCAAAATTACTTAAGGATGTTGCATTATATGATTGGCATAACATGATATGTGACTTGCAACGACAAGGAAGATTAGTATTGGTTATCAAAAACCAAATAGCTAAATTATAATTAGGATATAGAAGAAAGAGATAAAAATTTTATACCCCAAAAAACCAACATTGATTGGTGAGAAGCAAATAAAATCCTAACAAAGAAAACTGTTAGGAAGCTAAAAGAAAATAAGAAAAAAATTAACTGAAATGATCTATTATTGATTAAGGGAAGATGAGATAATAGTTGATGGAAATGTAGAGATAAAATGAAGGGGAAACTTCACGAAAGACTCATGAACTATCACACAATTTGAAAAGACCTCCTCAAAATTTAAAAGCCTCATAATTTCATTTTCCGAACTTTCAATTTGATGTAATATACCCCCTTCGTCAGTTTATGAACGTTAAAAGTGACAAAATGATCTTTATACCACTGACATTTTCATAAAAGTTCAAATTTACCCTTAATTTCAAATTAAATTTTTTTTTTAAAAAAATGACCCACGTCGGGTCCCTAGTGACCACAACGGGTTTCAACCAAAGATCATGGGTCAGCAAGCCCACACTAGGTCACGATCGTTACCCAACGTGGGTCAGGAGACCCAAGTGGGTTTGGTTGCGACCTGATAGTGAGTCACCAAACCCACGCTGGGTCATGGCTGCGACCTAGCCGTGGGTTAGCAGACCCATGCAGGTTACCGACGGTCTAACCCACGGGTCACAAAGTGACCCACGGTCAAAATGATGAAAGTTGGATAGAAGCTATGCATGAGGAACTACATCCATTCACTCACAATGATGTATGGACACTAGTTCTTAAACCTGCTAACCACAATTTGATAGGTTCCAAATAGATCGATCTTCAAGAATAAATCCAACGAGAATGGTATAGTTGGAGGAACAATGGGACGTTGGCGGCGAAAAGGGGGAAAATAGTTTCATTTTTAGGATTAGATTTTTGTCTACCATATGTTAATTGTTTTGACTCTCTCATGGTGAATGATTCCTTTACATGGGTAATTTTGGTAATATTGTCTTGTCTAGATGGAAGTCATGTGTAAACTCCAAACTCCAAACTCTGATCTTGCTCATAGTGTGTTCCGTCAGATTAACGTTGGAAGATGGTACTAAAGAAGTCGAAGTTAGTGGGTTTTGTCACAAGGCGTAGAGTAATGTTCTCATAGAAACTTGGGATGTCAGAAAGTCAGTGATGAAACCCTGGCTTTTCATTCTGTCAAAATTTCTTTGTTCTAACACTGCTACACAATCTGTAATTTTCTGAAGGCCTTTTTTTACGGGTTTGGTGGCCTGAATATAAATAGAAAATGATGCATATTCAAGGGATTTAAGCAAGGCGATTAAGAAACTAGATGTTGCTTTGAGCTTTGAGTAATGGAGATTAAGATTCCAATGGTGGATTTGTACAAAGCTTTGAGATTTTCCTCTCTTGATGTTTAGATTTCATCCTAGCTTCAAACCACATCTTATACATCATTCAACTGCAAAAAAGTCTACCGGTGGCCGGTGAGAAAAGACACTCGAAAAATATTGGCGAGCATGGAGGCAAGCGATGAGCTTGTTGTCATATGAAGTCAGATTTACAAAGGAGTTGTAAGTGTCTATGTCCGCATTTTGGATCTTCTTTATTTTAGCAATTTCCATTTGATTTGTTCAAAAGGTTTACTGTAACGATCCAGGGAAAAGCGCTAGCCACATCTGCGCTATCACCCCAAAAGGACTAGTCAATTTAGAGCTTCCCTAGAATTCATTATAAAGCCCAGTTTCACCTAGTAACTAGGCAATGTGGGATTTAGCACCCATGACCATCTCTATAAACCACCAACTCTATGTGGGTTTCTTCTCATCTTCCCAATATGGGATTGGGGTGTTATAAACTTTCCCTCTTAAATTCCTGACGTCCTCGTCAGGGCTACGTCATGTAGTGCTCCAATACCACATGACCTGGCGTTACTAGGTGGCTCTGATACCACTTGTAACGATCCAGGGAAAAGCGCTAGCCACATCTGCGCTATCACCCCAAAATGACTAGTCATTTTGGGGTGATAGCGCAGATGTGCTAGTCATTTTGGGGTGATAGCGCAGATGTGGCTAGCGCTTTTCCCTGGATCGTTACATTTACCATTTCTTCAACAAAATATTTTGATTGTATGATTGATTATATGGTTGTGATGTACGTGTATGTCTTCTGGTTAAAATTTTTAATTTGTGATTATTATTGCTTGTATTGTTGATTTGGGGTTATTAAATGTTCCATAAGTTCAAAAATATGTACAAAAGTTAACTTTTAGTACGAGCTATGATTCAGATAGAAGAAACAATGTTCAACATAGCTTTCATCTTTGCTGTATATATGAAAATTGATAAGCATTCTAAGAAACAAGCTGCAATATAGCTTCCATCTTTGCGTTGTAGACAGTCAATTTGGCAACCAAAAAATGACTGGAAAGAGAGAGAGTAGTTAAAAATTCTTTACCAGACCTTGTGCTATGGATTCTCATGAATAAGAATAGCATCTGTGTAGCTCTCGACATGCTCTTCATAACATTTTGTGAAGCAGGGCTTAATATTACTATGATTTATTGCGCATCTAACTATGCATTCGAAATGCTCCTTATTCATCTCCTCTTTGGCATGTTGTTTCACCCAACATATTGTTTGAACTTTAATGAGACAAGATTCAAAACCCAACACATGATGTATAAACAAGTTGTGAAGTGGCCATGTTTTTTCACAACCTTTAATCCCATTTGCAAAGCAAGTATGCGTATTGTTGCTTTCACTTCATCAAGTTTAGATGAGTAAGGATACAAGATGAGCAGTGTAGAGGGAGCTAGAAAAAGAGGTAGGGGAAATGTTATTAGCCTGAACTTTTAGGATAATAAGGATAAGAAACTTCATCATCGATCACTAGCATAATTTTTTTAATACATTTGGAAGCCTTGAATTTTCTTTCACTTTAGAATTTTTATTTTTATTTTTATTTTTTTGTATAATCAAAATGATGATTAAAGGCTAGCTTAGCCCTTATATATATCGTACAAAATTGATTTTGTCTTAAAATAATTTGATTCAAATAAGTGTTGTTTAATAGTTGTGACTTTTGGAACTATGGAAAAAAATACGTTGGGGAATCATAACTTGGCCTTTTTTTTTTTTAACGAAAAAATCAATATTATCTCACGGTTTATATTATGAGCTTCCAAAAAGGTTATTATTTAATTAATACATAATTTGTGTAAAAAAATCACCAAAACACGAAAGGTTGGTGTTCTTATATATGAGCATATGAAAATTATATTGGAATGACACTTACATAAAAGTACACATTTCAAAGGTTGCAAGGATAATTCCATTTTATGTGACTATAGTTCCATCTTTTCTTTTTTTTTTTAAAAAAAAAGAAGGCGCAAGTGTGGTAAAATAAGCATCTCTATAGAATCAAAAGCTGTTGCATTCAACAGGAAAAAAAAAAAATAGTAATAACTTTTACTCAATACGAATAGGTAGAGAATTAAAGTAACATTGTGAAAACACATTACCTAAGAAGGAATCCCAAGTCCATTATTTAATGGATAAGAAATTTCTATTGAAATAGATTTTATGGAATCAATTATTCTCAGTCCCTTGTTGAAGCATCTTGATAAAAAGTTACTAAAATACTTATGTACATGGTGAAAAGAGTTTTCACAAGTAAGAGAATAATTAATAAAATCAGTTATTAAGGGTAAAGAGGTAGAGAATTAAAGTAAAAACCCGACGACAAAATTTCAGTTTTTTAGTTTTCCACTTTCAAGAGACCCACGGAATCTGCCTAAAGCCACCACCGAAGGCCATCGCTCAAAGCCACTGTCTTCTTGCTCATTGCTAGACCGAGAGCAGCGACGCTAGTGGAGTTTTTCACTGTTTGAGGTGTGAAAAACCCTATATTAAAACTAACAAGGTGGTCTAAGAGAGAGTCGGTTGAGACTCTTGCTCATTGCTAGACCGAGAGCAGCGGCGCTAGTGGAGTTTTTCACTGTTTGAGGTGGTCTAAGAGAGAGTCGGTTGAGAGAGTCTCAACCGACTCTCTCTTAGACCACCTCAAATAGTGAAAAACTCCACTAGCACCGGTGCTCTCGCTCTAGCAATGACTTTGATATCTAAGAGAGTTGACTTCCAGATCTAAGAGAGAGAGAGCACAGACGTCGAGGCCAGAGCACCGTCTGAGAGAGAGTCTATGAGTGAGAGAGAGCATCAACGTCTTTTGAGAGACGTTTCTGGAGCCAGTCCATTGACACCAGTGACTTTCACCATCTCTGAGAGAGTGGTTTGAATTTCATCGTGTGAGTTTTTCCTTTATAGAGTGCTCAAGAAATTAGGTTATAGTGTTTTCATCCTTATTTGCATTTGGTGTTTTTAGCTTACCCACCAAATTTTTATTGAATACCATAAAAGTGGGATTTTACGAAACATCTTGATTGAAGGTTTTCTCATGTAAAAACTTTGTATTTTTTCTTGAGAAATTATGCCACACAAAAAATTTTCCAATAACGTGAAAGTAAAAATTAATTTTTAATTTTTTTTTTATACATACTAATCTTGAAACTATTTTCACTATTACGCAACTTTAAATGGATATCAATCATTTAATTATCAGCTAACTTTCAAATATCAATGAAAGTTCAATTTTTTTTTTTTTTTTTGACATGTCCACACAAGAAGAGGATGTAGAATTCGAACTAGTGACCTCCGCTTCATGAGGCGTTATCCTAGCCGATTGAGTTACCTCTTAGGGACCAATTCATCCACCTTTTGCGTTTCAAGTTGCTACACTTTTCAAAAAAAAAAATTTCTCTAAAAGTTGTTTCAAATGATGTGTTACAATCCCATCAGATTTATTATTTAGAAAAAAGAAATGTTATACTGCAATAAAAAAATTATTTTTAGTTCATAAAAGTCTTAGATGGCAAGAGGTCATAGGCCGCATCTATAGTTGTTGTGGCCCCACTTATTGATGAGACCTATAACTTCTTGCCACCTAGAATTTTTATAGGCAAAAAACAGTCTTTTTATTACACTATAGTATACCTCATCAATGATGACACGTCATTTAAAAATTAACTTAAAATAAAATAAAAATGGAAACTATAACCTTTCTCATTTTCCTTTCGTTAATGTCATAGCTGACTCAGACCTCAATCCAAATATCAAAAGTAAATCAATGCCACGCCATCAAAAAGAAAAAGTCAATGCAATCTTTTTGTTGTCGCTATCGGGCCATCGGCCAATGATGTTGGTCTATGTCCCTCTACGTCTCAACATGCCACTTTTACACGACTACTCCGATACAAAACTTACATCGTTGATTCGTTTCCCTTCTGATTTTTCTCCGAAGTTATCGGCAATTAGTATCTATAACGTATGTATTGTAACAAATCGAAGCCAGTGCGCCACGGTTGCATGATATTACGAACTTATCCTCATCCACCCAGAATCATATATAATACACACACAGGCATTCTAGGGGTGACTGAGGGAGTTGCTTGTTCCTATTGCAATTGCAGCAGAGCCAGACAGCCATTTCCAATCTGTAATTTTCTTCCTCTCTTTCTCTTTCCAGTTTTATCGTCTCGTGGTTTTTTTGTTTGTTTGTGATTAGAATGATTCTTTTGTGAAGTTTCTAGTGCTAATATTTTTCTGAGTGTCGAGTTTGGTGCTTGATGGTCGATTTTAGGGACAACCCATGTTTTTATATGCTGTGTTGATTGTGCCTCATCCCCAAAATTCTTCCTTTATGTGAGTCTGGGTGTGTGCGTGAGGTTCTCTGTGTTAATTTGTTTATGGGTGTTTCCGGAAGTGCACGTGTTGAGTGTCTGCTAGGGTCTGTGTTTATTGATTACCTGATGATTGGCTTGTTTTTTTGTTACTGTGACTTGCAGAGGCGTTCGCATGAGACTATGAAAATGAAGGCTGGGGAGATTTTGTTGTTTCTTCTTTGTTTGAATGTCATTTTCTTTGGAGTGGTAAAGAATTTCTTTGCGTTTTCTATTCGTGCATTTATGTAGTTGGTTTCTAAATGATATCCAACTGAATCTTCTTCTCTTAATTTTGGGGTTGGTTCATATTTCATGCAGATTGCTGATCCACCAACATGCCCTGCTGATCTTGGTAAGGAATGCAGTGATTCAGGTGAATGGGAAGGGGAATTCTTTCCTGGGATTCCAAAGATCAAGTATGAGGTGGGAATTGTTCTGTCCCATCTGTCCGAGTCGTGTAAAATATGTTTCATTTTCTGACTTTGTCGACCTTCCATACCCGGCTTAAACATTGGGGAGGCCTTATGTCTCCCCCAAATATTCAAAATTCTCAAATTTTCTATTTTTTACTAGAAAAATCCCTAAAGATTTATTATTACCGCCCCAATTTTTGTTTTCAAAAAAGTTTTACCCCAATTCAATATTTCTGGTTCTACCAGGCACCATTGAAAAGCATCAAGTGTTCACATTCCATGAAGATGAGCAACTTAAACAAAAACCCTTTATCTATCATTAGCTGTGAACTAACATTGGCCTTATAGTCCCAAAAGTGTTCACATTCCATGAAGATGAGCAACTTAAACAAAAACCCTTTATCTATCATTGGCTGTGAACTAACATCGGCCTTATAGTCCCAAATGAGTAGTTTAATCGGCTGAGGACCCCTCATGAAGCGGAAGTCACTAGTTCGAATCCTCAATTCCCTTCCCCTTCCCTTGTATGGAAATGTCAAAAAAAAATAAAAAATAAAAAAAACAAAAAAAAAAACCATTGGCCTTATACATACTAAGTAAAATCAGTATTTTCCACTTCCTTTGATAAGAACTAAATCTTCTGCAGCATGGGTAGATGAATCCCCGATAGTACACCATCAATCACTTTGCTTTTAAAGATCATTGTCTTCTGAAAATTGTAGTGATCTTCTTCACAAACTAGGCACGTTCAAAGTGGAACCAAATCTTTATATTATTAAAAAAGATATTTTTTTAAAGTTGGTTTGTTCATTTTTTTGAAGTGGTTTGCTCTTTGAAGGTAATGGAAACTGGTTGGAATATAACTTTACTCATGGACCACTAGCACAAAAATAACAATGGTTAAAATAAACCAAAGGACCAAGTGTTTGATGGCTTGTGTGAGGTTATTATTAGTTGTCAATCTATGGTTTGCAGGGGCAGAACTACTAAGAGGTGTGGGTGTGACTTCAGTCCCCCTAAGCCTCAAAATGTTTCTCATTTTTTTTTTTAATTTCCTGCCCTACATCTAAATTTCTAATTCCGCCCCTGATCCGTAGCTTTCTTTGTTCGTCTCACTTCATCTATTTCTCCTACAATATAGATTTAGGAAAATTTCTTATCTCACTGACTGTCTCACTCTATGCTTTGGCAAAGTTTACCATGTATCTTTATTAGACGATAATTAATTGTGCCTAAAATATATCTATTATGGATATAATACAATTTCTAAAAGAAAGGTAAATCTTAATAACTGTGGTACTTAAATATTCGTATGAAAATTTTCTTGTCTTTTCAGGGCCCTTCTAGCAAGAATCCTCTTGCATTTAAATGGTACAATGCAGAGGAGGAGATTCTTGGGAAGAAAATGAAGGTCAGTTTTAATTTGTAATATCATTTGACCTTTTTCAAGCAATTTCTTACAAAACGTTTTTATGGCAACAGGATTGGATGAGATTTAGCGTTGCATTTTGGCACACATTTCGTGGGACTGGTGGTGACCCATTTGGTGCGCCTACAAAGTATTGGCCTTGGGAAGATGGTACAAATTCATTGGCTATGGCCAAGAGAAGAAGTAAGACAGAGCTCTATTAGTCCAATTTTCTGAACTTTGGCATTGATAAGTGTACAAGTGGAACTAATATGAGTTTTTATCTTGTTATGCTCAAAACAGTGAGAGCCAATTTTGAGTTCATAAACAAGGTTGGGGTCGATTGGTGGTGCTTTCATGACAGGGATATAGCCCCTGATGGAAAAACCCTGGAGGTGAGTCTTCTTTAGGGTCATTGTTCTGATCACCTTTATTTATACTAGTTTAGATTTGGAGGATGGAATTGTTAGGTGAAATTGTGCTGCATTCTGAATCTAATGCATGGACTCAGAAGCAGCTATTGTGAAAATTTTGCATTTTTGTTTTGTTTCTACTTTCTTGATAATATAAACTGTTTTGTCTATCGGGTTAATTAATCGCCTACAAAACTGGTCATTTGGCATTGTTATCTTTGTAACAGGAAAGTAATGCAAACTTGGATGAAGTAGTGGCCCTTGCTAAGGAGCTTCAGGTAATTTATATGGATGAATTGGCAAATGGTCATGTCAATAACTATGATGTAAATTGCACCATACATGCATAATTTACTGGGTCAGGCTATGACTCAGTCAGACTTGAGGGAACGCTTGCGGTTCCCATCGTCTAGGCCTCTCCTGTGAGGCTTCCAGTGGGTAGGTGCTACTATGGTCACACTCAGGTAGGATAGCTACAATTGGTCTTCCTGGCCTACTATTATGCTAAAAAAAAAAAAAAAAAAAAGGATCAAGTGCCTCTTGACTACCGGCTACCTTTTTCTTCTTTTTATAATTTGAGTGCATTTACTCTCTGACCAAGTAAAACCCTTAATTATTTAAGCATGTGCATTAAAGGAAGTTTGTTATTTATTCTTTAGGTGTAAATAAGAATTTTGTTACATGGGCTTAAACACATGACTTCCATTTTTCCCTAATCACTAGAACCAATTAAAAGAAGACTTTTGTTACTACAGGATGAGAGTCTAGATGATGAAGAGTTTTCATTGATGGTTTGTAATCTAACTAACATTACTAGTCGTTTTAAACAATGGGGCACTTTTATTGTACTCCTGAAAAGGAGACCAAGCATTCCAAATCTTTGATGACCTAGATAGTTTTATCCTGAGCCCGTTTGGACAAGAGTATATTACTTCCTTGGTGGTCAACTTAGACCTCTATTCATGTTATACTGCAAAACATGCTCTTTTATCTAACTATTGCACATAAGAAGTCTGCCTCACTTAAATGCCTATACTATGTTATGCTTCAGGGAAGCAAGATCCGTCCTTTGTGGGGTACAGCTCAGCTGTTTATGCATCCCCGCTATATGCATGGTGGTGCTACTAGGTAATTTATGCATGCCATGAATCTCCTAAGCTAACTGCTCTGTTATTTGTGGACTTGTGCTTCTGTAACTCTTGGTTTACAGCTCTGAATTAGGTGTATATGCATATGCTGCGGCTCAAGTCAAGAAAGCCATGGAGGTGGGTATATGCATGGAATGTTAAGTGCAAAAATTTGGTTGTGTGCACATGTAATTTAAGCTTCCATTTTTATTTTTTTTACACATTTTAAGTCTTCTGTTTGACTCATTCTCCAGGTCACAAATTATTTAGGTGGAGAGAATTATGTGTTTTGGGGTGGCCGTGAAGGTTATCAGACTCTCTTGAACACAGATATGGGAAGAGAGCTGGATCATATGGTGCGTTTAGTTTGGATGTCCTTTACAAACGTTTGATTTACATGTGTCTTGATTTTAGCTTTTGATAATTCTGTGACCGTCCAAGACACCAAGGGTCTTTACTATTTTCATGTAATGTCTTTTTATATATCTTTGCTCATGGTTTTAATTGTGATGCTTCTTCTCTTATTAAGTTATCATTTATCTACTCACAGGCAAGGTTCTTTGAGGCTGCTGTTGCTTACAAGAAGAAGATTGGATTCAATGGTACCCTTTCTGTTTAATTTATTAGTGTTCCATACTAAACCAGTCATGTGATTATAAAAGAATGAAACCTGTAAATATTATGCAATACAATTTTTATCATGTGTTGGGGCAGCTAATATGAGTATTTTATTTTATTTTATTTTTTTTAATTGAGTTCTTTTGAATTTTTCTTTAACATGTTTGTATTTGTGGCTATGCCATAATTCTATAAGCAACTTGTTTTTCTTCTTCTTGTTGCCCTATTCAGGGACACTGCTCATTGAACCCAAGCCTCAAGAACCTACCAAACATCAGTATGCTTCTTAACTTATCTTTAATTAATTATATTCATTGCATTCTCCTTTATGCTCTAATGCGGTGAATATGTTGTCAGGTATGACTGGGATGCTGCAACAGCAGCTAATTTCCTGCGAAAATATGATCTTATAGGTAATTTAGAGTTCACTATTCATAGGCTTCTAATTTTGATTTTTCTCCTTTTTTCTAATGATAACATACTACTTTCTAATCTCAGGTAAGTTGCTTCCATAATGTTATTGTCTTAATTAGTATCTTAATGATCTTAAAAGTGGTTGATTTTGCATAATCTGCAGTCCTTGACTAATATTGAATTTTGAGATGGAAGTCCAAAGTGGGTCGTATAGAACATTAATTGATCAACTGTAGCAAATTCATGACCTCATTATCTTGTTTCTTGTAGGAGAATTTAAACTGAACATTGAGTGCAATCATGCCACTCTATCCGGTCACAGGTATGTCATATTTTATATGTTGAGGACTTTCTAATTTAACTTGTAACTTTTCCATTGGATTAATCAAGCACAAATAAAGGTGTGAACTTCTGCAAACCTGTAATACTTCTGTACGTTGCACAGCTGTCATCATGAGCTTGAAACTGCAAGACTCAATGGTCTGCTGGGAAATATTGATGCAAACACTGGCGACCCGCAGATAGGTATTGGATAGTTATAAACCTAGAACTTTTCTTAAGTTCTGTAATTTTATTTTCGATCCATGGTCTTCACATAAAAATTGTACCAACTGGATGTTTAACTTGGAACTGTTGTCATTTTGCTACAGGTTGGGATACAGATCAGTTTCTCACAGATATTGGAGAGGCAACTCTTGTTATGCTCAGCGTGGTCAGAAATGTATGTGATAAATGTTTTCTCTTTAATTTGTCATTAGAAGAGTCAAATTGTGGTGATTGAAAATGCAATTTCTTGATCGTTGTTATTGCTCCTATCACAGGGTGGATTAGCACCAGGAGGATTCAACTTTGATGCAAAATTGTTAGTCATTTCTTTCCTTTCCATTTTCTTAAATGTGTGCTTATGGTGACATGAGTCCTATGTTTTTCATGATGGATGAATGAATTGCATTTTACTTGGTTTTAATCATTTTCGTCACTTGTTATTTAGACGAAGAGAGAGTACAGATGTTGAAGACTTGTTCATTGCTCATATTTCTGGAATGGATACCCTGGCCCGTGGACTTCGCAATGTTGCCAAGCTGATTGAGGTGATAAATTAATGTTGCTTCTATTTCTTGTCAAGGGCTGGCTGCTTCTAATAAATTTATTAGAAAGTTTCTTTTCTTTCTCCTAATAACGAGACTGAATGGTTTTCTTTCCTAACACAAAGGATGGTTCTTTAGCGGAGCTTGTTTGCAAGCGATACCAGAGTTTTGACACAGAACTTGGGGCTCAAATAGAGGTAATATGCTTCCATATCCTCCACCCACCCCCTTCTTTTACAAATTTCTTCAGGGCTAATGCATGGTTGCATCTTTCACTAGGCCGGTAAGGTTGATTTTGAGATGCTTGAGAAGATAGCCTTGGAAATGGGAGAGCCCAAAGTTCCTTCGGCCAAGCAGGTAATTGGAAGGATAAATTCATTTTATATCTTGCAGGCTGCTAGTAACGATTATTTCAAGGCTTTCAGGGCGCCCTTCACCTTACAACTGCCACATGCATCAACATTAAACATAATAAAGACTAATAACCGATATAGCTTAACAATGAAAATGAGAGAGAAGCTTGAATAGAATTAAAGAATGAAAATCTCCACTCCCTTCGAAGTGTGAGTGTAATCAATGTATTCACTTACATGAATTGATAGTAACATTATCGCTAAGAAGCGAAGTAGGAAACCATCTTGATTATTCTTCTTTTTAGTCCTCTTTTGTTTCATGTTCATATTACTGATGCTCATGGTTCTCTAGTTTGTTGTTATTGCCTAGTTACCAAAATTGGATTTTGACAGAGGGCTTTTGTGCAATTGTTGCAGGAACTCGCGGAGATGATTTTCCAATCTGCATTGTAAAGGAACAGCATGCAGCACTGGAAACTAGTTTTTCTTTCTCTTTTCTTAGGGAATAATACGTAATAGAGATTTAACAATAAGGGCATAATCATCTCGAAATCTCTCACATTACTTGTCCAAATTACTAGCAATTTAGGCAGGTAATTAACGTGGATCCTTATCCGCTTTGTATGTATTGAGCCCTAGGTAATTGCGTTGTACTGTGAGAGGCCTTTACTGCTTTCATTGAGTAGAATCTGGCGCATGGAATGGCATGAATAGACTTGAACTTTTTATGGATCATGTTCTGCTGTAATGATCTTAGTTTATGTCTCTAATCAGGTTTAAGCATATGAAAATCTCCGTATGTATGTTTTGTGTGCGCTAGACATTACTATCACTACCTTTTAGATGGCTAGAATATTAAGGTGGTTGTCAAACTTTCCCCCAAGAAATAAGGATCTCCGAAAAATAGAATTTTTTTTTTTTTAAGCTAATGATATATTTTACGCGATAAAAATAACTAAAGATTCTGCTTTTATTTCAATTGTTTATATAAGAAAAATAGAACATATAAGTTATGTGAAAAAACAATTAGATGAAATATAAATAGGGAATTTTAAGTACTCTCATGGTGCTTTTCTTGTGTCTTCCAGAATATTGTGTTTGAAAATTATTTTATTTTATTTTTTTTAAAAAAGTTGCTCTTAATTATTTATCTCATTTGGTTTTTATAAAGTAATTAGGACGAGGATACAAAGAGAACACCAAAAGAGCAATTAATATTTTCTAATAATTAGTCAGAATGTTTTGGAACGGGTTATTTCATATGTATAGCAAATCAAACTTTTTTTTTTATTATTATTTTTTATTTTTTATAGATTACTCCTTGTGTTTTTAAAGAGCATTATAACTTACCCCGTAATCTTTTCCCCTATTTATGGAGGCATTTTAGGAAAAAAAAAAAAAGTTAGAATGATTTAATTGCAATAATTTAGAAGTTTGGGGGGATAAGTGTCATGTTTTAAACATTAGAGATCAAAGTGTAAATGAGTAAATAGTTAAGGGGGTATAAATTGTATTTTTTTCCTAATAATAATAATAATAATAAAAAGGAAAAAGTGGCACAACTTTAATCACTCACTCAGTTGAGCCATCCATACACACCTTATCCGGCCTTGAATTTAAAATCCCAGAGCTAGGGAGAAGTGGCACAACAACGTTAACAAGAGTGAGCCAGAAATGTCCCTGAAGCTCAACCTGCTTTGCCTGGCCTCTTTGATCCTGCCTCTCGTGAGCCCTTCAACGGAATGGCCTCGTTCCACCCCAACTCCCTCGCCGTGGCCTGAGCAATTTCACGCACTTCTCTACATGAACTTGAGCTCTTTTCAAACCCTCCAAATCACCGACCTCTGGTACGACTGGAGGAAAGGCCGGAACGTTAACATAATCCAGAGGCAGCTGGGTGAGCTAGAGTACGACGTTGAATGGAACAACGGCACGTCGTTTTACTATACGTTAGGCGCACAGGGGGAGCAGGGGGCATGCGAGATTATGTATTTCGAGGTGGGCATTCCCCGGCCTGATTTTCTTGACGGAGCTCACTATCTGGGAACAACGGTCACGGATGGGTTTCTGTGCAACGTCTGGGAGAAGGTGGATTTTATTTTGTACTACGAGGATGTCCTCACTGGGAGGCCTGTTCGGTGGGATTTCTCTGATGGCGGTAATTACTGCGTCATTTTTATTTTGTTGCAAATTAAGTTTTACATTTTTCTCACTTGATTAATTACAATTCTATAACCCTAAAGCCAGTCGATGGTTACCGGGAGCGATAGTTTCGACAGAATGGTTTGAAAGAAAGATTTGAAGGGCCAAAAGTTTCCTTTTACCTATATATCATGACTTACCTTTTATACTGTTCCTTCAGAAACTGCCTTCGTGTCACTTTTCAGCCTACTCGTATGTTATTCTCCACAATAGCCTAGTTTTAAGCATAATGTAATGTCCTAAGAAAATGCATTAGTCATATTTATGTTATTATCTTAAAAAGATTAGTCAATTTTTGAGCTTTCATAGAATTCTTTATAAATCTTGGTTTCACCTGATATCTAAACAATGTGAGACTTAACACTCGTAATTATCTTTATAAACCACTTATTTTATGTGAGTCATTTCTCATCTATGAGACCCGGATGTTACATCGCACCTCCCAACAAAAGCCTAGGTTTAAGTATCTCACGTCTCCTCAATTAGAAGTGTACTTGGCACAGTGGTGTTAAGCATGATTATTTGGCTTGGGGTGGATTCCCGGCTACGTATGACACGTTGGATCAGGGCCGACGACCAATTTTGTAGCTTTTGTATATGAATTCCCAACAAATCATATTGGAGATATATTGAGAACCACAATATCCAAATTTAACAACATTTTCTGCTCCTAGTCCCGATCAAACTATTTTATAAATCTGAGTTTTGGTGTGGCAATTCATTCTGTAGGCATATATACGCACGTGATTACATTCGAGGTTGGTGCAGTACTGCAAGATTCATTGACGCAAGCACCTGCTTACTGTTTCAGTCAGGAAAGAGAGAAATTGTTGAATGCAGATCGTGCTAAGGAAGGTGGCCATCGTTATTTTCTGGTTTAGATTTGAAGAATTGCATTTCATTTGTACATATATATATATATATATATGTGCCAGCTTGACCTCTTTTACTTTTAGCATGTCAGGAATACAATGGTCTTGATGTTTAGCTTTTGCAGACCTCTTATAATTAAAGAAGGGACATGCAGAAGATAGATATCTGTAATTCTATACCATAGCAAAATTTCCAGTATGTTTAATCTGAGTTGCTTTGAGTAGAGTAGGCTGTATGGATCCTAAGCATTTAGTCGATTGACATATTTTGCGACGCTATCGAGTTAAATTCACGCATATTTTCAATCCTTGACATATACGATTGTTATACGATTGACATATAACTTGATTGACGTGACAGTGAAAATCAATCCTTGGTATTTTATTTTTTCTTTACAAATGCTGATCCAATCGCTAATTTTCACTTCCACTTCATCAAGTTGTATAGAATAGTCTATTAAATAAGATTGTTCTTGCATACTTCTATTCATCTTGCAAGTTAGTATTGTATACTTCTCAAGCGGCTTCAATGGCGGAAAACCATTCTAATTGGCTCCATTAAGCAACTAATTAAGGGTATTCGGGACATAGAGAGCAACACTCATGAGTAGCTTTTAAAAGAACTCAATAACTTCAGCCTTGACCTCATTAGGGTCATTGAGCCAAAAGCCGTTCTCCATAAAAGTTGAGACCCCTTTGCTCCTATCATGAAGACTTTTTTCATGACATTGAAGGTGAATTTAGTGCTTCCGATCCCTCTTTAACCATTAGGCCTGGGACTTCACATGTATAGACTCTCCTCAATCGTGTGGAGGTGAGAGCCCGTTTGGTAAAGAGTTATGTTTTGAATTTTGTGTTTAAATAGTAATGAGAAGTAATTTGTGTGATATAATTATAAAAGTAAAAGGAGATCGATTTGAATATTTTATGAGAGAAAAGTGAAAGTTAAAAAATAAAAGTTGTTTGATAATAGGAAAAAAAAAATGATTTTTCTTTGGGAGAAATAAAAAAAAAAGGGGTGTGTTGCCAAACACACTTGTTTGGGAAGCCTATTTTTCTCAACTTTTTTTTTTTTTTTTTTAATTTTTATTTGAAATCAACTTTTCTCACCTCAAATCAAAATTTTTCTACTCAACTAAAAAATATCATTAATAAAAATTTAAAAATTCAAATATATATATATATATGGGGTGGCCAAACCACCCCTAAGAATATGAAGGTGGCCGACCTCAAAGCAATTTTTGTGGTAGTTTCGCCACTTTGTCTACTTCAAGGGTGGCTAAGCTACCCCCCAAATAGTTGTTGGCCACCTCCATCAGTTTCAAGGTGGCTAATCCATCCCTTTGAGGTGGTCTGGCCACCTATAAGGGGTGGTTCAAAACCACTCTAATTTTTATTTTTCTTGTCTTTTTTCTTTTTGTATTTTTAATTATATTATATATTTTTTGAAAGAAAATGCTAGGTGCTCTATTGAGAAATGGTAGAAATCATAAAGTTTTTTTATATTTGACACATTTTTTTATAAATTCAATAAATCAATTATTAGATTTGTAGATTTATTATACCCAACATAAAATATATATNTATATATAGACTTTTAACATTTCTCATGCTCTCTTCACGTCGGTTTCCATCCATTTTAATGATGAGGCATATTAAAGCTTAGATCGGGTGTAATTTTCTGCCGGTTTGCAAAACGGGCAGCTACTGCACCCGATTCCGGTCCGGGGAGCTCATTCCCCACAGGCATCGATAATCAAACAGCGGGTACTATATCTATAGCACCGGAGTGAATCATCGCCTCAGGAGCCCTCTTCTACGCTGCTTCTTGCCAGTCGCTTCCAATCCTGAGAAACCGAAGAGAAGGGAAGAGAGAGAGCATCTCTGTCCCTTCCACAGCCCATACTTTCTCCAAATTCTCAGTTCGGCCCCGAACTCTCAAAATTCTTTTGAAGTAGACCCTCTCCTTTTAGGACCAGAGGGCTCTGCTTCGAGATCTTAAATCTCAATCCCACTCGAAGGGCCAGGACTAAACCCAACGAGACCGAATTAAATCACTTGTGATCTGTTCTCAATTTGCGTGCACTGAGAGTGAATCTCTCAAGATGGGTATACTGTTTACGAAAATGTTCTCGTCCCTCTTCGGCAACAAAGAAGCTCGGATCCTCGTGCTCGGCCTCGACAATGCCGGAAAGACCACAATTCTCTGTAAGTTTCTCTAGTTTCACTATTCCTCATCCCGTTTTTCGCTTTTGAGTGATGGATTTGTGGCCAATTTTGGTAATTCAACGGTTTTGATTTGTGTTTTGTGCAGATCGGCTTCAGATGGGGGAGGTTGTGTCTACGATTCCAAGTTGGTATTCTTTCCGAGTACTAACATTTATGGTTCTTTTCCCCCCCAGTTTATTCATTGTTTAGTGGGTGGCAAATTGTGATTTATTTTATTTTATTATGCTTTTCCTACTGTCTTCAAGTATGGTAGAGTTTCTGCAGTTAAATCTGTTCATTTTTTTTGGGTGCAGCAATTGGATTTAATGTCGAAACGGTGCAGTATAATAACATCAAATTCCAAGTATGGGATCTGGGTATGCTATCTCTTCTCCCCTTGATCTGTATCTTCCCATTTACCATCAACACAATTTGTCAACTGAAACCCCTAAAAAAAATGATGTTGAGATTTGCTAACTAGAAACAGTATTGAGTTTGAAGCGACAGCTTCTGTGACCAACATTGAATAGAGATTGGCTTAATCTGTGTTTGCATGCTTTTTTATTTAATTAATTTATAGATTTGGGATTTTTGGTGAATGTGGTGATAGATGTATGGTGTCTATGCGTGGGATCATGAATTGGGTTGTTGATATATGTAAAGGAGCTGCTGTCTTGAATTTGTTTGAGCCTCATCATTTATACCTAATTAAAGAACTTTGTGTTTGAAGTATTATATGTATATGCAATGTGGGAAGTTTAATGGTTCAGTAGTTATCAATCATTTGTAAATGCCTATTTAAAATATACACAAACATGCACACACAAATAGACACATTTGAAAATTAGGACTGCATGATCTAATGTTATTGAAAGTTTTAGGAATTACAAGTCGTGAATTGCTTGTTCTGATGGCATGTCTGCCCTTTGTTTATGCAGGTGGGCAAACAAGTATCAGGTACACAGTTTTTGCTCTTTTCTTGTAATCGTTTTATTTTATAAAAAAAATTATTTATCAGCTGATTTTTATTGGTAAGAGAGATCTAAAATATATGGCATTCTGATATCGTGCAATGTGAATTGTGAGAAAACATCTATGCACTGGTAAATTATTAAATTTAGCTCTTAGAGTAGTTGAAGCTTTGGAGAGGTTCTGTTATTATATTCTTTCTTCAGAGAAATCAGCTTAATCTTGTCATAGAACTTAAGAAATGATGCAGTAACTTCAAAAATGACTTGTAATTTATGTGCATGCATTGACCTGTTGTGAGAATTCAAGTTTTAAATAATTTCTGAACTCAATTCAACTCAAAAGTGTCTAAATCTGGACAACATGATCTTGGTAAGTTAAACCTTGTATTCTAAAAGAATTATTATTATTGTGGAATTTGAAGTTTTGTAGGATCCATTTATATGTTTTTATTGAACGGATTTTTTTTTTTGAAGTAATAATCCAATCTCAATAAATGTTTTTCCTGAACGGTTATAATTGTGATTTTAGCTTGAGCATGTATTTTTTCTGTACCCCACCCCTCTTTTTTTCTTTTTTCTTTTTTTCCTTCAAATTTGGATATATTGGGGTTGTACGGACTTCAACTTTATTAGCAGGTAATACGACATCATAGTATTTCAACCACACCTTAGGGTTGTCCCTTAGCCAATTATACAAATATAATATTTACAGTTCAATGCTATATGCACCAAGAACTGTGAGGATCGTTTGTTGGTGTTGCCCTATTACTACAGCTTTACTGTTAAATGTTTAGATTGTCTTAGATTTTATTCTTGTAAAAAATGGCTGTCGCAGATTTAATGTATTTTCTTACAATTTGATTGATTTTCTATTTTCACATTACTGAAGTGAGATTAATGATCAAATTGCTAAAAAAATTCCAAATAATTTAGATTTGGGGGAAGGTGAAGTTAAAGTTTCTTAATTTCTAATAAATTGAGAATAATTTCAAAAACGTTTTTCAACCAGTGAAACCTCATATATAGGTAAGGTTCAGTTAGACCCCATCCATGAAACATATTACCAAGGTACTATAAAAATACAGATAATGGGATTACCATTTTCCTTTTTATAGTGAATAATCTTGTATGTATTCCTATAAGAAAAGAAAAGGAATTTGTCACTCTTTGGGGTCTTGATAGGGTGTGGAAACACATAAGAATTCTTGAATTGAAATCGAAGAGCAATTTAATGCATTAGCCATATCTTCTTAACCTCATAAATTACTTATATATACTCTCTCTCTCATCAGCGCGTGCCGACGTCTTCCTTCCTCCTTATGTGTTTATTCTCGAGTGTTGGCTTGGTTGTAGTCCATGGTCTTTGGTCGTCGATGATGGGTTTCTTGAGTTGGTTTTATGTTGAGGCCAAAGTCTTTGAACTTCCAGTAATAGAAGGGGGTCAGTTTTACATTTAGTTGAAAGGAGCCGAGGAGTATTTTGAGAAGTGTATTTGGGCAAGTTTTGCATGGTTATCAACCACGGTGGATGAGTTGGTCCATGGAGAAGAGTTGACTAAGTTGATCAAATCTTCAAGGGATGGGAACAAGGCTTTAATAGGTTTGGCTGGTATTTGGTGGTGGATGGTTTATTGTAATCCTGAAGGGGCGAGAAGGGAGGGGTTACAGAAGTTGTGTCATTGAGTTGAGAAAGGTGGTGGCCTTTCTTAGAATATCTCCGGCAAAGGGAGCAAAGTTTCATTTCCACGCTAGCCCATCGGTGGTTTGCAGTCAACCGACGTGGGTAGCACTTCCTCCGTATCAATGGGAAAGGAACTAGTGATAGGTGTTGGCAATATGGCCTAGGCAGAGGTGTTAGGTACGGTGGTGTAGACACAAGAATGCCCATCGACACCAGTGGTGACAATGGAGCATGCATGATTGAGAATGCTGTGAGGAGGCCGTTTGTGGTGGTCCTCGCTACTTAGGGGCATAGTACGATGAGCACCATGTCCTGTAGGGAGGGCCATGCAAGGACCTTTGCATCCATACGTCAGGCCTAGAAGGATATTTTTCGAGTAAGGACTGTAGAAACATCCATTCCTTGCATTTGTGCTGTAGCAGAAGATGTGGCAGTACGAGGAAGTGATGTGGTGGTTGTTAGTGGGGCCTTATGAAAACTAAGAAGACAATTGGAGAAAATGAAAGGGGATGTGGACCGGGCTATTGCGATTGTAAATGAGGGCCTAGATTCTATGGAGCTGAAGAAGTTTAGTAGTTTGGAACAATTCAGTTGTTTAACAACAAAGCCTAGGCTTTCAGCGAGGCCTCAAATTGCTTCAACTTCTCCTGCTATTATCCAAAGCCTGAGTAAACAAGTCAAAGCCCATCATGTGGGTAAAAGGAAAAAAAAAAGAAGCCCATCCCCGCAGCAATTGAACCCGTTTCATCTTAAGCTCACTTTTAAGTAGGTGATGAAGACATTGGTTGGGGAGGCCTCTTCTTTGGGTGAAGGCCCAAGTGTGGGAGAAGATCAAGAGGCCACAGATGCGCATCAAGCCGTGGCTAGCTTCGCCAACTTAGTGGTCCTTTGATGGACTTGTCGGCAGCCCCCTTTGAGGAGTTGTGATGGGGCAATGTCAGTGTTGATAAAGGGATATGTGTTGTATTTGCTGAGATGGATGGATGTGATGTGGTTGGTGTGGATAGGAGTGGTCCTCTTGTTAATGTAACCGTGTCTTGCTTTGATATGGAAGTGTTCTCTGGGAAGGAGCCCATTCCGTTGAACTCCTGTGCCCCATTTGCTAGTGAGAAATGTGCAGGGGCAAAGTCTTCAACTTGGGTGTTGCAGAAATTGAAAGAAATTTGTCATCATGTGGGGTTATCGTGTGAAGGTTTTAAAGAAGAGCTTATGCCATTGAAGCAAGCCATTCCCAGGAGTCAGATTCTAGTTCTAAACTGGTTAATAAAGAAAGTAGAGAATTGAGAAGGTTATCATGATCCATCAACTATGCTTCGAAAGACAATAGTTTTAGCCGAGGTTGAGTTAAGGGAAAGGCTATGCTTCGTTCTTTATAAAGCCAAAGTTATAATTTAATGTGAGGGGGTTGAATGAGGGAGACAAATGCCTTAGAGTCAGAAACTTGCTCAAACAGTGGGAGGGAAATGTTATTTTGTTTGTAGGAATTTAAATTGGAGCTCATTACCAGAAGTGTTGTGCATAGTTTGTGGGGGTGTCAACAATTGGATTGATTTTATTCAGCTTCTAGTGGGGCCTCCAGTGGAACCTTGCTTATGTGGGATATGAGGGTAGTGGAGAAAATCAAAGATTGCGTGGAGGAGTTTATTGTTGCCTTATCGTTTTGAAATGTTGAAGATGGATTCTCTTGGGCTTTTTTAGTGTCTATGGGCCTAATTCCGATTGGGATAGAAGGTGTTTATGGGAGGATTGGTTGGCCTGCTTGGTGGAATTTGCTATGGTGCATAGGGGGAGACTTCAACTTCACTTGTTTTCATAGTAAAAGATTAGATGAATCTTGTTTTTGTCTTATTATGATGGAGTTCACAAATTTTATTTTTGATGAGGGCCTCATGGATATTGGTCTAGTAAGAGGGACTTTTACGTGGTCAAACAAAGGGGATAATACCCCCTCTTTGTCTAGCATTGATAGATTTCTTGTCTCTCCAGATTGAGAAGCCCAATATCTTCATTTGTCTTAGAAAAGGTTGCATAGACTTTGCTCAAATCATTTCCTCACTCTTCTTAATTGTGGAGTCATTCTGGCTAGTAGAAGATATTTTAAGTAATATGTGGTTAAAGCCTTTGTGGACAGGGTGAAACAATGGTGGACTTCTTATTATTTTCAAGGCTCCCTGAGTTTCATTTTGGCTCACAAACATAAGACCTTGAAAGCTAACTTGAGAGTCTAGAACAAGCAATTGTTTGGTAATGTGGAGAAACAAAAAAGGCTTCTCTTGGAGGAATTACAAGTTTTTTTGATGGTTTGGAGGAAGAGAGAACATTTTGTGAGGAAGAGAAGTTGAGGAATGACAAAGTTATTAGTGATTTGGAGAGGACTACTATCTTTGAGGAGATGAATTGGAGGCAGAAGTCAAGAGCGTTATGGTTACGAGAGGGTGTCAAATGCACAAAGTTTTTCCATTGAGTGGCTAACTCGAATTGGAGAAACTACTCCATTGAATTGTTGTTGGTAAATGACTCAGTTACTTTCGATCATACTAAGATTAGGGAACACATTGTGTGATATATATTTTATCTTCTTTCTCTTTTTGGCTAGATGTATTTCTTGTATACTTTTTGTGTATCTGAGCTGCACCTTTGCACTTTTTTAGTGATATTTTGATTACTTATCTAAATAAATTTAATGCATTATCCTAAAAAGAAATGAATGCCAATCCATGTGGTGATAAAAAAAAAAGTAGATGAAATGTGCTTTTTTTATAAAATGTTGTTTTAAGTATTTGAAAAGGCGCAACCTAAGTACACATGAAGTATATAAGAGAAACACCTAGGTAGAAAAAGAAAAGAGAACAAGGAAATCATGAAATCTAAGCACAAAGGAAGCTAAAAACGCAGTTGTTGAATTGTACAATGTATTAAAAAATAAGGACATAAGCTCCTTTAACACCCTCTTGCGGTCTTTGAAACATCTTTCATTGCGTTCTCTCCAAAGACACCACAAAATGAAAGAGGGCACCATCTCCCACGCGACAACACTTTGAGAGCTACCACCTGTCCATCAACAAGCATACAAATCAGCTACTCTTGTAGGAATAACCCAAGAAAGTCCAAAACGACTAAAAACCGCTCTCCGTAATGCACAAGCTACCTCACAGCAGAGAAGAAGTGGTCTCTACTGACTCCCTCTCGCTCTTGCACATACAATATTAGTCAACCACAATGACATTCCTCTTCCTTAAATTATCCATGGTAAGAATATTTCCTAAGGCTTCCGACCAAGCAAAATAAGCCGTTCTCAATAGAACCTTGGTGCCAAATACTCTTCCAAGGAAATGGAATGCCGCCGTTACAAACAAATTTTTCCACTTTGTTTGTGATGCATTTATATAAATGTTACGGTCAATTAATGATTTATACAGTAAATAACACTCAATTTTTCTACTTTGTTTGAAAGTTTTCCTTATGAGTGATAATGACTCATAATTTATTTTTTTAAATGGAGCTTCTTTGAGCGATTGGTAGAATATTTAATATATTTGTGCCAGAAAATATCCTTATTTAACATCATGTTGCTTGTTCATCTTTTTGTACTCGTAAGAATATGCTGGGATTTGTTTTTTCTTTTTTGGTTCTTGACTTTATGTTGCACGATCTGCCAATTCAGTGCACATGACATGTATAATTTTCTTCTGATTGATTCATTAATGTTGCACGCTCACCCACCGGATTATTTGGTTTTATGCCACAGGCCATATTGGAGATGCTATTTTCCAAATACGCAAGCCATAATTTATGTTGTTGATTCAAGTGACACAGACAGACTGGTCATAGCCAAAGACGAGTTTCATGCAATCTTGGAGGTACACTTATTTTGGATCAATGCTTACTGGACTATAGGGTTAATTTTACAAAGATGATGGATATTTAGTGCTCTGTGACTTCCCTTTGCTTATTTATTCTAAATATCAGATATATTGATTGGCTGTTTTGTTAACATTGAAATTTGACATTAGAAGGGGTTAATGCTGTACCTGGATTCAGCCCCTCCCTTGATTGTGTTCTGTAAGAGAACTTTTGTTTTTTTTGAAAATGATATGTTATCATAATGAAATATAAAAAATCTTCTTCTGCCTTTTCTTAAAAAAATGATCAAAGATTTTGGGGATACTTTTTTGTCTTCTCTTTCCCTTGTACCATCAATGAGAAATGAATTACTGTTGCCTCTCAATCCCTTTGCCTAGGCTATTGCATTATGGCTTTCTTGTAGTGATGCATTTTTTATGCATTTATTGGGGATCTTACAATGCCAGTTTACATTTTTAACCTTTTGGCAGGAAGAAGAATTAAGAGGGGCTGTTGTCCTTATTTTTGCAAACAAGCAGGTTTGTGCTACCTCCGTATTATTTATTCCTCAGGTTTTGTCTGTATGGGAAAAAGATTTCGTGTTTAATTGAGGTTGTAAATAAAATCTGAAAGAAAAGCAATGTGTTATAAGCCATTACTGCATGTGCCAAAAAGAAAGGGGATACCTTTTTTTATCAGTTGGTCAAGGAGTTTAGTAAGGTCCTTTTATTATATCTTCATGTCTCTATATGCCTTCTGCATACTAATGTTTTATAAACTTCTAGGTTTCTTCTTGCTCTTTCCTTTTCGTTTTGTTTGATATACCCTTTTATTCTTTGCAGGATCTTCCAGGTGCACTTGATGATGCTGCTGTTACTGAGGCTTTGGAGTTGCACAAGATAAAAAACCGTCAATGGGCTATTTTCAAAACTTCTGCTATAAAGGGAGAAGGTCTCTTTGAGGGCTTGGACTGGTAAGTTATGATTAAGTGGTATAGTTTTTGTCTCGGTTACCACATTTTATTGCTTCTAGACTTCCCATGGACATAAAATTTACACATATTGCATCATAGTAGGCCCACACTTCTCCGTGGCATGGACAAGAAGGATATCTAATTTTATTGCTTCAACGTTATTTTGCTTCAATCCTTTTTTGGCGCACATGCTTTTTAGACTAGTAGGAATGCATTTTAGAGCCTGATGTGGAGTGGGAATTAGACAAGTTGCCCTGGATCCTATGTTGTATGATATTGACCGGAGTAGTTAGTTTTCTATTGGTTCGAAGGATGGATCCTTTTACTTTTAGGGATGAAGTTGCCCAGAGATTTGTAGTTTAAAGGGAATATTTTATGCAATGAGTGGTTGGCTAAAATCTGTGCTGGATGGTGATTGGGCTATAGAGTAAGTCAGATGACTGCAGAACCTTTATAGTTCAGTACTGGTTGTCGATGTCTTTAGTACGGATTCCATCCCCAATCATAACAAGTGGGGCAGGTCAGGCAAAATGACATTAGGTTGCTATTCAAGGTTGGGTGAACAATGTTTTGCAGAAAGCTTGATTCAATTAGGAAATTCACTTTGACAAGAACGACAATGGTAATAATTATGATCATTTTCTCTACCTGCCTATCTTCTTCTTCTTCTTCTTCTTCTTCTTCTTCTTTTTTCCTCTGAGCAATTCTCTGACTGTCTATCATTTGCTAGTCTTTTTTGTTTCTGGTTTATTCCACACATTGAAGTAGCACTAGCTCCCATCCTTTAAACCATTTTTATTGGTTAATGAGAAGGGCAGAAGCAAAGCAAAAAAAAAAAATGGCCTGCAAAAGTTTGTGTTCGCAGAAAACCACTCCCTAGAATAGTCTACTGGCTTGCTTATCTTTCCACCTTTATCCCACTTTTGAGGTGTGCCTTATGGGGAAGCCCTTCTGCCACTCTTTCTTTCTTCCAACTCATATTCTTTCTGACTAAGTAAAAGGAAAGTGTCATTTTCACTCTCCTTGCTCCTTTCTTTCCAACTTTTCCTCTTACTGAAGTTCAAACGTGTACTGTTTGTGAAACAGCTGTAAGGACTTCGCTGTCATGCTCAATCAACTCTTTCAATAGCATAGATATGTTTTAAGACGTTTAAAGTATTTTTTTTCTCTCTAAAATGTTGTTGGAGGAAGGTGGTTGGGCATGTAAATTTATACAAGTTGTTGGTTTCAACTTCGTATGCAGTGTGGTAGGCCCTGATATTTGCAAGGGCTCTACAAACTTGTTCAGTGATGAGAGAATTATGAGTTTCAATCTTCCATCTTTTTGGTGTAGAGTAGGTAATGCCTGGAAGAGTGATAAGAGTTATTGGCTAGCTAGAGAGGTTAGTTGGGAAGCCATAACATTTTCGAAGTTTGGATGATGACACATCTATATTAGGAGATCAATCTTATATACTTTTTGTATACTCGGGTTGTGCCCCTTTTCACTTTCAATGCGATTGAATTACTAATTAAAAAAATTGTATTATCATATTATTTATTTGATGAAAAAATGGACAAAGGTCTCGGATTTAAAATGATTGTAAACTCAGGTCTTAAATTTGTGAAATTAGAAACTTGGTTCTAAAAGCCAAATTCAAAGTAAAGCACAGGGGGCTGCTCTGTTAGTTTCCTAATGTTAAATCCTCCCACTGTTGTGATTGTTTTTTTTCTTAAAAAAAAATCAGTTTTATCTTGATTAATTTTTTGCTTTTATTTTCTACTTATTTTAAATGCTCCCATACATCTGATGGGTCCATGATCTATGCCATCTCCACCTCTAATTAATGCAATATTAGATTAGTCCACACTAGGTGTGGTGATCAAGGCTAGGTAAATAGAAGATACCAAAAAACTTGTTTAAGATTGGGAATATATTTTTGACAGAAAGAATGATTATTATGAAGTTTCTTTTGTTTTTGTTTTTGGCTCTGATACACTGGGGGCAACTTTATAATTTAACCCAGGATGGAATACTATTAGTTATTAATTTGTTTTTCTCTTTTATGTCTGGTAGTTATTTAGTAAAAATTATTGGAAGCAATTATTCTATATAGTGCGATGGCAGAGCTTAAAATCCTCCAAATGTGAAGGTCTACCACGCCCCCCNCCCCCCCCCCCCCCCCCCCCCCCTCCAACGCACACAAAAAAAAGAGCTGCAATTTTGAGTAATGAATAGAGGTTTTTCTGACATGTTTTAAACTTTTGAGAACATTACTTAAGTTGTGAAAATATAGTTGTGGCATGACATGGATATACCCCTGATCTCTTGCATTTGCCTCCTAGAGTCACAAAATCTGGGTTGGCATATGCACCATCTAATAACTGATAATTCATCTGAGTTCTTCCCACCTTCAGCTTTCAGCTACAAAATCTAAGCTTACCTGGGAAAGTAGTTTGGTGATCTGTGTGCGCGCTTGTGCATCTTCTCTCAATCGCCAGATAGATTGTCTTTAACCACAGTTTTAGATTATTCAAATTCAGCTTCCTCCCTATCAGGCAAGGAATCACGTCCAAACTCCAATATCCAGAAATGTCTTATTGCACTGTGCTAATGTTGACATTGACACCTAGTTGTGTATGGCAAGCATCCTTAGCTTCATATGGAAGATCCTGCATTTACTTGTCTTTGACATTAAGGCTATTAAACAGAACTTAATGTTTACCTCTCCTTGTTTTCTAGTTGGTCACATAGGTGAAGGGTCCATCTGTTATTCACCTCTTCCTTATTGGCTAGTAGTTAGGTCCACCTCCTGTTTATTTCATCACCCCTTTTCTCCATTTTGGTCTTGACAACTTCCTGCATGCTTGCAAGCTGCAGGTTGCTAAAATTGCAAAATACCATCTCTTACTCTCTTTTGTGACTTCTCTTTGTTGTGCCATATGCCTCACCCCTCCAGCCTCCATTTATTGTTTATGCATTTTAAGCTCTTGTAATGAATATTTGTACTTTGGAAAATTAGAATGTCGAAAAGTTGGTGTATGCTATTGTGAAGTTCAACACAAGGAGAACAACAGCCATGAGCTTTGTTGTAATTGCTCCACTCTCTCTCTCTCAAACCCAACATACAAGGTTCGAGAATGGATTGGCTATAATTTAAAAATATCCTCTACGGGGTTTCTTTGTTGTCTTCTTTATTTTTTAAATGGAGCTGTTAATTTATGGGTAATCCAGGACCCAGGTGGGGTATGTTCTTATAATTGCATTTTTCTTTTTCTTTTTGCCCACATTTATTTGGTTATTGGTATGTTGAACTTGGTGATAATGTGTTTACAATGTCTATTGGTTTATTGAGCTATCAATGTTGGTGACTGAAGTTTAGGATAAGGTTGGCCGTGGTAGTGGTAGGTGACCAGAGGTAAATGGTGGCAAAAATGATTTTAAATTGTGGTTGTTGTGATGGAGAGAATCGGTGAAAAATTGGCTTGGATTGAATGTGAGGGCAGTGGTTTGTGGGACTGAAGATCAAGATTGGATGTAGACATTCAATGAAGGCAGCAATAGAGTGCTGACGGTGATCTGGTGGAATGGCAAGAGAGAGAGCGAGGGAATTGTGACACAGTAATCTGGTGCAAGGAAGGGCTGGGACAAGAAGGATATCTAATTCCCATGGGACCCATTTTGTATTCTGATCGAATGAAGGGCATGAGGGGCATATTGACCTTTTATAAATAGGACAATGGTGTCCTCTTGAAGGCAGGGAGGAAGCCTTTCATGTCTATACATACATTCTGGTACCTTTTTTGGCTGTTAACATTTGAAGGCCTTAAAAGGTTTCTTTCTAACAGAAACATGTACATTGTATTCTTGTTATGTAAGATATAGCCCCCATCCTCCAAAGCTCTTTCCTCTTTCTTTGCAGTATGACATGCCTTAAGTGGCTAAAAAAAAGCGCGACTTTTTTTACAACGGAAATTGAAAATGTGAACATAATTATCTATAGCGGTTGGTTGTTCTTGATTGGTGAGATAGCTATTGTGCCATCTCTTTCTTCTGATCAGGATGGGTTGCATGTTAAATTAGTCTGGATCTAATGGGAGAGCGGATTTGGGAGCTTTGGAGAGACTTCTGGATTGGAAAAATGCAATTTCTTCTCTGATGTGGGGGGGGTTTGGATGGAGAGAAATTAGTTCTTAAGAGCCGGTTTTTACGTTTTCCACTGCAATAATTGTTTCAATTCATTTATGTGAGGATTAATAGCCGCACGATTACTCTATGCTTTGGCCTGCAATTCTTTCTTTCTTTTTTGACATTTATTTGTTTTTTTTTTTCTTTTCTTTTTTTTTTTTTTGAAATTTTATAGCAAGTTCATTTTCTGTTTCGCCTGTTATACTGTGTGGCAGAGTAGAAAGTAGCAAAAAATTAGTAAAACTCATAATGAAAAGCGGTTCCTTTTTAATATTTCTTTTTGAGAATCCTTCAGTGGAAATAAACAACTTGTTGATGTAGGTTGAGTAACACACTCAAGTCTGGAGGTGGCTAACTCTTTCAGTTCCAGTAAACAATAGAGAAGCATGGCCTGATGAGCAGCCGATCCAAGAAGGGGTGACACCACTTAATTCGTATTGACTGGTGATAGAGATTTTATTCATGTCACATGGACTTTTTTGATTAATATACATGTAACATTTGTCATCATAGATATCACCATTTAGCTTTTATTTTTGCTGGGTTTTTTTTTTCTTTTTCTATGTTAATTGCTTACATTTTGTTTCAGCTTGTTTCTTTTTTCTTTTTTGGTTGTGTTCTGGGGTTCAAGGAGACTTTCATTAATCAACTATCTACCTCATTGCACATTCATTTGCTATGTTTGTTCTGAAGAAAGGATTTGAACTCCTAGTCTATATATATATATAATCTTCTACTTTGCTCACTATATCAGAAAAAAGAATTGCTTTTTTATTGAACCACCTCACCACTTATCTCACCTTTTACTCCCATTGTTCTGAACTTTCTTCCATGGATGCGTTTGACTTACATTTTATCCTCTACCTTCAATGCATCCATGTCATTTCAATTAATCTTCATCTGTAGAGTAATGGCATTGTTTCTTGACTGCCCAAAATATTCTCGTCGCTCAAAATGTCCTCCCACCTTAGCCGACCCGAATTTCCGGGTTGAGGGTAGACGTTGGGTTGAAATTAGTAACATTTAAAAAAAAAAAAAAAAAGAAAGAAAGAAAGAAAAAGAAATCACTCTTGTGTCACTCCAAGAATAAAGTATTTTATAAAATCATCAGTTGATTAAAATTCAATAATAATCAATCACAAGCCCAATAGTAATTTTATAAGTCACATCATTTTTTAAGTTCGCATAAGAGAATTCTAGCGTTACAGAATTCTAGCATTACTCGATAAACTCATTTCAAAGAATGAATACAATGAGGAAACCCATCACCAAATCAAGCACTGTAATAATGACGACTATTTTAGTTGAAATAATAGTTATATGTTCAATAATAACAGCATTGCCGAGGTCAGTTGTGATAAAAACATTGCGTTCAACAATAATAATAGTAATGACGTGTTCAACAGTGATGACAATGACAAGCTCAACAATAATAAGAAAAATAACAATAGCTAGCAGTGATGACAATGACAAGTTCAACAGTAATAACAGTAACTTAAACGATAAGAATAATAATATCTTTATCAATAGCAATGGTGACGGCTTTCCCAACAAGAGTTCAATAGCAATAACAATAGTAATTTTGTATGTCACATCATTTTTTAAGTTTCACATAAGAGAATTCTAGCGTTACAGAATTCTAGCACTACTCGGTAAACTCATCCCAAAGAATGAATACAATGAGGAAACCCATCACCAAATCAAGCACTGTAATAATGATGACTATTTCAGTTGAAATAATAGTTATATGTTCAATAATAACAACATTGATGAGGTCAGTTGTGATAATAATGTTGTGTTCAACAATAATAATAGTAATGACGTGTTCAACAGTGATGACAATGATAAGCTCAACAATAATAACAAAAATAACAATAGCTAGCAGTGATGACAATGACAAGTTCAACAGTTATAACAATATCTTAAACGATAAGAATAATAATAAATTTATCAATAGCAATGGTGACGGCTTTCCCAACAAGGGTTCAATAGCAATAACAGAGTGTTTGGTAAACTCTCTTTCGTTACACGGCACTGTTTATCCAAGGTACTACTGTTCATCATTTAAATAAATAAATAATGATTGATATGGAAAAATGAAAAAATCGTATTGGAAAGTGAAAAATTTTGTTTTGTAGTGATTTTTTTTATTTGAATAACAATAAAGAGTATATAAAATATTATAAAAAGTGAATGATTTGATATATATATATATATTTTTAAAAAAATGAAGTAAATAGTGTGAGGGAATGTGAGAGAGTGTAACAAATAAAGCCGTAGTGTTATATCAATAACAATGGTGACGGCTTTCCCAACAAGGGTTCAATAGCAATAACAACTGGTTCAAATAACACATGTAGTGTTAATAATAGGAGAATAGTTGAAACATTAATCAAGTGGGTATGAGAGAAATAAAACTTTTGCTAAAAAAAAAAAAAAAAAGAAGGGCAACTGTCTGAGTTTCTCACGTATACTCCTTTTTTCTCAAAATATGCAAATTGCTAAGAAAGAGATTTAGACTCCAAAGTGCAGTAATGGTTGAAAATACCCGAAAGACAGACTAGTCAAGGCTCAATAAACTAAGTTGAGGATTAACCATTTTTTTTTTTTTTTGGTTGTATAGCACCTTTGTGTCAGATTTCTTATAACTCATTCACTGTGCCATGCCACACGATGCATGGTTATGGTTTGATCACAACAAAGCTGGTCGACTGCATCTATGCCTCTCAAACCCCAACTTCTCTTCATAACGTGCCTTAATTATATGTCTTTTTTTTTTTTTTTAATGTAATTGGTAAAAAAATGAAGAGAATTCTCGGATTTAAAATGATCGTAAACTCGGTCTTAGATTTACAAAATTAAAAGCTAAGACGTCAATTTAAAAAAACGTGGAAAAAAACACATGGGTTCTATCAATATTTCTCATAAACTTATGGTGCTAACTAAGAGTCGGTGTCTTATCAGTTTGACTTATAAGCTGTTTGCATGTAGCTTAATGGACGCATTAGACAAGCCCAGTGAGTAGGTCTAGACTTCTAGTGATGAGGAATTCGAAAGTTTGATAATTCAATTTCCCAATCCTTGGTGGAAAAGTATGCAAATTATAAAACCCACATGCATGCATTTTTCATAACAAATGGACAAGATAGAAATTTGTGGCCAAGAATTAATAAAAGAAGCTACCTGATTTTTTTTTATTTATGTATCAAAATGTCCAAGTAATTGCAGTTGTATTTTTTTTCTATTTCTTTTTCTAAGCGAAAAGGTAGGAAGATGTAACTAGTGTAATTTCTCCCCTTGAACGTTACCATTGGGGGTTCCCACCCGCTGTGGAATATTTAGTTTGAGCCATAGCTGCTGCTGCTTCGGAAGGCGAGTCCATCACCCAGTGGCAGAGCTAGACATTTTATATTGTAGGTGCCGCTGATTTTTTTTTTTGGAACTTCTACAAGGTAGGTTCAGGATGGAGTCAAAAAGTTTTATGGGAGGGGGCCAAAGTAAAAAATTTTCTTAAGCTTTTCTTTTTTTCGCATCATGTAATGAACGGGTACTTTTTCAATTTTTTTTCTTCTTTTTCTAATACTGGTACTTAAATACAATGAAGAATTGAGCTTAGAATTGTGTCGAATTCTCCAATTAAATGTTTAAATTCTAACAATCAATATTCTCAATATTTAATAACCAAAATATCCAAATTACAAGATCACTTAGATAAGGACTTTCACTTTCACTTTCTTCTCTTCTTTCCTGCCAGCACAATTCTTAATTTAAGTGGTCTTGTAATTTGGATATTTTGGTTATTAAATATTGAGAATATTGGTTGTTAGAATTTAAACATTCAATTGGAGAATTCGACATAATTCTAAGCTCAATTCCTCATTGTATTTAAGTATCAGTATTAGAAAAAGATGGAACCATTTTCCCATTGGTAAGAAAAAACGAAAAAAAAAAAAAAAAAAAAAAAAAATTAAAAGTCACGGCACCCCCAAAGAGTGCTGTGACTCCGCCACTGCCACCATAACCCTACCAAGGTGTAAATCAGTAAGGCCCATTCATAGTAGCATCTGGTTCATACAATTACTACCGCAAGCGAATTTGAATACGTGACCACTAGGATGAAGGAAAGATATGACGTTCCCCCTATTTCTTTATCAACCCAACTACCACATTGGTGGTTTGCAGTTGTAGTTTATAATATACATTTTATACATATAAACAAATTTCTCTTTATATATATAATATATATGTTATAATATAACGTTCTTCTCATCCTTCTAAATTTACTTCTTTATTCGAAGGAATTTTATTTGCTTGGGAAAAAAAGAAAAAAAGAATGCTGATTGGATTGATTGGAATTAATTTGGATGATATATATGTTTTGGTTGTAGTTTAGTGAAGCGGGGCGAATACGACCCATCCAGTGTCAATTTAGCGGACTCCACTCGAATCTTTCAAAGGCTGTATACAACGTGGTAAACGACTACAAAATACAAATGAACAACCGTGGCTCAGTTTGTGCCACGTGGCACGTAAGCCGGACAGATCCCACGTGATCCTTGTCTTGATGAATCTTGGGTTAAACACGTGCATCGATCACAGGGAATCGATAAAGCTTGAAGGCGATTTCTTTTACTTTCTTGTTTTTGCGTCCAATCCTTTGCGGAAGAGTACGCAGTCGTATTAGCTTCGATATGTACTGTCGTTTTCTTTATTCATGGATGTGTCCATTTCTCAATTATAGGGGTAACACCATCGCTCTCTTAAAATATTATTCATCTCTTTTTTTAAAAAAAAAAAAAAAAAAAAAAGTCAACATCAAAATATTCTTATTTTTTTATATTATATTATTATTATTATTTTTTATTATTCAAATAAAAAAATTAGTAAGAACGAATTTATTTATTTTTTCACTTTTCGGTTGTTTAACAAACAAGGCCATATAATCATTTTGCACCAACGAGTTAGATAAAATTTCCTACAATTATTTTTAAAAATTATACATTTCAAAATTATGTGAATTTAGGTCTTTATTTAATTTATATTGAACTGCTTGAAAAATACTACATATTTTTTTTTTTAAAGGCTTTTTCTTTATTTTTAAAGAAAAGCATTGTTCTTTGTTCAAAGTTTTTCTACCACTTAAAAGACAAGAACCTAATGAAAATAGAGAATAACTTCAATCAGATCGTAGTGTAAATTAGGTGTTTTGCACTCTCAAATAGGTAGAGCAATCTTCTTGGTTGGGTTTGGAGACTCTGGTATCAGGAGCTCGGAGGTGGCCGGGTAGGGGGTTCGGTGGTGGGTGGTGGGCGTTGGGTTATATAATGAATGGAAAAGTACATGAGATTAATTTGAATTAAAGATACAATGTTTTTATCTCTATTATATTTGGTGTTTTTACATTATATATCAAATTTCTATTGAAGGCTATAAAATGAGATTTTACATCACATCCTTATAAAAGATACTCTCATGAAAATATACTCAATTCGTATTGATAATATCACATTTTTAATAGGTAACATTTTTCACGTGGTTCAATATAAGAAACTAAGAAATGGCTTACATATATTCATGTAATAATTTGATAATCTAATTTTTTTTTAAAATATATATATATATATATATATATATATAGGATCCTTACCTCGTGCTTTTAATTTGGTTGTTGCATGAAATATATATTTTGGATAAGAGATTTTAATTAAAATTGAAGTTTGCCTCTTTTGGGTTAACCAGAAGGCAATTTAGAAATTATTATGTAAAAATTTGAATTTGAGAATATTTTTTAAATATCCGAATTTCAATTTTATTTCTATGAAGAATGTGACATTGCATAAATTATGAACCTCAAAAAATGCTTCTCATATGAAGAATGTAAGATTTTTATTTTTATTTTTATTTATTTTTGGGTAAAGAATTAAGGAAATTGATGGCATCATTTGTTCGTAAAATGGAAGGAAGAAAGCCTTTGCGTGACATCATGATTTGAGACATTATGCCATATTTTGTACGTAGCTACAGTAAATGTTTTTGTGAATATTGAAAATGCAATTATTCTTGTTAAATCAACATTTATTATAAAAGTCATGAGTTCGAGCCTTGGCTCTGTCATTTATCTCATATTTTAATTAAATGTTTCACATATTAGACTGCATCTATTAAAAGAGAATTTAAGCCTACACGTTAAGGGGGAATTAAAATATTGATTTAAATGATTAACTTTACCTCTTCTTATAAGTTTAGGCTTTAAAAACAAGTGATGATTTAATAATTCTCTTGCATGAGTGCATCAAAACACTAATAATGCCTTACAAAAAAATGGGCAATCCAACAATAAGCATCAATACAACCAAATAAGTGCGGGTGAATATAAAGTAAAAAGAGAATATGCCAAATGAATGACATAGTTCTATGATTGGACAATGTACCAAAAATAGCAACACAGTCAAGAGACACAAGAACGTGTACGAACCTCGAAAGGTTACAATTCTATGATTAAAACGAAAAAAAAAAAAAAAACCCTCACAGAGGAGAGGAGCTGGGGAGAGAGGTTCTTTTGCGCGCCACTACATCTACTATACCATGTTAAACCTAGTTTCCGTACAGCACGTAAACTCCAGCTAGCGATGTTGTCATCAATCTAAATAATCATGAGCAGAGTTACAATTCACTTATTATTATCATTATTTTCTTTCTTTCTTTCTTTTTTTGCTTTTGTACACTTCAGTTCTCGCCTTAGATTGATGGTATATATATATATATATATATATATATATATATATAAACTGATAAACAAGTATGGCTGAAAATAATAAGTATGTATTCCATAAAAGCTCAGGTTTCCATTTGAGCACTTAATTACTTAATTACTTGTCGTCTGTTGTTCGAGATTATGTTAAAAAATATTGTTAATAAATAACGAGCCGTGACAAACCAAAATGAGTCGGATTGATTAAAAAAAAAAAAAAAAAACTCAATCAACTTTTACTGATATCAACAATAATTCGATAGGAAGCTAAGGCAAGCAACCGCTCATCGATCCCATGTTCATCATTTAGCGGACGCCGAGAATATTCTTGAGAGGATCGACAGTATTATTGTAGGCTACTTCAACGTGAAACACAACCAGCGCTATCAACAACATGAAAATTAGGAAGCTCAACGAATCACAGGGCCCTACGATCGAAGGCCTATATATCCATGGCCGGTTAGGAGGGTCTGTGTCGTGCTCGTGCATCACGAGGAAGAAGAAGATTAGGAAAAATAATTGCTCCCAAAAAGTCGAGGATTTTGATTTTTTGATTGGATATGCCGCGTGTATAAGACAAAAGAGGTGTCAGAGATTGTTTTGTCCGCTTGGGTGATTACATCATGCGGTTGAATTTCAACAGTATTAAACGACAAGAGAGCTATTTTTGTGGCCAATGGCGATGATGCTATTGCAGGTGTACGTACGTTTTCCACGTTCTCCGGGACAATTAACTGCATGCCTCGTTTTCCAGACTCCAGTTGCTGTTTTGTTTTTGCATGAAAATTTGCAAGAAGTGAAGAATATTCAAACCATTCATTTATATTATATTTATCTCAAAAAAACTGCAGTCTAACCTGAGCCACCTAAAGAGGTAATTAAATGACTGGACACCGTTTTGCCATGGGAGGAAATGGCGGGCTACCCTAATTAAAGAGGTGCTGGTCGGATGGGCCGACCACCCCTTTCAAACTCTCAAAGGCCGGTGAGGGGGTTGTCGACCCACCCAATCAGAGTAGTCGACCAGAGGAGAGGATGAGGGTATTTTGGATGGCCCAATCATTCTCTTGGGAATGAGTGGCTGAAACACTTCCAACCACTAGTTTTTTTTAGATGTGTTTGATGTTATATATTCTCTCTTGCACATCTATCATTAAATCTATTGCAAGTGTATGTAACTCTCATAAATTCAATACTAGATATTTATACATGCTAAGAGATGTACTTACGTGCAAGATAATGAAAATAAAAAGGGAAAACTTCACTCTGGCCTACTGAACTTTTACGCGATTTTACTAATCCCTATAAACTTTAAAATCTCTCATTTTGGACTCCTGAACTTGGAATTGCTCTCAATTAGAATCCTTCCGTTAATTTTAGCCATTAAAAATACAAAAAACAAAACAAAACGAAACAAAAAACAAAATATCTCTTATTTTCGTTTTTTTAAAAATAAAAAAAAAAACGTTTTGGAAGTTGAAATTTTATACAAAAGTCAGTGGTATAAATGTCATGTAATTTTTAAAATCTAATAGAGGGGTCCACATTGAGAGCAATTGAAAATTCAGGGGTCCAAAGTGAGATATTTTAGAGTTTGATCAGGGGAGTTTGTAAAATTGCATGAAAGTTCAGGAGGCCAAAGTGAAGTTTTCCCAAATAAAAATTTTCATACTTTTTATTTTATTTTATTGCTTGGACGACTAAATCCAAACCTTTCATTTTGAACGAAGATCTGAATCTTGGAATTGCAAATCCTACCATTCCAAAAAATTATCTCGATCCATAGAGATTAGAGCGTGCATGGTCATCCAAGAGCCTTTCAAAGATTTAAGGTTTATGTGAAAAGCTTTTGCACGCAATCAAAGATAAGGACATCATGAGGTCCATTTCATACTCATAGTACTAGCTAAATCATCAAAACGTTAGACGGCTTGTAGGCCAAGATCAATTTTATATCTCCATCTTTCCCTTTGCAATAACAATTTGTTTAGTGCTACATATATACAACCAAAAACTTATTGATCATGAAGACTAAAACTAAAGACATTTGGATTTCATTTATTTTTCATGTGTTCACTTCCAGGATGGAAAACCAAAGAATATATGTGGAAAAAACCATATATATATATGTTCATTGATATAAGTAATATAATAAATAAACAATTCAACAAAAATAATGTAATTTAATGTAATAGTCATTCATTTTTCCAAGCCTTGTATCAAATTCATTCCTTGAGGTTTGTTTGCAATGCTTGAATGGTGATTATCTAAACTTGATTGAATCTGAAAGGAATCCAGGTCAATTGGTATAGGTTACATAAAATAAAATAAGAATCCTTAACACTCTTCCAAAAATGCTGCTGAAGTTTATCCAAAGTTTCTCGTCAGAAGAATTTGCAGCTTCCTACGATATTAATGGGTTGATCATTAATATTGACTGCAACTCATCGTGGACGAATGTGTATTAGTCTTATATGCCTTCTGCTCCTACGCAACTATATTAATATTAAATAAAACTTAACCAATCAAATTCTCCGTTTGACTGATATTTCATAAGACCGGAGTTGGCGGTCCACCCCCGACGACCCTTTGTCAAGTGAGAACCATATATAATTGGGTCAAATCGCTTTCCTCTAGAAGACTAGAAACATGAACAGTATGATATATTGAAAGAGATTAAAATTAAATAAATAAATAAATCCCATATAGAAAGATGCTTGAGTTACTTCATATATACAATAAAATAAAGAGTTATACAACGGTCAACTCTAGAAAAGTCAAAGTCAACAATCAGCAGATCCGAGTTAGATGAGTCTAGAGCCATCGAGCACAGCCTTATCGGAACCTCCACGCGCGGCTTAAAGTTGTTTCCGTTTTGCCCACACGCCGCTATAGGTCCACACGCCACCATGTCGGCCCAATCAAAATGGTTTTCTGTCCTCCTTACAAATTCGCCGACGATGGTCAAACCCTCGCCAAGCACGCCACCATCGAACTCTGCATGCACGCCCATGAGCTGGTGGAATCTCCTGCGCGTAGGATTCACGTGCCTCGGCGACGCCAACTCTTCCGTGCATGTATTACACACGCTTGGGTCTTCTGCCACCAAGTCAGCCCTACGCCAAGCTCTCCAAACTGCCATGTCAGCCCTAAGACATGTCAGCACATCGGCCACACCAGCAAATCTGCCACATCAGCACCGTTGATTGTTGACTGTTGACTTTTCTAGAGTTGACCGTTGACTTTGAATGGGACTCCAAAAGTTGACCAGGTGTTTCCTACTCAATTTTTCGTTCTGATTTCAAATTTGTGGTCTATTTTTGCTTTTGGCATCTCTATATGGCATAAAACAAGATTCTTCTCCAAATTTAGGCATCTATTTTATATTGTTCAAGTCGGTTCATGCATTGTTCAATTCGGTTTCACAGCCTTTTTCTTTGGCGCAGTTCAATCTAGTTCATAGGGGTGAAATTTAAAACCGCCTAACCGCATCCGCTAACCGCTAACCGCACTAACCGCTAACCGCTATCCGCACTAACCGCTAACCGCTTTGAAAGCGGTTAGTAAAAACCGCTAACCGCCTAGGCGGTTAGCGGTTAGCGGTTAGTGGATTTTGAAAAACCGCCTAACCGCTAACCGTTAACCGCTAACCGCCTTTTTAAAAAATGTAATATATATTTATATTATATATATATTTGATATAATAAATAACAATAATTTATTGTAGCCTAGTGGTTATTGTGCACCTATTTTACTCAAGAGTCCCGATTTCGATTCTCCCCACCTTATTTTTATTATTTATATAATATAGAAGTGGAAAACGACATAGTTTTACACTTTTATATATTCATTTATTCCTAACCCAAAATGATAATTTTGTTGTTATTTTATTCATATGTTATATGTTGTACAAGGTGAACAACAAGATTTTGGTATTATAGTCCAACATATAATACTTACTTTAAACCAACAATTTTTAATGCTAAAATGGCCATGAAAGAGGAAAAAAAATGTTTAAAGTAAGCAAAACAATGGTTTAAAGTGAGCCCAAAACCGGCAAAAAAAAAAAAGTCCAATAAAAAGCGGTTAGTAGAAAAAGCGGTTAACCGCATCCGGTTAACCGCTAACCGGGCGGTTAACCGTCTAGGCGGTTAACCGCTAGCGGTTAGCGGATGCGGTTAGTAGATTCTACTAACCGCCTAGGCGGTTAGCGGTTAGCAGTTTTAGCCACTAACCGCTAACCGCAACCGCTATTTCACCCCTACTAGTTCATTCTTCTTGCAGTAGGCACTCTCGAGTCAGATGGGTTTTTCGAGCCAAAGAAGCCCCTTTCAACCGGCCCACTTATGCCTTGTCAAATGCCGTCATCACTGGTCACTACAGCCTCTCTTAGGCCATTGATCCATTACTAGTGAGAAATTTTTTTTGGGTCAAACTTTAGCTCAGCCGACAATGCGAGATGGTCCAAGGGTTTCAGGCATGATTAGCCTCTTCAACCGGCCATTTTTTCTCCCTACTTAGCTCAATCGACCAAGCGAGACGATCTACTAGTTAGAATTTTTGGGTCAGACTTTAGCTCAGCTGACCAGGCGAGACGGTCCAAGGGTTTCAGGCATGATTAGCCTCTTCAACCGGCCAAGACAATCTATTAGTTAGAATTTTTGGGTCAGACTTTAGCTCAGCCGACCAAGCGAGACGGTCCAAGGGTTATGGGCCAAACAAGCCCTTTTTAACCGACCTTGCTTTTCTCAACTGACCAAGCGAGCTTCTTCATTACTAGTATATGGTTTTCAATCAAGTCAAATTACAACCAAGTGAACCAAGCTCTTGCTTAAATGCATGGCTCAATGCAGTGCAGAATCCACTATTGAATTGGTAACTTTTATGGTGTTACTACGACAACTCTTTCGGCACAAGCAGCTTTTTCGGCGAATTCATTGTTCTTTCCCTTTCTTTTATCCAAACTCAAGTTTACACATTGAGTTTGAGGGGATGTTAAGAATATTATGTTAGATTATTTACTTCCTTAAGTATTCTATGTCTACTAGGTTTACATTTTCTTAGTTTACAAGATTACTTGCCTCTCTATAAATAGAGGTTTATGTATTCATTATTATTATCAGTCTTAATATAATGTAGTCCATTATATACTTCTGCTATTTCTCTTCTCTCTCTCCTTCTTCCGCTCTCCATAATATATTCAACAATATATTTAACATGGTATTAGAGCCATCGAGAAATATTGAGTCTTTTTTTTTTTTTTTTTCTTTTTTGTCCAATGTGATTTAACATTTTTTTTTCTTTTTTATCTCTTAGAATTTAATTTTTATCACATGATGATAGGAGGTACCTCGGGGCTTCGGTCTCATTAAATAATAATATTATTTAATAGAGATCCAAGATAAAGTTGAAATAAAAAGTAAAGATTTCGTGGATAGACCACGTAGGACTCGTAGGCCCTACTTCCGACGACCATTGCTTTCCAGCAAGTAAATCACTTCGTGAAGTCGCTTTACGTTAAAAATAGAAAAAAAAAAAAGAAAAAAAAAGAAAAAGAAAAAAAAAGATCATAGATTGAAAGATTAACATAATGAGTTACTGTATATATACAATTAATAAATAATAATTAAAAAAAATGATTAAGTGCAAGTGCATTACAGATTGTCGATCTCTAATATAATTAACAAGTGCATTATAATTTATAATGCCCCACTCTAATGATAAAATATTGTCAATTTTTAGCTTTTTCAAACCAGACTTTTAATTTGGAAGATCTTCCATCTTAATACCACTCTCGCTTAAGTATGCTTAATAATAGAGTTTTGGTCTTCAAGGAATAGCTCAATCGGCTAGAGATCATGCCTCATGAAGCTGGGGTTACTAGATCGAATTCTCATTTTCTTTTTCTTTTTTTCTTTTTCTTTTTAAAATGAAATACTTCATTCTCATTCATAAAACTCGCGAGCAAAAAGCTCTTACAAATAGAGCAAAAGCTCTGAACTAAATCATAGCCAAAGCTAAACAAATCAGCCATAACATAATCATCGCTAACCTATGACTAATCAGTAGGTTTAATTTCATATATGTACCAAAAAGACACCATCCAATGCATAAGTAGCACTTATTCCTCAACCTTGAGAGTAGAGATCCCCCAAGTCAATACTCATCCTACTCAACCCGAAAGCCAGGATATCGTTTACATCCACAACCCAAAAGTATGGACCAAATGCAGATATACTCACGGGCAGAAAACAATTTGAGAGGATAGAGTCTTATTACAAGCAAAAAGGGGAAAGAAAAAAGGTACATGAAAATAAAAGGACAAAAATGGAAAAACAACTTAATCAAAGGAATAAACAGAAAAAACGTACAGGAAAATATCAATGGAAAAAACAAGCAAATACAGGCAAAATCGGAAAAATAAAAACAACCAAAGGAAAAACAGGAAAAGCAGACTATAAGGATGACGACAGCCGGGAGGAAGCCGATCGCGTGCTAGCCAGAAACCGATATGAAAGGTGGCGTTGAAAGCACATCATGGGCGGACGTGAGAAAAGACCAGCAACGGACGATGGGCTGCAAAGTGCCCGCGGAGGAGATCGGCGGCGCACTCAGAACCGAATGGGAGAGTTTGAGTGAAACCCTAAGGGAGGCACCCACATAGAGTGCAGAACAATCAACAAACCAAACAAACAAAACAAGAAAAAAAAAAAAACAAAAACAAAAACAAAAAAAAAACAAAACAGCAGCAGGATAGAGGCTAGGGAGGAGAGGGGCAGAAGAAGCGGGACACAAGAGGGGAAAAAGGGCGGAAGAGAAGGGGGTGAAGCACCGCACAAAGGCTAGGGAGCATCAAGTAAATTGCCTAGCATAAAGGGTTGAGGACAAGGGGGGAGGGGAGGCAGCGAAGGGCACCCCTCCTCCCACTTGTGCGGTGCTCACAGAGACGGGGGCTAAAGTTTATTGGGAGAGAAAGGGGCTAGTCTCCTCTCATCATCTCTTTATGCAGACATGTAAAAAAAAAAAAAATAGCAGAATTTTGATAAATACATATCTTTTCTCAAATAAGAATTTTCATCCTGATCTCAATGCCAATGCATTATTACTTAGAGCATCTTCAGCAGTGTAGCTAAAATTGAGAAAATAGCTATATTTAGCTATTTTGGCGATTAGCTATTATACCTTAACTGTTACAGTGAATAGCTATTTGTAACTATTCACTGTAACACACTAGATTGAATTTTAATATAATATAATATTATTTGTAATATTACTTTTTTCCTTTAATTAAGTATAGTCAATAATATAATTAAAAAAATAAGCAATAATATTTTAGAGCAAGTACCTAATAGAATAAAGAATCTGTTAGAATTTACATTAAAAAAATGAATTGTTAAAATAAAGAATTATATTTTTTGATTAGTTATAATAGCTATTACTCCTAGAGATGTTCTTAGTTACATTTGAATTATTATATATTAATGTCTCTATCTAATGACAAGTATACGTAGCTTTTCTCTCTCTCCCTCACCGCGTGATAAAAGTTTTGTTAAAAATGTATATTTTCTGTCACCACGTGATAATTAAGTTTCATGCGTGTTTTTTGTTTTATTTAACGTAAGAGGTCGAACATCAATTAATACTGTGGTCGTTGTATGTGTATATGTGATGTAACTTGGTTGGGAGTTGGAGTTGGGATATTAAGAAGTGTGGCTGCTGCTTTCTTTCATATCTCAAATTATAGCCTCGTTTTCCTTACTATATATTTTCGTTCTTGTTAAATATTTTTTATGAAAATATTAAAAAATATCTACAGTTACAACTCCATGTGCCAATTTGTTTTTAAAATAATGTTATTTTTCAAACCGATATCAAATTGATAAATATAACGTACGTGTTTTAAATGTTATATTGACGGATATGACGTGTTTTAGCTAAGAAAAATGACGGTATTTTTGAAATTGTGCTTTATTAATTACTTTAAAACAAATAATTATTAATTTAATACTGGGAAAATAGTATTTGTTAAAAGTTATAGATCGTGTAATTTGAATTATGCCTCCAAAAACTAAAATTTGTAAAAAGAAACAAATCTTAAAGAAGGAAGAAAGCAACTCATGCGTTTGGATATATTGATGCTGCGATCGAAGGCAGCACTCTGGACACGAATGGGTTGTTGGAGTAGTACGATGATTATGGGTGGCCAACGACTTTTGTCCATTGGAAATATCCATTATATATCATATCTTTCTTTTTCTTTTTTAATTTCTCATCTTATTTATTTAGTTTTTGGTAAGTAATTTCTATTTTTCATTTTATTATTTGTAAACTTTTATGTAAATTGGATAATTAAGATCGACATTTTTATTTGTGTTTGCTATTTTGTTTTGGATTTCTTGGATTTTTTTTTTAAATTTTTTTTTTATCCTTTTCTATAAAGAGCAATATTTATTATTCAAATATTTTGCAATTTCACCGGGCAAATGGATGGTTCCTTTTACTCTTGGGCGGCCACCAATGTTTTTTGCTGGTTGTTTATTTATGTTTTTTGTTTTGAATAAGAGATTTCTTTTCTTTAGATCTATCCTTATAAGTGATGATGAACAATTAGGTGTGAAAGGTTATCTCTCATTGTTGATTTAAATAAATTAAATTTGTTAGGAAATTTCGTTATCTATATCTTAGATTTAGTCTGCTCTGTTGGGGAGAGTAACACAAAGGGAAGGTCAAACAAGAGTAAATTAATATACATATTAGGACACCACTTCTAGCCCAAAAGCCTAAGCTAATGGGCTTGGGTCCACTTAGGTATATTAACCACTTTTATTCTTTATACTTTCTCAATGTGGGACACAAACCTCACAAGTGCATGCACAACAAATCTCCCCTCACTTGTGAGTCTACCACATTGACCAAATTTCTCCATACACAATTGTGTCATGCGTACTCCAAGAGAAACCATTCTTTTTACCGGAGTCAAACCAAACGCGTCGAACCAAGACACTCATATCAGCAACAGCGGAAGCTAACCATGATCTCTGATACCAATTGTTGTGCACGGAATTAAAATACAGGATCCCAAAGAAGCAGAAAATAGCAAAATAGAAAATATATCAACCACACACGACACCGAGATTTAAGTGGTTCGGCTTAACAAGCCTACATCCACTGGCGGAGACGATCCGGAGGAAATTCATTATCAAAAGATGGATTACAAAAATGGTAGGGAGAAAACTACTCAAAGCCCAAAACCCCAATACACCCAAATCTCACTCTCACACAAAAGGGAATTAACAACAAAAAGAGAGAAATAACAAAAGATTTATTGGGGGCTGTTTTCTTCCACTAGTCACTATTGAAACAACTGACAAAGAGAGACACCTAAAACCGTATGGCTTTCTCTCTGAGGCGATGCTTTTCGCTCTACATCCAAAGGCCGTAGCATTGCTCCTTATATAAGCTCAAGAGTCGGTCAAGGATTACTTCTCCGTGTAGGAGAAGTAAACGTGGCCTCCAAAACCAAATAGAAAAAGGAGAATACAAAAGGATTCGGCTGAAGCACTTCCACAACTCAATAGGACTAAAAAAGGACATGGGCCCCACGTGAAGGACTTGAGATATTCAAGGCAATACCCAACATGCTCTTTAACCGTATTTATACATAAGTTAGCTGAAGATTGAAGTCATAGATAGTAGTACTTGATTGCAAGAATTTTTGTTTGTATCTTTGTAACCTCATAGTATGTGGCTATAATTTTACAGAGTTTTATATTTTGTGCTGTTCCGCTATGTAAAAATTTTATACTCGTGATCTTTAAAAAAAACTTTTACCGAGCAAACAAAGAAAAGAGAAGATCAAACAATATCTAATAACTCAATAATTAACTGTTTTTTTTTTTGTCGGTTAAGAAACTCAATTATAGAAGGAAAAGATGAATAGGACCCACTACCTAATAATTCAAATCCACCTCAAAGTAAGTAATCAAATTTAACACGGTTGATTAGCAACCTAATTAAATTTGTTTTATTGAGAATGCGTCGAGTGGCATGGGAAGTCGGACAGATTAATAAATATATCTGCCGAGTGCATATATATAATATATATTTATATACGACAACAATATATTGGGTCCACTTATCAAGCATTAGCAAGATAAATGCCAAGCTTATGTAAAACGTGAAGAATCCAAGCTCTCAAAACTCGAAGATGAGCCAAAAAAAATGGATTTAGAAAGGTGGGGGATTTATTGGGGATAAAAAAAAAAAAAAAAAATTGCTAAATTAGTTTATAGTTATTTCATAGAAACTCATATAATAAAGTGATATATGTTCCTAAACGTGTGCTTCTCACATGTTTTTTTAATAGTTATAAGACACATGTTACTTTATTAGATGAGTTTATATGAATTGACTACAAACTAATTTGTAGCAAGTTTTTTTAATAGGTGTCACAGGTAAAAAAAAAAAAAAATGTTACAAACTCTTACTCTTATTCTCTCAAATAGGCACTCATTAATGTGACACTAAAAATCACCATTAAATTTTGGATTAATCGCTATTAAATTTTAGATCAAATTGTGACTTTTAGTGCCATGCCAGGAGTGTATAATTGGGATTTGGGAGTGTGTGCAACATTTCTCATAGGTAAATGTCCGCGTTTCCATGGCTGTTTCTCAATAATAAGGGTGCTTTAATTTATTTTTTTAAAAAAATAAAATTGCCATTATTTTCAATAAAAACCCACTGTGTTATTTTATTTTGTTTGTCAATCAAACCTTGTAACCCACCATATATATAATTTTTTTTTATATTCTCCTATAAACTCAATAAAATCAACTATTATATTTGTGGGATTTATTATTAACTTATATAAATCCTACATAAATTCACAAATTAATAATTAGTTTATAAAATGAGATAAAAAAAAAAAGTATTTTCATAAATCATTTCTTATGTGTGTAAGAGAGTGAGAGAGAGAGAAATAATTGCTTTAAACATTATTCTTGAGTCACAGTTGGTACTTGGTACTTGGTCCTTTAATATTTCTGTAGTGAAAGGACAAAAAGCAGTAAAAAAGTTGCACTAAATCATTCAAAAGTAAAATGTGATTGGCCCTCTAGATCTGGTTGCTCAAGTAAACAAAAGATAATAATAATAAAAGAAATTCAGTAGCATATGTTGCATGTTCTCCATTTCCTAATCTTATCACTAAAGAAAAAATAGCACCATCTAAAATGCATTTCCATGAGTTAAAAATACCTAATTCAAATTTTCTAAGCAAATTATCAAATATATCTAACTAGTACACACGCCAAACAAAAATCAATCGCTCGGGCAATAATATTAATTAATAAAATAACTCATATATCATCTATTTTAATCTTAATTTGTTGATTTTGTGTCTAGTTCGTATCGAATTTGTATATCTAGTCAAAATTGACGGCCATAATTACACTCGGACTTGCAAATATTGATTTGGATATTGCTGGGAAGTGGGATAGTATGTGAACACTATACCAAGACGATGTAAGTGAAGACCATGACATATTAAGTCCAAGGATGACAAATTTAGTGGGAGAGATGGGGGAAATGCATCTTGAAACTTCGCCGTTCCAACGTATGAGTGAGACCCCACTGTCACCACACACAAACAGCGGCAAGTTTTTCCTATAAAACCAGCTTACCATTTGCTCATTTTTCAAGCTCACCCTTTGCCCACCACTTTTCCTTCCCTACTAATAACCATTTCATTTTCTCAGTCAGTTTTTGCTCATCTACATTTCTCTCTCAGAGAGTCAGAAGAAAGACCCATGGCTTCTTCTCTTCTTAGAACCACCTTTGTTCCTTCTTTCTACTCTCATCATCAAGATGTTCTATCTTTCCCAAGCTCTCTTGGTTTAAGCACTACTACTGCTCCTCTGCCGGGAGAACTGAAGGTCTAGCTCACTCTCTCTTTCTCTCAAAGTAAATTTGTGTTGGATCATATTTTGAATATTTCTTTTCTGGGAAACAATGGTCTCTCTCAAGAATTTTATGGGATCGTTTACTTTTCAACTCAAAGCAAAAAACATGCTGTAAAAAAGTTTTGAAGTTGTAGACAAGCGAGCATGATTTGACAGCCTATTTTGTTTTCATTTGTTCAGTTCAATAGAGTGATAGTTGCTCAGGACAATAATGCAAGTGATGGCCAGAGAGCCCCGGTGAACAGAGGCCACATAACAAGGCAGAATGGACAACAGGTCACAAAGTGCCTTAATTTCTCAGGAGAGAAGCCCTCCACACCAATCCTTGACACCATAAACTACCCTATGCACATGAAGAATCTTTCCCTTGAGGTAAAAGTCTTCAAAATGATGCTCAATTTTCAGCAATTGTGAGAAAGTTTATATAGGACCTACTTATTCAAATCATTTTTGGATCGTTCAACCGCATACTTGAACATGGGGTTTTACAGAAACCTTTGTCACATTTGCTGTCTGATTTTCTAGCGATCCGTGTAACAAAATTGCTAGGAATCTCCGTACCATGCTTGGTTGCCAAGAGAAACCAAAATTGGGCAATGAAATTAATCATAATTGATGTTATTTTAGGAACTGGAGGTGTTGGCCAATGAGATCCGAGAAGAGATTGTTTATACAGTGTCAAAGACCGGGGGACACCTAAGTTCAAGCCTAGGGGTGGCTGAGTTGACAGTTGCACTTCACCATGTTTTCAACTGTCCTGAAGATAAGATTATATGGGATGTTGGGCATCAGGTAATTAACACATGCATCAATATTTTTCATCCTCTTTTTCTTTCTTTTTTTTCTTTTTTTTTTCTGTCTTATAGAACATGGATCAGAAAGAAATGATTGAACCTCCATATCAAATTCCAACTAACATTCTCAGGAAATTTGTAAACAGATGCCTATAGATTAGTTCCCAGAAATGAAACAAAAAACTTCTATTAATGTCATCACAATTGGATCAACAGAAATTCTTGCTTATTGGATCAATTTGGAAATTTGCAGGCCTACCCACATAAGATATTAACAGGCCGGAGATCAAGAATGCATACGATTAGGCAAACTTGTGGGCTTGCTGGCTTCCCCAAGAGGGATGAGAGTGTATATGATGCCTTTGGAGCTGGCCATAGTTCAACTAGCATTTCTGCTGGCTTAGGTGCACCAAATTCTCAATTTTCTTTTATTTTTATTTATTTTTTCCAATTAGTGTTTGTTTATTCTTAGACTAGCTATATATTTACAAAATATTATTAACAACTTGTCTTTGTGCAATGCCTTTCAGGGATGGCAGTTGCCAGGGACTTGCTGGGGAAGAAGAACCATGTAATTTCGGTTATAGGCGATGGGGCCATGACAGCCGGCCAGGCATACGAGGCAATGAACAATGCCGGTTACCTTGACTCAAATCTTATCATCATTTTGAACGACAATGAACAAGTTTCCTTGCCCACTGCAACTCTCGACGGCCCTGCTCCTCCCGTTGGAGCTCTAAGCAGATCCCTAACCAGGCTACAAGCAAGTAGAAAGTTTCGCCAACTCCGTGAAGTAGCAAAGGTAAATTTTTTCAACATCACACTTCGTGTTCACGTCGGGTTTGTGTCGTGTCAAAAAATTGTCGGCTCGAATGTCTAACTTTGATCTACTTAAACAGGGCATTACAAAGCAAATAGGAGGCCAAGCGCACGGAATTGCTTCTAAAGTTGATACCTATATGAGAGGGATGGTGGGTGGTGCTGGGGCATGTTTTTTTGAAGAACTTGGACTATACTATATTGGTCCAGTAGATGGTCATAATGTGGAAGACCTTGTCCATATTATGAAGAGTGTTAAGGCCATGCCAGCTCCAGGGCCTGTTCTTATCCGTATTATCACTGAGAAAGGAAAAGGCTATGCTCCAGCTGAAGTTGCATCTGATAAAATGCATGGTGAATATCATTCTTAAAACACACAAAAATGTGACATGTTTCGAATTCAATGGTCTAAAGGGTTTTTGTTTTATGTTTAGGTGTTGTGAAATTTGATCCCAAGTCAGGGAAACAGCTGAAGACCAAATCGGCTACTCGTTCATACACCCAGTACTTTGCAGAGTCCTTGATTGCTGAAGCCGAGAGAGATGATAAAATTGTAGCCATTCATGCTGCAATGGGAGGAGGCACAGGACTTAATTTATTCCAGAAGCAATTCCCTGATAGATGCTTCGATGTTGGAATAGCTGAGCAACATGCTGTTACCTTTGCTGCTGGCCTAGCTGCTGAAGGGCTAAAGCCCTTCTGCACTATATACTCTTCTTTTCTACAAAGAGGTTATGATCAGGTGAATAAAGTTATCCCCCAATATTTGATTTCAACTTGCTTTTTCCATAATTCACATTCAAAAAGTGTTGAATCATTTACAATGTTTCCACCCATAAATAGTACCAATACATTTTAATCCGACGTATAGAACCACTTACAAGAGAAGGGTATTTATGTGCTTATATATATACACATGATTAAGATTGTAATTAAGCCGTGTCGGATACTTAGGATAATAACATATTAAGAAAACTTCAATTGAAAAATTGCTTAGTGTTTGTGGATTTAATGCAGGTTGCTCATGACGTAGACCTACAAAGGCTTCCGGTTAGATTTGCGATTGACAGGGCAGGCCTTGTTGGAGCAGATGGTCCAACCCATTGCGGGGCCTTTGACACAACGTTCTTGGCTTGTTTACCTAACATGGTGGTCATGGCTCCTTCAAACGAAACTGAACTGATGCACATGGTGGCCACTGCTGCTGCCATTGATGACCGGCCTAGCTGCTTTAGGTACCCTAGAGGAAGTGGCGTTGGTTCGATTCTTCCACCGAATAACAAAGGGACGCCATTGGAGGTACTTCAAATATATAGTCTCTTCTGATGTGTTATTTGCCGCATCTATAATTAAATTACCACTTATATCAAAAGCTTAAGTTTATAAGAATTAATAAATTTAATCATTTAATCAATACTTTAACATTTTGTATGCTTCAAATATCGTTCTTTTATGTACTGTGCTAACTCAAACATTGGAAATTATAGGTTGGTAAGGGAAAGGTGCTAAGGCAGGGAAGCAGGGTGGCTATTTTGGGCTATGGAACAATAGTACAAAGCTGTGTGGCAGCAGCAGAGCTGCTTCAAGGGCTTGGCATCTCAACAACTGTGGCTGATGCACGATTCTGCAAGCCTCTTGATGGAGATTTGATCAGACGTTTAGCTCAAGAGCATGAGATCCTCATCACTGTCGAAGAAGGGTCTATAGGGGGATTCAGCTCCCATGTTTCCCACTTCTTGGGATTGAATGGATTACTTGATGGAAATCTCAAGGTAAGAAATCTTCTTATGTTCTTTTAACTGATCCATCAATCCTTCCATTTATCAGTTCTAGTTGCTTAATTATGGATATTGTTTTCTGTGGGTGCAGTGGAGGGCTATGATGCTCCCTGACAGATATATTGACCATGGTTCTCAGACAGACCAGATCGAAGTAGCAGGCCTTACTTCAAAGCAAATTGCAGCTACTGTTTCGTCTTTGATAGGGGAAAAGAGGGATGGCTTTCACCTTCTCAACGTATAGATAGAATCTTTCCAGACCAAAAGTTGTACTCTTGTATCTTGTATGTGAGCTGCAGATAGAAACTACTCCTAAAATAAATGTATTCCTTGTTGGGGAATGATAAATATACAGATTTTTTTTTTTTCCTTTTTTTTGTGCAACTAAAATAGGGAATTACAAGTTTTAGCACAAAAAATCAAATCACCAAAACATGCAGAAAAATAAATCAAGCAACTCACAAGCAAGACACCAATTTCTTTTTTTTAGAAAATCCTCTAATGAGAAAGGAAAAACCATGAGACCTAATTCAGTTAAAAATTTTGCTATATATGAACAATATGGGATTGCAAATATCTTCTTGATAAATCAAGAACTCATACATTCTTTTGTTACAACTTGAATTCATCACCCTAAGGTGGATTTCAACAAGAACAACAAAAAAAGATAAGCAATTGGAGAAGAATTTCAATAATCACCACCAATCAATACAAAGCTCTCATTTTGAAGAATAAAATATTGAAATTTCAGTAAAAATCCAACCATGAATCTATTAAATTTTACAAAATAGTGTGGCGGAAAGGAATATTTGGCACTTGGTAGAGACTTGCAGGAGTTGGCTTTATACAAAGAACTTACCCAAAGCCTTGTGGGCGGAGGGTATGGCATGTGCTGCTTATATGGTTAATCGGGTGCCTCTTAGCCCAATAAACATGAAATCACCATATGAGCTAATGTTTGAAGAAAGGCCTAGTGTTGAGCACGGTTTTTGGCTCTATTTGTTATTTTCATGTGCCAAATGCAAAAAGAACTAAATTAGCTGTCAAAGCTCATAAATGCATTTTTATTGGTTATGATGAAATGAAAAAAAATGGTAGAAATGCATGGATCCCGAGACCCATAAATTTTGTGTTTCTCTAAATGTTGTGTTTGATGAAATCTCCTCATACTATAAGGCGGAAGGTGCTATTTTTGGAAGTACTAGTGGTGATACTAGTGTTCACAATCAGCCGCATACATAAATCAATTTACCATTGTCACCTAATGCTTCTATGCCATTGGATAGCTTTTCTTCTTCTTTTTCTTCTTCACCTATAGGGGAGCAATCCAATAGGGGGAGTAGTGTTGGTAGCCATGAGTTGGAAGGACATCAAGGTAATGAGGAAGTAAAAAATGTATCAACTCTTAGGAGATCTAAGAGGAAAAGGGTATTGTTTGGTCGGTATAGCTAGAGATGAAAATTTTGTAAGCATGCACTTATGTTTTCTTGTTAATCCTATTGATGATTGTGAACTTTCTAGTTTTAACGAAGCTACATGTGTTTAAGGAGTGGGATAATGATATGAATGATAAGATGATTGCTCTCATAAAAATCAAACATAGGATCTCGTGCCAAAGCTTAAGGAAGTGAAGCCTATTACTTTCAAATGGGTTTACAAAGTTAAACGTAAGGCAAATGACAGTGTTGATAGATACAAGGCTAGTTGAATCTCTAAGAGAGATGCTTTGTATCATTTCTAGAAAATCACTTTAAGGGGGAGTGTTGAATTTTAAAATGTATTTTCTATAATCTATTGTTATTTATTTTATTCCTTTTATTTTAAGTGATGTAATCAGGAATTTATGTAAGTTTAAATGTGGGGGGACTCATTTGCATATGATGGATAATATATGTCATTCTCTACTTGTTTAGCACTTTTACCTTACCACCTTCTATTTTGTTAATTTAACCATCACTACTCTCATTCAACCCACTTCATCTTTCAATACAATCTTACACCTTTCCATGAGACATTATTATTATTTCTTATCCAAATTCTTTGTTCTTCCTTGTTCACATGAGAATACTCTAGGAGTCTAGAATCCTACCCTAACCCTTATATATACCCTAGGCATGTTTCCAAGCCTCTTATTTCATCATATCTCACCAAAACTTTCTCCTATCTTGTGCAAGTATGGTCTAACCCAAGTCTTTTATATTGATAAAATATTTGATAAATAAGAAGTAAATATATTTTTTCCATTTAGTTTTGATTTTTCTTCTACTTTTGGTTGTGTAACTTTGTTGCACTACTTAAAAATCGATTGTTCCTAACTTTTGGACACGGTATTTTTCTACAAAATCTTGACAAATAGTAGTATTTCACAGTTCGTTTGCCACAAAAAAGTTTAATTGGGAGAAAGTTGTAGTGGAAGCAGATATTTGAGGAAAGTTGTCTGCCTGGAATATCAGCAAAGTAAATGGGGAAAAAGCCCAGAACCGAAACAATAGCAAGATTTAGCAAAGCATTGTCTGGGAGGATCACATTCTGTCCCACCATTGGGTACCTAATTGCTAGCCCTTTTCTGGTCCAAGACTATGATGATGCATCATGCATCTCAGCTTTTTATCTCTCCCATGGACCATCTTTTTGCCAAGCATGCCCTCAGGATTTCACCCATTTCCCACCTTCAATTCTTATATATATATATATATATATATATATATATATATATTACTCTTGGAACATGCAGAAACTGATAATGTTAATTATCAGATTACAACACTTTGGATTTCTCAGATTACTGACTGCAGATTTGCACGTGAAATCTGAAACTTAAATATAAATAAATGGGATATGGTTTGTATATAATTATATTGTTCTGATCGATCACAAAAACATGTGACAAACCAGGCTTGCAGTTGCAGTTGCAGGCACAACATAAACTAAAAATAGAGGTGTTGCCTTCGGCTGGAATTAATCCAGCTGGGCCGACCACTGAATATGCTTGCGATTCCCTGCAAACGTAGGCCCGAATATTTAAGTTGATGTTCTTTTTCTTTTTCTTAATTTCTTTTTGTATTTTTTTTAGGTTAATTATAATTTAAGTCCATTGGGCCATCACTATTTTACATGTTGTCCCACGAATTATTCATTTTGTAACACTCAATTCCCATCGACTATATCCCCAAGAGGTAACTCAATTAGTTAGGACCATATCTAATGAAGCGGAGGTCACTAGTTCGAATCCTCCTCCCCCACTTGTATGGACATGTAAAAAAAAAATTCCCATTGACTATTAATTAGGATCCTCTCCATTTTATTTGAACCGGAGAATGTCTCATTAGTTATAGTGTAAGAGTATTTTTGTCATATCAAAAAGTGAAAAAAAAAAAAAAAAAAAAACAAACAAACAAACAAAAAAAAACAAAAATATCCATCCACTATAACTAACTGAATATTCTCCAGTTCAAATAAAATTGAGAGAATCATGTTCCCCTTCTATTAAGCCTACTAATTAAGGCATCATTTGGTTTGCATATTGTCTAGTTCATTGAAAAATAATTAGCTACCACGGATAATAGAAAATTGTGGCAAATAAAATTGAGATAATCATGTTCCCCTTCTATTAAGCCTACTAATTAAAGAGTCTAATTGGGATTGCTTTAAGAAAGGTAAAAACTACTTTTAATACATATAAAGTTGTCCCTAACGGAAAGTTGACATATTTATTAAAAAGTTTTAAAATTACTTTATTGACTTTTTTTATTATAAAAATGATCAAAACATATTTTTGGGAAAAACTTAAAATTGATTTTTTTATTATTATTTAAGAGCTCGTTTTGATTTTAAAAGCTCTACTTTCCAACATAATCTCAAACATGCTCTAAATATGGTGAAATAATGCATATATGACACAAAAGTGCTATTTTTGTTAGATTTAACGACTTAGCTAAACGAAGGGCTTTCTTTGGCCAATTGTTGGGAGTTGGTAGGACTTGATTGTGGCATGTAATAATTCATAAGGGCAACGTGTAAATGTCATGTAAATGTGTGATAATAATTAATATAATAAGCATAAAGTTGATCTATATAATATTATACTTTGACAGCTTGATAATTGAATTTGACAGAACACTTTCACAATATTCAAGACTCCACTTTAAAACACATTGTATACTTTCACAAATATTGTACATATTCATGTGCAACCGTTCTCTATTTGTTTACATAGTTATAGCCCCTCTAAAAGAAGCATTTATAAAACTGACTTTCAAGTGCAACCTACCATATGCTTGTCCTCCTAATTATGGGAACGCATTAGCTGCTCTTTTAGCTTCGTTTCTGGTCTCTTTGCTTCATATTGGCAATTTCATTTTCGAGGGTGACTCTTACGTGGTCATTTTGGCTTTGCAATAACCCGGTATTTTTGGTGTATGTCTTCAGTTATTTTGAATATTCTCGACTCTATTCGAGTAATGTTTTTTTAGGAAGCTAAAAAGGTTTAAGTAATGTTACAAGTCTTTCTTGTGTTACAATAATGATGATGTGGCTCTTAAAATCATCATTAGGCTTGTAATTGATCATTATTAGATTTTGATCAAATAATAATTTTAAGAGTTACATCATTTTGAAGGAATACAAGATAAACTTCTAAAATTACTAAAAAATGTAAACAGAATTGTAAACTTTTGTGCTCCGGTTTTGGTTCCTATCATCAGCAGCAACCAAGGATCCCCCTGTAGATCTTTATGTGTTTGGCAAGGGTCATGAAAAGGAAGTTGTTTCCTTGGGTTTTGGTTCCTATTGTCAGCAGCAAGCAAGGATCCCCTCCATATCTAAGGGTGTGTTTGGCAAGGGGTTTGAAAAAGGAAGTGAATAGAAACGGTAGTAGATTTGATTGATGTGAAGAAAAAAAGTAAGCATATTTTTTATAAACAAAATGAAAAGAAAAATTATTTTGTAGTGATTTTTTTATTTGAATAATAATAAAAAAGTGATTGATGTGATATCAAAAGTAAGAATATAATGGTTAATTTTGAGAGGAATTTTTTTGATTTTTTGGGTCCGGTATGGCTCTCCTTTTCCAAACACACCTTAGTTTCTTAATTTTCTAATTTCCTTTGTTTTCTTATTGTTGTTTTTTTTCTCAGTTCTGTACCCAAAAAAACAAAAACAAAAACAAAAAAATAGTGAAAATGATTTTCTAAGGTCAACTAAAGTAAACTGCAGAAGATAAGATATTTATTGTCGTGAATTGCCGAAAGCATACCCTAGAAGGTAGGGCAGAGTCTGCTCACAACAAGACGAGTATACCCTTTTCAACTATCGTCACGGAGCGTGCCATCACCTAGTCCTTTTCGACTTTTCACCCTGCCACCGTCCAGAAAATGACCCAACCCTTCAAATACTTCTGTGTGTGTGTTTTTTTAAGCAAATTGAAAAAGGGCTAAAAAAAAAAATCAAAAAACCAAAAAAAAAAAAGGTGGGTCCCAACAATAAACCTAAAAAAAACAAAAATTACAGCGGTTGAGAAAATACAATTAAATAGTAAAAAAATATGTCAAAAAATGATTTGACCTTTTATATATAATTTTTCTAATGAAAATAGGGAAAATGTTATAAGGAAAAAAATTTTATACTCTTGATCTGAATGAAAAAAAGAATAGACAATTATATAAAAATGCTTCCAAATATTAGGTGAAAAGTTGATCTTTTATAATAAAATCATATATAATGGTAATCAAAATAAAAGAGATACAAGAAAAGCACAAATTTCAAAAGACCTCTCGAACTTTCATGAACTCTCGCTTATAAAACAAGCAACAACCAGCCCAAAAAAGTCGGAGTGAGTGAAGCTCTTATGTTTGTTCTTTACTATTGACTAGTCAATCAAAACTTTAATTCATGTTGTCCCTAAGATGTAGCTCAATCGACTGTGAACCACGCCTTATGAAGCGGAGGTCATTAGTTCGAATCTCCCCTCTTCCTACTCTTGTGTGGGCATGTCAAAAAAAAAAAAACTTTAATTCATGCTAGATAAACGTTTTGCTCGGATTTAAGAGTAACTTATTAGTCTTTTTCAAACGCTTTTCTTTTTTTGGGGAGTAGCTACTGCTTAGTATTTGATATACAAAGAAAAATGTTTGGTGTACTACAGTTCTAATCATAATCTGAATTGATAATTTATAATTGGTAAAATAATTAAAAATATATGATTTATAAGTCAGTAGTTAATTAATTAAATTTTTAATTATTCATTTCACTAATTATACACTATGACGCAAATTTATATCTAAACTTATATTAAAAACTTTAATATTCTTAGCCACACACTTATGTATCAGGAAAGGAAACCATTCCATTGAATGTTCATGCAAATGGTTTTTCGGGCAATACCCACATACATCAATCAGAGTGGTAATATTACCCACGTCAGCGTGTGTGAATAGTGTCTCAGACCGGTGTAAACAGTAACCAAAAGTTACTGTTTAGAATTTTTTTAAATATTTTTTTGGTTATTGTTTACGCCAGCGGAAAATACTGTGTATTGACTCTGGCATGGGTAATACCACTACCCCATCAATTATGGGAAGTTCTTTTCCTGTTTTGATAAATTATTGTGTTATTCTCAAATATGTTACTCACTAGCACTAGTAGTCTAGTAGTAGTAGCCGCCATTTATCCACCAATTCGAAATTTCAATTCCAAGTTATCCCAACAACTTTCAAATTAAGTCAAAGGAAAGAAAAAAAACGTGTAAAACGATGAAAATGCTTGACATTAAAACCGACCTCGTACGTTATGTTCCATTACGATTTTGACACTTTTGAGCAAACTCATTTATAGGTTCATCAAATAGAATTAGCTGTGTTTATTTTATTTGGGTGTGAGCATAGTAGTATTTATTTATTGTAAGTTGTATAAAATGAACATAAACGATAAAAATTATATGTACTTCTTCAAATCTGATTGAATTATCCAGTCCTACCAAAACATCGATAAGAACTAATGTGGTTTAAACTAATCAGACATAGAGATTTTCTTAGACTATTAAATCACTATTCTTAATAATTTTTAATTGAACTCACTTAACTACTATCAAACAAATTCCAAAACAACTAGTAATCATAATCCAAATCTAAATATCTATGGAATCCAAATGATAGTTTTCATCTGGTTGATGCACTCTTAATGGACTCCTCCTTTAACACAACTCCTTTTCTTTGGTTTCATGGTTTGTCTTAGACTTCTAAGTTCTATCATTCACCATGTCAATATCAATTAAGTGGAATGCTATTATTCTTTATGGTGTTTTTTTCATCGTATGTAGATATTATCTTTAAAAAAAACAAAATATGAGAAACTGGTGGGATAAGTTTTTTATTTTAAAAAACAATATATATATATAGGACGAAGAGAACACCATGCAAAACCATAGTATTTTTCATTAATTAATTACCTCCATTCAAAGGTATCCTCATAGTTGGAACTTGGAACCCTCCAACATTATGTTTTTTTTTTTTTTCTTCATTTTAACATAATGCAATGGAAAAACATAAAGTATAAGACTAGAGCATTACTTAACTGATAATGATTTATATGTAATAGTCTTATAAAATGATATGTCAAATTCGATTACTAATTACAAACAATAGTTTATAAATTACAAGATTTATATCTTCTATGTAATAATTTCATTAGCATATATCAAACCATATTCAATATAATTTAAGAACTACATTTATATACAAAATAATATGTACATTTACAATTATATGTCCAATGTTGTTAATAAAATTCATAAAAAAATTTAATTATTTTTTTGAAAAAAGTTCACATACCCCTTTTAATTAAATTATTATCCAATTGACAATGTTATCGTCAACCTTTCAATTGCAACAACATCTCCTCCCCCTCTCAAACTACAAAAAGTTGTCAAAATGACGAAAATATCCTTAATAAAAAAAAGGGTAAATATATAATAACACCTTGGGTTTGCCTTCCAAAATTTTAAAATGCTTAGGTTTTTTTTTTTCGAAAATTTACTCCCTGGGTATAAGGAAACTAGAATAAAATCCATGCCGTCACACTTTTCGTAACGGCCATTAACAGACCCAAAACGCACCGTTTTGATTGATTAAAATATTAATTTTAAAAAAATTAATTTTAAATTTTTTAATCTAAAAAAAAAAATATAAAGAAGAAGAAGAACCTGGTGGCCGATCCACCCACATGGGTGGCTGGCCACCCCCATGGCCTAAGGGGGTGGTTTCAGCCACACTGTTAAAGAAAAAAAAAACGGAAAAGAAGAAAGGTGGCCGATCCACCCACAAGGGGTGGCTAGCCACCCTTAGGCCATTGGGGTGGCTGAGCCACCCCAATGGCCTAAGGGGGTGGTTTCGGCCACCCTGTTAAAGAAAAAAAAAAAAAAAAATGAAAGAAGAAGAAGGTCTCGTTTATGGAAGCCTGAGACTTGGTGATGGCATTTCTTGATCGCCTGAAGACCTATTTGAACTCACCAGAAGGCTCGCTAGAGGAGCTCGTGGCTGGGCTTGTGAAGATGCTGGTTCGCCGTTGGCAAAGCCTGTTGCGTGCGAATTCTAGGCCAGCGGGGTGCTGGTTCGCCACTGCGGGGTGGTCTGGGTCGGTGCTGACGGCTCAGAAGAGAGCTCAAGTCGGTGCTCCACGAATGGTTCAGCTTTGAAGAGTCGTTGAATGGTTTTTGAAACCGAAGAAGTCAAGCAGCTCCACTGTTCTCCTTCTTCTTTCATGTTTTTTTTTTTTTTTCTTTAACAGGGTGGCCGAAACCACCCCCTTAGGCCATTGGGGTGGCTCGGCCACCCCTGTGGGTGGATCGGCCACCAGGTTCTTCTTCTTTCTTTCTTTTTTCTTTTTTTTTTTTTTAATTTTTAGATTAAAAAAATTAAAATTAAATTTTTAAAAATTAATATTTTAATCAACCAAAACGGTGCGTTTTTGGTCCGTTAACGGCTGTTACAAAAAGTGTAACGGCATAGATTTTATTCTAGTTTCCTTACACCCAGGGAGTAAATTTTCGAAAAAAAAACCTAAGTATTTTAAAATTTTAGAAAGCAGACCCAATGTGTTATTATATATTTACCCTAAAAAAAAACTAAAACTAAAAACTATAAAAAGGGAGTGGAAATTAAAAAAAAAAAAAATCGTTTTTTAAAGGAAAAAAGTTAATTTTGTTGTCTTTTTTTTTTTTTTCAGGCATTTGGAGGGACATTGGCCTTGTTTTTTTTTTTTTCTTTTTTCTTTTCTTTAGTGTGGGGGAGAGAAAGAGAAATACCAAAGTCAAATAAGAGTAAATTAATATATATATTAGGACACCATTTTTAACTCAAAAGTCTAAATTAATGAATTTGGGTCCATTGAAGTATATTAATTATTTTTATTATTTTTATATTTTTTAATGTGAGATACGAACTTGATAAATGCATATACAACATTTAAAAAAAAAAAAAAAAAAACGCCGGGACCACCCTTTTAACTCCCATGTAAAAGGGGTCGCAATATCATGTGTACCCATGACAGTCGAAGGCTTTTCAGGTTCTGAAGAGCCAGTGTAGAATGGTCCCCCCCTGAGGTACCTATCTTTTTCCTACCCTTGTGTAGTGTAGCTCGAGTCTTTTTCTTTTTTCTATTTGAGCAAAATAATTAGGGATCTCAAATCTTAATAATATTATTGCACTAATAAGACCATAAATTTTATATCATATAATATTAAATTTTTATCTTTGAAATTGCTATATATATATACAGGCAGCTGACACCACTTATCCTAAATACATATATATTATTTAAATTCATGGATCCTAACCTCGTGTGGTATGGTCTCCCAAGTACAACATTTTTACTGCCTAATTACACCTTAGGATGCCTATGTTTTGCCGTAAAATATTTTTATGGAAAATATTTTTAATATTTTTGAGTGTTTGATGCAACGTAAAATAATAGTTAACGAAAAATATTTTTTCTTTGACCGAAAATTCATCTTTAATTTTCATAAAATAGTTTACGATTTTCAAAATCGTAACTTATTTTTCGACTTTGAGAATCTCATTCTCAAATCAACAGACTCTACTAAGACCCACCCAAGACCATGTTGGAACTTCATCGAGACCCATCAGAAACTTGACCGAGACTTGCCCGAGACTCGTCGAAAAATATTTTTGACAAAAAACATTTTCCTTGAAAATGATTTATTAGTAAACATTTTTTGGTATCTGGCATATATGGAAAATTAGGCAGGTCCTTGACGTCGAAAAACGTTAAGCATAAAACATTTTCCTAAAAATATTTTTCGGTATTTGATGTGTACGCAAAATCATTTTAAAAACTAAATTAATGTCCCTGTCGGGTCTTGGGCGAGTCCTACCAAGAACCCTAAACCCTAAAAGAGTCTAGGCAGGGTCTGAGCGGGTCCTAGGTGAGTCATAATGGGTAATTTTCAGTTGTGAATAAAAATTACATTTTATAGATTAATATAATTAAATGAAAATATAAAAAATATTAGTGATTTTCCGTGTCTGCGCCAAATGCCAAAAAATATTTTCATTGTAAAACAATTTCCTGTAAAACGACTACCATAAAAATATTTTATGCCAAATCAAACCAAAATTGAGTTAATAAAAGCTTGACGTGACCCATTCGTGTGTCCAACGAACAAATAGGTTGTTTCATACAATTATTTTATTTTATTTTTAAGTAATGTTACAAATTATATTATTATTTTAACTTTGATGTGACAATTCTACTTATCTCTTAAATTGGCCTTTGTTAAAAATAAAATAAAATAAAAAAGTAAAGAGTTAGTTGAAAGTTCAATATCATTATTATGAAATAGTTAATAAAAATGATATATAACATTATTTTTTCTAAAAAAAAAAAATCATTCATTTAGCGTCGATAATTTTTGACACGGCTTATAAATCTAATATAAAATTAAAAGGTTATACTTAAGAAGTCAGACTCGTTTAGTTTAAGGTTGACGTATATAGTTTTATATCCATACTGACATAAACATGATTCGAACTCGACATGCAATATAATGGTTATCAAATTTTGTCATGACGAGGGAACTCAAGACTAATGCAAATTTAGAAGGTTATAATTGAACAATTTGATCCAATTATTTAAATGGGTCAAATTATGATTACCAACGCACCATCGACACAAATTATGATCCCTACATTCATTCTTTCTTGTATTACTACTTTTATCCGAGTGCATCTCTGATCTCCCCAAACTCAAACCCACTCCTCGGCCAATAATTGACATTTGGCCTACCAAACTCGTTAATTTAGTAGTGCTTCAATTTATGTAAAATATATAAAATCCTTAAGATTGAAAAAAACAAAAAAGGTAAATAAACCTAAATAAATACTTAGGGAGAATGTCGCCTCTTCTCTTCTCAGCCTGTATATCAAACGCCCTGTGACTTTAATGAAATCTACACCCCCAGTTGGGTCCCACGTCGGCACAGACACATGACAAGTACCACTCCCAACCATTATTTTCCCCCCCAGACAACTTAAGTGTGGCTAAGAGTCTCCCACGTGTCCTTTTCCTACTCGTCATCACCCAGATTTCCTCGCTCTGACTAGATAGATATACCGGATCTCGGCCCTAATGGTCAAGTCATAAAAAAAACACTCCTGAATCCTTCCTTCGCTTTCTCTCTCAACTTCTCCCCGCCTTCCTTCGTCTTAATAGTTTTAACACCCGATTTTTCGTATTTTGGGAGTGGGAACATGGGAATTGAAGCTGAGAGCTTGAAGCGGTTCGGCGGAGCGTGGGGCGTGGCGGCTAAGCCCTGCGACTCCTGCAAATCGGCCGCGGCGGCGGTTTTCTGCCGGCCTGACTCCGCGTTTCTCTGCCTCGGCTGCGACGCCAAAATCCACTGTGCCAACAAGCTGGCGTCGCGGCACGAGCGCGTGTGGATGTGCGAGGTGTGCGAGCAGGCCCCCGCAGCCGTCACTTGCAAGGCCGACGCTGCTGCCCTCTGTGTCACCTGCGACTCGGACATCCACTCCGCTAACCCGGTGGCGCGCCGCCACGACCGCGTCCCCGTCGAGCCCTTCTTCGACTCCGCCGAGTCCATCATCAAATCCTCCGCGCTCAGTAATTTCCTGGTGGTTCCCGCGGACAACAACTCCAACGACACCAAAAACAACCACCACCATCACGACGAGGCCGAAGCGGCGTCGTGGCTTATCCCCAACCCGAATTTCAGCTCCAAGCTCATGGATGCTCCGGATTTGAAACCCGGTGACATGCTCTTCTCTGAAGTGGACCCGTTTCTTGATTTCGATTACCCGAACCCTTTTCACAGTGCTGGCACGGATAGCGTAGTACCGGTTCAGACTAAGCCCGTCTCTACTCCAATCATCAACCGCTCCACAGAGAATTGCTTTGATATCGATTTCTGCAGATCCAAGCTCTCCGCATTCAGCTATCCGACCCAGTCTCTTAGCCAAAGCGTAATTACTCAATCCCGCTTCTACAGCACACCACTTCCCAGGAATCTCCATTTTCCTGGAAAATTATTCGACTGTTTAGGCTGATTTTTATGTTATTTCTCAGGTTTCGTCGTCCGATGTTGGGGTGGTTCCGGACGGGAATTCCATGTCCGATATATCGTATCCTTTCGGCCGGAACATGAGTGCCGATCCGAACATACCGGTCTCGGGTACTACGAACCAAGTGGCGACTCAGTTGTGTGGAACCGATCGCGAGGCTAGGGTGTTAAGGTACAGGGAGAAGAGGAAGAACCGCAAGTTCGAGAAGACGATTCGCTACGCTTCGAGAAAAGCGTACGCTGAAACCCGGCCGAGAATCAAAGGCCGGTTCGCGAAACGCACAGAGATTGACTCCGAGGTGGACTGCCTTTATGACTCGGTGTCAGCTGCGGCTTTCATGTCTGACGCGCAGTACGGCGTCGTTCCCACCTTCTGACCGACGAAGCCGGTTTTTTCTTGTTTTGGGTGATCCTGTGCTTTCGACACTATGATTCATAGTTTGCGCCCTAGAATAATTGTGCGCCAAGCCGCTCCCCTTAGCGTTTGATTAATGTTTTGGTTGTAAATTATATCTCCGGTCGATGGAGTTTTTAGCCGTTGATTTGCAGGAGCATGGTGCTGAGCTTTTCGCACATAAGATTTCCTCCCATCTTCAAAAAGCCCATTTACTTTTTTATCCCTGGGGCTTCTGTAACTCTTTCTGTCGGTAAAACCTTTTTTTTTTTTTTTTTTTTTTTCTTTTTTTTAAGAAAACTGTCAAGTATCTCTTTCTGAATTCCTATTGGTTCGTACTTATCTAATTTATAAATTAGTTTGAGATTTTGTTTGTTCAGTGTTTGCTTTACTTTCATTTGGGCGGTGTTTGGTTTGAAGGAAAAGGAAAGAAAAGTTTTCCCATTCTCCTGGAACTTTTTACTTAAAGACAGCTTGGCTTTCAGAGGAAAAGATTAAAATACAAGAAAATAATAAAGAAATTAAATAAACAGCTTGGCTTTCCAATATCCCGATTCAATTGACCGACGTCAGCCACTGCTTGATGTCGTAAGACTTTCTGATCTGTCCATGCCAAATCATTGATTTGGTCATTTTCTCATTTAATATATTCTTACTTAATTTTGATAAATTAATATTTGATGAGCCAATCATATACGATATGAGGACGACATAAATCCGTTAGCCAAAAAATTGTACAATGATAGATATAGATACAAAGGGTATATTTGTTAATGTAATTTCAGGGTGTTTTTTTGTTTTTGTTTAAGAAAAATGTTTTGACGTGACAAAAATAAAATAATTTTGAGTGTTTTTGTTTTAAGGATAGAAAAAAAGAAAAAGAAAAAAAGAGAAGATAACTCTAACAAACATGCTTTTACTAGTTATCTTTGTTGGTATTGAAAAAATGTCCATTTGATTTATAGGGATCTAAAAATAAGAATTTCAAAACATAATTAATGAAAATACAACTTTTAAAAATGTAATTAAGTGTTTAATAAAATTACAAATCGTGTGTTTTTATAAATGCACCTCCTTGCTTGTGGTGTCAATAGATGATTATTATTATTATTTTGCAAGTTTTCATACTGTAATTTTTTAAATGCTTTCACAAACCCAAAATTGCAGAGTAACTTACGAAATTACGGTGTCAAATGCACTCAAAATCTCTTCGAAAGGTATATGATTTGATATTTGATATGCATGACGGATATATACAAAACATTTGAACCCCCCCCCCCCCCCCAAATTTAANAAATTTAATTTGAAAAAGAAAATCTTGAAAATGATTCTTAATGGGGGTAAACTAGGTAAACTTTTTATAATATAAATTTTAAAAATTATCATTCAACAAATTTAAGTACTTTTAGTGATACCGATACATTATCATGTTCGTTATTTTTTATGCCATAAGGTTGTTTACAGAATTTGAGGAAGAAGATTCGAATCAGTGTCTAAATTCTAAAAGTCTCTAGCCGATTGAGCTATCTGTTTTTTTTGTAAAGGAACATAAATTTAAAAAAAATTATATTTACTGTATTTTTTAGCGATTTTTTTAATGATAAATTAAATGTCAGTTTCTTTTTCTTTTGTAAAGATGCTCATAAAACTTCGTTATAAACTTAGCAAATCACATATGTAAAAAAAAAAAAAAAATGTCAAAAAATTTGTTGAATTCATTATTAAATGAATATTGATTTTTTTTTTTTTAATTTCAATTCAATAATTATTAAATGTAACTTTTTGTAAGGCTGAGAGAGAGAGGGAAGAAAATGTGTCGGCTTGCAAAATGCACGTGTAGTCCCCATCAAAGTGGGGGCGATGAATGGTGGGACCGACACCATCCCCTTCACGTGCGGAGCGGCCCACGCCATCACCCTGTGGGCTCGACCTGTCAGTTGCCACTGTCCAAAGTGGTCCATCCCACTAATCACTCCATAATGTTCATCCACTATCGAAGCCCACTATGATGCAGTACAAGTCAACGGCCCGATTTAGCTGTTCCTAATTTATAAATGCTTAATTCTTTCATTTAATATATTGTCTATTTTGGGATTTTTTTTTTTAATTTATTTATTTTTGATGCTCAGCCTCCAAAAGCCCTCCCACCTAAATTGTATGTCAGAATAATAATATTTTTCAAATTTATTTATCACATTTATGTTAAATTAGCTGACATAACGTGTTTTAACTTTTAAGCGACTTATAATACAAACTACTTAAAAAAGAAAAAAGAAAAAAAGTGTAGCTCAATTAAAATACATTATAATATGTGTGATAAATAAGTATAAAATGTTTACGCTTTCTTTTATCTATGTTTATTCAAAGATTTTTATAAGTGAGAAAGTCATTTTTATACCAAAATATCTTGCATAAACACAATTTATTGGGCACTCACAATTTTTCCATATCATCTTCATTACTTTCAGTGAATGGAGACTTATTTGAGAATTCAAATTTAATTGTAGTATGGATATTGATATAATTGATTTTTTTAATGTTACTTTGATATTAAGGTTAAAACTCTATAGATTACCACAAAAAATAAGATTTTTATTTTTTTTTTCTCATACGAATTCACTCTTTTTGTAGAGCAGCCAAGAAATCTTAAATGTCATCCTTATGTTCTCTTTGTCATGTTAAAACTGTTTGACAAAATTTAATAGTAATCTAGCCGCTAGAGAACTATTATAGGAGGTGACGTTCAGGCTCTGCCATGACTATTTTTTTTTTAAAAAAAGTAATGTGAATTAGTAAATAGTTATACGATTGTCATATAATTTGATGAAGTGACAATGAAAATTAGTTCTTAGATTATAACTTGTTAAAAAAAAAGATTAATTTTCACTACCATGTCATCTTAATTGTATGCTAGTCGTCAATCGATCTACATGCTCATTTGAAAATCTTATATCATATTTTTCATCCACTATTTAATGGCAAACGAAGTGATTAGTTACATTTTTTTTTCTTCATAATTGCTTTGCAAATGTGTCTAAATTTCTTTCTAGAGGTGTAAATGATTATAATAATCATAAAATGATTTGCAAGAAAATTCAAGAGATCACACGACAGTTATAGTCATATTTTTATATATTTTTCTTTCATTTTTATTTTTTATCTTTTATGAGCTATAAGTTGATCATCAATCATGTTATCATTAGAAACCTTACATGGGTTCTTTACATTGACTATATTGGAGGCATTGAGAAGGCTTTTATAGAAAAATATTTTTTTCTTTTCCAATCTATTGAGAGAGAAATGTTATGTGTGTTGGGGAGAGAAACGCTAATGGAAGGCAAACAATAATAAATTTATATACTTAATAGGACATCACTTCTAGCCCAAAAGCCTAAGCTAATGGGTTTGGGTCCACTTAGGTATATTAACCACTTTGATTCTTTATACTTTCTCAATGTGGGACACAAACCTCACAAATGCATGCACAACAAATTTTCCCTCACTTGTGAGTTTCTACCCACATTGACCAAACTTCCCCATACACAAGAGTGTCACGCGTACTCCAAGAGAAACCATTCTTTTTACCGGAGTTGAACCAAACGCGTCGAACCAAGACACTCATATCTGCAGCAGAGGAAGCTAACCATGAGCTCTGATACCAATTGTTGGGGAGAGAAACACCAAGGGAAGTCAAACAAGAATAAATTTATATACTTAATAGGATACCACTTCTAGCCCAAAAGCCTAAGCTAATGGCCTTGGGTCCACTTAGGTATATTAACCACTTTTATTCTTTATATTTTCTCAATGTGGGACACAAACCTCACAAGTACATGCACAATAATGTGCTCATCTTCTATTCCGCTCTCATATTATTAGGTTAATGTGACAGTGTTTATTAGCCTTTAGATTAGCTTTTATTAAAAAAAAAATTCAAAAATTAATCAATACTATCACATCAGCATGGTATATTGGGCTTCTGCTTTTGTTGGGGTTCTATCTTTTTATTTTGCGTTTTTATTTATTATTTATATATATTTTCATATATTTGTTCTAGTTAATGTTATTTATTATTTACCAGTAAATTTTTGACAAATGGACTGAAACTGTAAGTCAATAGCTAATTAATTTCTCGATTTAAATAGCAAATAAGTTTGGACCTTTTTTTTTTTTTGGGGGGGATGGNGAGCCAGAAAACAAACAAAGAAGGAAAAACATCATAGCTAGGACAGGAACCAGGGGGACTGTCCTATGATTCCTATCTTTACTTTTATCCATACATTCTGAGATTGATGGTTTCTCCTTGAAGAATTGACTTTTAAAATGATTGTTTAACTTTTAAAATAGTGCCTTTTTAAAAAAAAAATGCAATCTTAGCATTCAATTTGATAATTTTTTTTTTTACACTTTGAAATTGCAATTATTTAAAAATATATTCTAGAACGATACATTTTCTCCGATTTAAATTAAAATTACACTCTTAATATGCAAGATCACAATGTCAAACGCTATGAATGAAAGGAATATACCGCCTTCTTTGTTGATTATCAGAAGTATATTTTCCATGCAAAAGTTGCATACCTCTATTTTTCTTTTATACCCATCTTACAATATAATTTCGATTTTCACATGAGAATTCTACAATAAAATTCACGCTTTCTTAATTTATTTATTAAAAACAAAACAAAAAACAAAAAAATGAAATTGTAGAGCATGAAAAACAGAAAATAACCCCGAAAAAAGAAAAAAGAAAAGCTAAATATAGAGGTAATCAAAAAATGATCATCACAAGAGATTGAAAAGGCCTATATATATATATATACTCACAATCACAAATAATCCTCCAGTGAAATATTACTTGGAACATCATATCCAAAAACCATGGAGTAATCGTCCAGCTCATCAGAGGTGAACTTGGGTATCCTCCAACTCTCTGCAACCTCTGTGTCTTGCCCACCGGTTAGAAGCTCCAATACCTTGGGGGATTAAACAATAGAATTAACCAGATTAAAAAGCGTCCTTTTTTTTAAAAAAAAAAAAAAAAAAAAAAAACTTTGCAATCACAACCTTTAATTATCAAAATTCCCTAGGGCCTAAGTTTTAGCCCTTTTTAATTTTACTCCTACCATTAGGGTTTATAGTTAAGAAAAACCAAAGGACTGACAGTTGAAATGTCTATTATATAAAATTTATCTTAATTAAAAAAAAAACCAGTCCACCTACGGTTGGAGTGAGCCCCAACCTGGCCAACAAACTCACGGCCAATAGTAAGAGTTTGTTTGGGATTGTGATTTTATTAAGTGCAATTTTAAAAATTAAATTTTTAAAAATTACGTTTTTGAAATCGTTACTTTTAAAATCGTAAAGGCGTTTGATAAAACATATTAAAAATTATTATTTTTTATTAAATATTTGTTATGAGAAATGACAGAGTTTTCTTCCAAGCTGGATTGGAGGAAATTCCTCCAACATATTCTATAAAAATGACATGTGTCACTTTTCATGTGAGAAACACATTTTTTTTTTTTTTTTGACATGTCCGCACAAGAAGGGGGAGGGGGACTCGAACTAGTGACCTCCGCTTTATTAGGCGTAGTCCCACCCGATTGAGACATGTTTTTTAAATAACATGTGAGAATCACATATTTTTTAAATAAAATTTATTCCAACTTTGTCCTAGCAATTAAAAAAAAACACATGATTCTCACATGTAGATGACACATGTCATTTTTATAAAATAAGTTGGAGAATTTCCTCCAACCAAGAGAAATCATAATTTTGGTTTAAATTGGCACCTTTTTCAATAAGTACCCCCTAGTCTGCTTATAGAAAGCGCAGTTTTTTTTTTTTTTTTACTACTTCAAATTAAGTGTTTTTTAAGTCGCAATGTCAAACACCTTACATTTTGTGATATTTTTTAAAAACACAAATTATTCTTCCGAAATCATAATCCTAAACGCACCCTAAGTTAGTCGAGACCTACAACCATACCGTGGATCACTAGGGGGACAAATTTTGAAATTTTTTTTAAAGGGAGTATTTTAGTCATTTTAGCATCTTCAGTTACGATTTTACGGATGAGTAAAATTAAGATGGGCTCAACTAGACAAATTTTGACTTAAAAAAAAATAAAAAGAATTAAATGGGATACTTTAGTCATTTTGGTACCGTGCAGTTATAATTCAACATAATGATTAATTATAGGTCCAATGGTAATTTTAAGAGCCACATCATTCTATGAAAAACACAAGAGAAACTTATAATATTACTCTAATTCGAACATATGAGTAAAATTAAGATGGGCCGAAACTTGGAATAAGTGCATTGAATATTTAGATAATTCAAGGTTATAATTGCAAAAATTTTGATATTCAGGAAAATGATAATATCCGGTAAGTATACTTTAGAGTGGTAAAATTGTCAAAAAAAAAAAAGAAGACAATTTTACTCTATTAAAAAACACTAACCCAATACTATTAATATGTTTTTTTTTTATATGTTCAAACAAAAGAATGGAGAGGAAGAATTTGAATTAGTGATTCCTGCTTCATTAGGCATGAATCACAATCGATTGAATTATCCCTAAGAGATAATACTTTCAATTTGATTTGAAATGAAGAGCATCATATTCCTTTGGGCAAAAAGAAAAAAAGAAAAAAAGATTTTCTCCAATACCTCGGTCATTGATGGACGCCATACAGAGGATTGTCTGACACAGTAAGAAGCCGTGAGCACCAGCGTGTGCAACTGTTCTGAATCATATTTGCCTTGCAGTTTTGGATCAGCTAGTTGCTCAAGCTTTCCTGATTCCATTAGAGGCTTCGCCTATATATATATATGAAGATCATTTGAATATGGACAGCCATGGATGGAACATGAAAGATGGAAGATGGAAGAGTAGGTACCCAGAGGAGAAGGTTTTGCTTGGAAGAATCAACAGGCCTCCGACCAGTAATGATCTCCAAAAGAAGAACCCCAAATGCAAAAACATCAGTCTTTTCGTCAACGATTCCATGCATGAAATACTCGGGTGCTAGGTATCCAAATGTCCCCTCGATAGGAATCACAGCGTGGTGACTCCATTTGTTTGGAAGCCACTTTGCAAGCCCAAAGTCAGTAATCTATATATACACGAGATCATGAGACAAAAACCATGATTATTAGCCCAAAAAATTACAAATAAAGTAAAAATAAAAACTATCATCCAAAATATTTGTAGGAAGTGGGGATTGTTTGTTTTCTTCACCTGTGGTTCATAATCTGGGCCAAGGAGGACATTTGAGGCCTTTATGTCACGATGTATGATTCTGTGCTTACAACATTTATGAAGATAATGCAGACCCCTTGCCACACCAATGGCAATCCTGTATCTAGTTGGCCACTCAAGCCACCTGCATGTTCTACCTGTTCATTGTGAGAAAGTTTGATGAGAATGCATTACCCAATTGCCTTGAATTGATGAGAGAAGTGGTGGTCTTCCTTACCATGCAATGCAGATGAAAGATTTCCATTTTGGGAGAGATTGAAAATGAGGTAGAGTCCATTTTCAAAGCAGCAGCCAACTAAGTTAGCTGTGTTGGGATGGGAGACGTGTCCAATTATGCCCAATTCCATGAGGAACTCTTTCTCCTTGTTAGCATCCTTGTTGTCCTTGGCCAATCTCTTCACTGCAATGCTTCTTCCACCAGAAAGATCACCTCTATATACCTCTGAATATCCTCCCCGGCCTATTATATTATCTGGTATTTGAAGCCACCAAACGGGCAAAAAGAATACCAAATTCAGAATGTGACATTTGGTCAATGTGTTGCTATGACAGATTAGTAGCAAATTCCCCCAAAAGATTGTGAGTTGTTTAAAGAAGTTAATAGCAAGATCAATGTAATTCAAAGTGTAACACTCCGGTCTTATATTGAAAATACGAGCAACTTATATAAACATGAGTAGTTTATAAAGATAATTATGAGTACTAAGTCTCACGCTGCTTACTAATTACTAAAAGTGAAATCTGTATTTATGAGCAATTTTACCAGGATGGAAGTTGTTAGTGGCATTGGAGATTTCCTCATAGCTGAAGCATTTCAATAAAGGCTGCTGTCTTCCTTCGTGGGATGAACCGCCTTTTCTTTTCCTTGGGGAACCAAAGAAGGATGCAATGAGTCTGCATGGCGACGGCTGCTTCCTTGTCTTGGATGCCAGAGGAGGGGACACAGTGATGCTTGTGTCGCCAGAGCTACAACTATCATCTTCTGTGCTCTGAGATTCTCCTCCAACTTCATTGTCTATTGTTCTTGGCAAAGGCTTTCGAAAAGGGGAGGGTGCCCTGTTCGACCACCTTGAGCTCGATTTCCATGTTTCTGCTAAAAAACTGACATATTAGAATACATTCTATTACAGAATATTTTGTTTTCTTGAAAAATCTACCTTCAGAATGTGGACAATTTGACTCTGAATACTCTTCTGCTGTCCCCGATTTTCCAATTGAAACAAACGTACAGCTTTCAGGGACATGCTCAAAGCAATACCTCGTAATATCACGTGAAGTCCTAATTGGAAGAAAGCAACTCAAAAAGAACATGTTTATCAATGTCTAATCATATTTGAACAGAACTAAAATCGTCAAGATTAACGCCGTTTCTTACCTATGTTTTCGGTTTCTTGAGCCCCGAAGAAGAAGAAAGTCTGCTGAAATGGATTTCACTTCCTCAATCAAACCCTTTCCAACACTAGAGCCGAACCTCACTCTAGCTTCCAAATTTACCTGAAAAATGGTATATGGATCAGCATATCATAGCTTTAGAATTGAATATATATATACATTATCTTCACAAATCTGCAAGCACATACAGTACCTGCTTAGACTGGCAGGTCTGGGCGAATTCTCCAAGCACAGATATGACGTAGGCTTTTGCCTGGCGAAACTTCGACTGCTTTTTCTTTACCAAGTCCTTCTTCTTGTCCTCGCCAACTGTTAATTAACGTAAGATCGACAATGTTGAATATTGGTAGACATATACGTAAATTAATTGACATTTGATGACAAAACTAGGAAAAGGATAAGCATGTAATGCAACACTAATGAATACAGCTAGCTTGATCAGGGAGAAAATTTTGCGCTTCCCCTTTCATAATAGGATAATTACCTTTTAATTGATGGTAATCAAATCAAAATAAGGTAAGAGAAACATGAAAGAACAAACAAACTGACCAAGAATATGCAGGGCAACAATGGTGTCATTTGGACGGGCAATAGCTGTGATTGCCCATGAGAGAGCTTCTTTGCTGTCCTCTGGGTTAAAAGAGAGGCCTATGAGTATTTTGGAAGGGGAAGAAGGGATCATTGTCTATTGCAAATTGGCCGACAGGGTTGAATTTCAGTTATTTTAGTTATATGAATGTTTTGTCGAGCATGGAAGCACACGAGCAGACGAACAGTGTGAAGAAGAATATGTAGAGGACAAAAAGCAGCATGATTAAGGTAAGTTGGAAAGTGAGGCCCCCTCAGCTGTGATTGTCTTTGTGTGATTCTTGTTTAAGAAGCATGGAAATAATCCTTTTTACAGTAATGGCAATCCAACTCATTAGTCTTTGATCGTCTTTACAATTGATTGTTATGGTTGGGTGCTTTGGCGTATAAGCAATGGTGTGGCCATATATATTTGATTTTGTCTTGCTCTATAAGCCACAAACAAAAATATTTACTTCTTTGTTCCATTTGGTTGAAAGAGGCCTCACTTTATCATGAAAGAAACTTTGAGAGGACACTAACCCTTTCCCACTTTTCTCATGGATAAGAGAGAGAGAGAGATGCAAATAATTGCCAGCCAATGTTCATCATGTTTACAATAATGGGAACATATATATATATATATATATATATAGTTCTTTGGCTTGTCTTGGAATATACATTACATTCATTATTGATGTAATAATGAATGAATTGTAAAATCTGGTTCATCTTCTGGGTGTGTGGGATGTAACAAAACTATTGGACTTTGCGTTGTAATATTGGATCCAATCCAAATTGAAATTCAGAGCCCAAATTGTTAAAACACGCTCAATTATCAAACCAAAATTCATAGTGATCAAAACCAAAATCCAAGAAACTAGTATAACAATTAACATAGAGTTTGGTGACAAAGTGAAAACCTTTTGAAAAATTGTTCAAATGTAAAATCACTTTGGAGGCTAGCCAACCCCAAAGGCATTTACTATAAAAGACTTATGTTACAAATTATTCTACCTACAAAACATTTGTAACTTCGAAGACCCTATCTAATAACCCCGATTGACAACATGTTTACCTTCTACCGTAGTAGTTCTAGAACCTCTCACCTTCTTCTTATTAGATTATCTTCACAAACAAACCTCATATGCTTCGAACTAAAACTCTAGTGATTGTAGGCTTTTCTATGATTTAATTTGGAAAAGAAGTGTTAAATCGGGTCTTTGACCATCTCATCTAAAACTCAATTGGTGTACAGTGAGGGAAGCCAAATCTTTTTATGGCATTCGAAATCGCATCCTGCAATGCATGTTCTAAGAGCTGTCCAAATGAGCAAGGTGGCATTGTTGCACCTCAACAAGAAGAAATTAGGAAAAAAATCATGATTTATTTAGGCTCAAGAACAGTGATAAACTTCTCTCACAATGAAGGGATAATGGCTTTCTATGGTGTATAGTACTCGTGGTATGTTAGGCTTATATAGAATAAGAGAAAATAAAGCCTTTTAGAGTTATAAGTCGGCTAGGGTTTTCATGATTTACCGCAATCTTGTTCGAACAAGATCTGGTGTTTAGAGTTTTGAACATGCGGTGTTCAACTTACACTTTTACCAAAGTTTTTGTGATCTTTCCATTCAAACGAAGCTCTCTGGAACTCTTTTTGATCATTCATTTGGTCAAGATACGATCAGGACAATAACCAAAGCATTCTGTTATATATATATATATATATATATATATATATGTCTTGACTCATCTTGTCATTTTTATAGCTATTCTTTAGTAATAAATTAGCTAAAAATATCTCATTCAAATAAATATAACATAATATACAAATTCATGACACTTTTTAAAGAAAAATATACATCATACATATAACACTGCCAACAGGCCCAACACTGCCTTTTGGTTCACGCAGCCGGCCCATTCAGAAGGCTAACCACGTCCTTCATGTTCGACCCATTGAGTTATCTTAACCCTATCGGTTTTCTTCCGGTAACAGTACTCTCCAACTGAAAAAACATCCGACTAGAGAACCTTGGCAGATTCGGTGGTTGGTGCGGTTGAAAAGTGATGATGTTAATTTGTCATTTGCATAAAACAGCAAACACATGATGGGCTAAATGGGCTAAAACACATGCGTAACCATCCCTCCACCCATAGGGGACCTCACCAAGGAGAGGGAAAGACCTTACTCTAGAGAGAAGGTGGAGTCTCTCTCTAAAGTGAGAGAGATGTGATTCCTTTCATGCTATATTTACTTCTAAAATGATGCTTAAATGATAATCATTTTATATTTGTATTATCAAATATAAAGTTAAAAGTATACAACCACAACATAAAACTAACAAATAGTCAAATACTCAACTTTTCTCCTACATGTCATTTTTTTTTTTTAAATAAAAAATAAAAAATAAAAAATCGAAATATTCAATTTTATTTTATTTTATTTTTAAAAAAATAATATGTAAGAGAAAAGTTGGGTATTTGTTGGTTTTATGTTGTGACTTTATCATTATTCATAAAGTTATAGAGGAAAGTCCACATATTCCTTCAAACTACAAAAAATTGTCAATGTCCACCTTAATGACGAAAATACTCTTAATAAAATTATATATATAATTTTTTATTTAAAAAAAATTAGTTTTTTTTTTCTTAAAGAATTTAATTTTTTTTTTTTTGAATTTATTAGAGTATTTTTTGTCTTATTAAAAAAATTAAAGGTCATTTTTGTTTTTTTACAAGCCTTGGGGTACATCGTCAATTTTTTGATAGTTTAGAGAACATATTGTCGCAATTGAAAGTGTAATGAAGTGGAGGTCGCTGTTCGAATCCCCCTCATTCTCTTGTCCGAACATGTCCAATATATATATATATATTGTCAATTGGATAGTAATTTGAGGCTTTGAGGGGGAGTATTATATTATTCTTCATCTTACACTATCCAAGTGTGTTTACAAGTTAAGACTCCAAGTAACATTTACCAAATACGAAATAATTAGCTGATGATTTGGATTGGACATGCATGAATCTTGCAATTAAAATCCAATATTTTGAGAATAAACGATCGATTAATATCTGCCAAGAAACACTCATAAAGAGAAAAAAATAAAAATAAATGATAGCATAAAAATAACATTGGGTGGGAGACCATCCAAGTTGACGGCTAAGTTGTCCCAAAAAAATCTTATAAAGTTGCCAGTTATACATAAGGGCGTGAGTTTGAATCCCACTACAAAAAATTTAGGAGAAGATCAGAAATACATTCAACTTTTATTCATTACAACCCTTCACACTCTTTCATCCATACATAGAAATATTAAGCGTGTTACATTATTATGCATCTAATTAAGTGCCCATTAATGGTGGACATTGAAATGAATATTAAGCTGTGTTTGTTTCAGCGTAAAATTAAATTTAAAAAAATACTTTTCATGGTTTCAATAGAAGAAATCAGTAGACACTTCGATTGAAGAAATGAACTTTATTTAACATCCATATCGTAAAAATGAAGTATGATCAAATATCATTGTCACAGTAACAATGACAAAACTGGGTTGGATTTGGCCTGGCGAGAATCCGGCAACGTCCTCTGTTGCATTTACTCTTGGTGCACATATCGTTGCACCGAATATCATCCTCGGTAGAAAGGGTTGTTTCAAGTATACTTGGTTGACAGCTGCCGATGTCGAAGTAACTGCAACATTGTACCGCCCCTACTTGCCGGCAATCTGAGATTAATATTATGGCGACGACCAGTGGCGGAGCCAGAATATTCATCTATAGGGGGCATAAAAATTTTGGTAATAAAAAAAATAAAATTGAACACAAAATACAGCTAACGGAAGAATAGAATAATTTAACAAAATTTTCAATTATGTTATAAAACATATAAATATAACTTACAATTTGTTTTGTCACGATTAGCGCTACTTCAATTGTCCTCGACGAGTCTTCATACCTTGGAATCGCTGCATGATTTCTTCATTACTGATAGTCTTGAATATGTCTTTCTCAATGTATGTAATTAGACAGTCATTCATCCACTCATCTCCCATTCGGTTACGCAAACGATGTTTAACAATACTCATTACTGAAAATACTTTCTCCACAGTCGCTGTCGCAATTGGCAGAATCAATGATAATGGCACTAATGTATAAACCAACAGATATACGACATCATTTTTCATCTTTACCAATTTCTCAACAAATTGTCCAATCTCTTTGAGTGTAGCAAATTCATCACTAAAACGTATGTCTAATATATATGTTTCAAGTTAGTTGTTTAAAGTGCTAAGTTTAACTGCTGAAAAATCATTTGGATAGAATTGAGCAAAATGAAGTAATTTTTCTTTATTAAAAGAAGCAAACAAGTTATCTGGACTGAAGCACACCTCTTCTTCCTTTTTTTTTTTTTTTTGGCAGAATGTACAGCCTAGCTGTACCGCCTATACGTGTACCCCTTTTCTTTTTTTTCTTTTTTTCTTTTCATTTTGGCATGCTATACAGCATGTACACATGTACTTTTTTTGTTTTTTTTCCTCCTTTTCTCTTTAATGAAACGGTGTGTATTAGAAAAAACTGTTCATTCATCTTCCACCTTCCAGTGCTTCCACGAAACTGCTTCCAGTTCCAGCGTCAACCATGGCTCATGAAAAAAAAAATTACGAAAAAAACTGTCAAATTCATGATTGAGGGTCAGGGACTCAGAGCCTAGGGGGCATCATATTTTTACAAAGACAATAATAAAATTTTTAAGGGTTGAAGGGGGGCATATGCCCCCCTTCAACTCCCCCTCCCTCCGCCACTGGCGACGACAATGATCAACAAAAGCGTCAGAAATCTCACCTTCGCCATCGTTCAACTTTACCAATCACCTGCTAAGTGGCGGGAGTAACATTGACGGAGCTTTGGTACCATATATATAAATAATGTCAATTTTAGAATGTCTAAATCAAGAATTTCTTAAACTGAAAAAAAAAAAAAAAAAAAACACTAAAAAAAGCAAGAATTTCTTAATTTGGTATGATTTTATTATTTTTGGATATGTGGTTAAAACTGTACGTAATTGTCGGTCAAAAGCTTTGACGGCCAAAAGTTTTATTAGCTGTTTACACCCATTGGTTTGACCGTGTCATTTGTCGACGCTTCTAAATTTAAGGGTTGATGCTACACATGATTAAGCAATTATTTATATAAAGTTTAATCTTGATTTAATTGGTTCATGTAACCATTGAAAAATGCACCCATTAAAACGGTAGGTGGCATGTTATTGGACTGATCATTAGTATAATAAGTTCCACTCCTTAAAGAGTGACTTTGCAAATTGCCTGAAGATCCACTTTTGGACTGTCTAGCATCACTCCCCATATCTCTCTCTCTCTCTCCCTCTCCCTGAAGCTTCTCGTCTTTCCTTTCTCAAAAAGAAAAAGAATCATGATAAAATTTTACAACGAAAATTCCATTAAAGGAATTTATCTCCCGACCTAATTGTCAAAACTATCAAGTAGCTTAACGACAAGAAAAGAAAGAACAGACTAGAGGAGAAATCACCTCCACTTCTCTTGCAGTTCTTTCCTCTCGGACAAAACTCATGTCACAAAGATTGCCGCAATTAGGGCAACAATAGTGATGAGAAGCAAAGCATAGCTGAAATCTTCGGTGAGTGAATCGTATGTCCTTGAGGGTGCCATGCATTCGAGTGAAGAAGAGATCCACTCCTTATGCAAAGGCAAGAGTTGTGGACTCCAACTTAGCAGGTACCGTAACAATGCCTCGGAGACCTTCCACTTTAAGAGCATATATGCGTCACATATGACTGCACAAACAATACCCACATCAGAGTTATGAATGGCTTAGCTTATCATGTAAAACAACTAAATCAGAAGCACGTACCTAAAAACCAACCTCCCTCATACGCCACAAAACCATACCCTCTAAAGATTTTGAGCTATAGCTCAAGTTCAAATTATGGATTGCCGAGTCTCATTTGCATATCATCACCATAATATACATGGAATTAAAGGCACACATAATTGTACACCATAAAACAAAAATATGATTCTAATCATGACAACAAAAAATTAAGAAAATAAAAAAAAAACAGATAGTCATGTTATCTATCTAATTATTAAACAAATGAACTATGATCTCTAGCTATGCCTTTCACCAAAACCAATTATATCAGTAATTTCTTTCAATTATTACAAATAATACTTTCTATATACCAACAAAAAAAAAAAAAAAAAGCGAACAACCAGTATCTCCNCCCCCCCCCCCCCCCCCCCCCCCCCCCAAAACTAAAACATAAAAAGGCCTCAACAGAAAACAAATCAAATTGCCACAAAAAAGAAACGAGAAATAGCTCAGCATGTTCAAAGATTTCAACCGATCTGATCACCAACTATACCAATATAAGAAGCTGCTTTGAGGTAATACCCTTGGCCGTTGATCGATGCCACTGTTATTGTTTTCACATAGTGGGTGAAGAAGTAAGACTGTGACTTTGATATCACCTCTGGTCGAGAAATCAAGGAGATTGGTGAAGTAAGATTATGCTTTCCAAAAACTAGCTTCAAGACATCCTTGTTGTCCTGTGAATCATATTGGATTTAAATAACACAGCAACGAAAATACACAGAACATTGAATTAAGGATTCAAGTTTACTGGCATACCGCCCGAGACTGATCATAGATCTCAATGACTGACATCTCATATCTGTGTGCTCTAAGATTGAAGTAGTGGTATACAACCCAGTTCTACTTCATGTGCTTTGGTGTTTTTTCAGTTCAAACTAGTTGGGATCACACGTGCAATGCACGTGATTGATATGTGTTATATTCTACTATAATCGTTAATATTACAATTTTAATTTTAGTATATATATACCTTTCAAAAAAAAATCAGTATATATATATCTGCGTGCTTTATCAACCAAACTTCATTCACATACACCAATGGAGTAATTACCTTTGTCCCCATGAATTACAGATTCTTGGCACTTTTCCTTATGAATTACCAACTATGACACTTGATTCCATCAAACTATCATCTTATGACACTTTCTCCATTCCGTCAGTCAAAAAGGTTAAAATTAACGGTCGACAGTCATGTAACTTGCATGTGTCATTTTAAATTTTTGCTAGGTCTGGTTCCATTTGGGTTGCCTGGCCGGGTAAGAGAAAATTTCTTGAAAAGAAAGAGTTTTTAGAGTGTAGGCATTCCTCAAAACTGTTCTTGGAGTTTGAGGAAAATTTTGAAGCTGAGAGATACTGCTAAGAGGTTCTTAAAGTTTGAGGTTAGGAATGTGGATAACATCCATATGTGGCTGGATTTGTGGCATCCTGCAGGATTATTGATTGAGAAGCATGGCTTTAGGGTTGTCTATGATGCTCAAAGTAATATTGAAGCCAAACTGTCTTCTGTCATTTGCAATGGGGAGTGGTTTTGGAGACCAGCGAGATCAGAAACTTCAGTTGACATTCAAGCTAGGCTCTTTGAAGTTTGCTTGGGCCAATGTGATAATCCAGTTTGGACTGTTTCTAAGAAGGGTGTCTATGTTAGTTCAGAGACTTAGGAAGCCCTTAGAAAGAAGAATGCATATATAGGTTATTTGGTGGAAGATGGTCTGATTTCCTCTTGCTAGCTATTCCTAAACAAGAAATTATCTCGTGGCTTGTTATGGAGGATAGGCTACTTATCGGTGAGAGGTTACTCAAATGGGGTTATAAAGGCAAGGTTCAATGTTGTTTTTGTCATAGTCAGCTAGAAACTGTGATCACATTTTTTTTTTGAATGCAGCTTTAGTTCTAGAATCTGGAAATATTGCATGTATCGATGCAGATTGGTTAGGCCTCTTGTAATTTGGGATGATCTTGTGCAGTTAGGCTGCAATAGTTGGGGAAAAAATTCTCTTAATTGCTTGATTTGTAGATTGGTTCTTGGTTCTGTAGTTTATAACCTTTGGAGAACTAGAAATGAGCTTAGACATGATGGTGTTCCAAAAACTGAAGAGCAGTTGTTGAAGCAAGTTTTCTGGGAAGTAAGGTCTAGACTTGCTAGAAAAAGAGGTTTTCCTAGAATTAGGGAGAATCTTTTATTGTGCTCTTTGGGGAATTTATCTACTGCTATTCTCTGTAATGCTTGTTTGAGATTTTTTTTCCCTGTTTTGCTTTGTAAGGGGTTGTAATTGTGCTGAGGAGTTTGCTTTGTTTTGAGCTTTGGTTTTTATTGAAATTCTTATTCATAAAAAAAATTAAAAAAAGGTTAACAAAGAAGCTCATAATCTCTTTGAAATATGTAGGTTAGCGAAGTACAATGCCTACATAAATTAAAAGAGGTTTGATGTTTTCACAAGGAAAGCATGCAAGCGGATCACCCTTTCTTGTGCACAAAACTCTTTGTGGCTCTGCAAAGGGAGATGAGACGCTTTCCTTGCGAAAGCATCACAAGGAAAACATATCTGAATGTGATCCCCAATTCTTTTGCTATTAAGGGGAATCTCCCTCTAAGCATCTACAATGCTCTCTTAAATTAGAGAAGAAAAAGTCACTTTATTAAATTTAAAAGAGCTACTTTTTAGAAGTTATCAAATAACAAATTATTTGTATTTGTTAAGGGGAATTGAGGCTTTTTGCCGTCATTGGATCTCCTAGAAAAGAAAACAATGTGATATCCAAAAATAAATAAGAGCCAACTAATCACCACAAGACTCTCGATAACAATTTCAAAATTTTGTCCTTCATTTATCTTCTCCTACTCAAGCGCGGTAAAAATCTCCCATAATGGATAACTATTTCTTCCCTTCTAAAATTAAAATTCTTCTCTACTTTTTTGAAATCATTAAAACCAATGTGAGAATTATGTTGTCTCCTCTAAAAAAATCAACACACTACAAAAAAATGAGAGATTAGTGACGCGTTAATTTTAACATGTCACTAATTTAGTAACGTGTAAACAATAACATGTTACTAAATTAGTGATGTGTTGAACTTAACATGTCACTAAAGATTTTAGTAACGTGTCAAATTTGACACGTCACCATTTAGTAACGTGTCAAATTTAACACGTCACCATTTGGTAACGTGTTATTGTTCACACGTTACTAAAGTTCTCAATTTTTTTTTTAATTTTTTTTTTCAGTTTTAAATAGTAACGTAGCAATTTGACACGTTACCATTTAGTAATGTGTCAAATTTGGCACGTCATCATTTAGTAACGTGTTAAATTTGACACATTACCATTTAGTAACGTGTTACTGTTCACATGTTACTAAAATTCTCAATTTTTTTTTTTTTTTTTTAAATAGTAACGTGGCAATTTGACACGTTACCATTTAGTAACGTGTTAAAGTTTCTACGTCACCATTTAGTAACGTGTGAACTTTGACACGTTACTAAAGTTTTCAAATTTGTGTATATTTTTTATTATATAATTTTTTATTTTTATTTATTTTTTCTTTTATAAAAATCTCAAAATTAGTGACGTGCCACACGTAGCATGTTACTAATGGTAGTTGGATCAAACTTTGTTTACCCTTTTTTTTTTCTCATCCCGCGCAGCTAGACCTCTCTTCTCTTCCCTTTTTTTTTTTTTCATCCCATGCAGACCTCTCTTGCTATCCCTCTCTCTTTTTTTCTTCTCCTTCCGTCGCCGGCCGTTCACCCTCTCACTAGCTCTCTCCGTCGTTTTCTCTCTCACTCACTCTCTCCTCCGTCCCCTTGCCAGTCTCTCAGTCGCTCTCTCTCCGCCAAGACCAGAATTTGGAAAAGCAAATGGGTTGCATGGCTGGGTTCCTTCAGATCTTCGACCGCCACCAGCTTCTCGCAGGGAAACGCTTCTACTCAACCAAACGCCTCCTTCCATCATTGGTAAGTTTTTCATTTTCCATATTTAAAACATTTTATGTTTTCTGTTTGGTTGCCCAGAAAATTGAAGGAAATTCACTTTTGCAAAATTTTCAGGCGGAGTCACTAATCTTCACTCAACAAACAAAGCAGAAGCAGCCACAGCTTTCTCCCACGCTGTCTCCCATCCATTTTTCTTTTCTTTTATTTTTTTTTTCTAGCCCATTCCTTCCTCCTTTCACGCAACCAACACACCTTTCTTCTTCATTTTTTTCTCGCCATTTTTTTCTTCTTCTCACCAGTTGCAGTAGAGAGGAAAGTTGCAGAGTGGGTCGGCCAAGTGGGGCAGCGTAGAAGAAAGAAAATAGAGGAAAGAAAAAAAAAAAAAAAAAAAAGGAAAGATGGGAGACAAGTGTGGTTGCACGGGAGAAAGGAAAGAGAGGAACGAAAAAAAGTCCCATAATATTCCAAAAAAATAAAAAATAAAAAAATTTAGTGACGTGTTACTGTTCATAAGTCACCAGTTTGGTGACGTGTGAACACTAACATGTCACCAATTTGGTGACGTGTCAAAGGTGAAACATCAACAAAGTGGTGGCGTAGCAATTCTCGACACGTCACCAATTTGGTGACATGCTAAAATTGAAACACCACCATTTTTGGTGACGTGTTACTGTTCACACATAACCATTTAGTAGCGTGTGAACAGTAACACGTCACTAAATTCCCATTAGTGATTTCTTGATTAGTGACGTGCCAAACATGTTGCTACTAACACGTCACTAAACTTTAGTGAAGTTTTTTGAGCCTTAAAACGTTACTAATGAGTAGTTACTAAAAATAAAGTTTTTTGTAGTGACACAATAAATTTATTCAACACCCAAATCAAATACTTCAATTTTGAGACTTTCACGCTCACTAGCAAAATCGTTTGTGTTATTCAATTCGAGAGAATTAGGAAATTTGTATCCTTCTTTTTGTTATATATATATATATCTTGCTAGCTTCATGATCTTTATCATCTTTATGGTTGCTAGCTAATAATATCTCAACATCAAATAAATAGAAGATATTGAAGTTAAGCTTACAAGCAGCAACCTTGCAGCAGCCAATCAGAAGCAGAGCAGCAACTGCAGAGCAGCAACACGTGTGAACAGTAAACTTACTTCAGCTACACAGTTCCCATCTCAGCTTAGTTGACTCCATGATTGTAGGGGGAGTTCAGTTATTAAGTTGAGTTAGTTTATGAGCTGTTATCAATTGTAAATTAGTTAGTAGTCAATGTACAGGTGCTTAACTAACTCTGTTTATAGAATGTACAAACAAACTTCGTATATATAATGTATATGCGACCATAATGAAAAGCATCTTGATATTTCTCCAAGTTTTTGAGTATCTCTTCCATTTTCTTTCATTTCCAATATGGTATCAGAGCATTTTCTCTGAATTTTTTTTTCCGCATCTTTTTCACCTTATTCTTCATCTTCTTCGTTCTTTTTCTTCATTCATTTTTCAATGGCAATTCCTGAAAATGCCACTGCTATTCCTACTGCTTCATCAGAAATGAATCCTTCTAATCCTTTCTTTCTGCATCATGGTGACAGTCCAGGCACCATGATTGTTTCTACACCACTCAATGGTGATAACTATAATTCATGGAAGAGAGCGATGATGATGGCTTTATCAGCCAAGAACAAGCTCGATTTTGTCAATGGTGCTCTACCTAAGCCAGCCAGCCTTACTGATTCCACTGGTTTGGCATGGACTCGATGCAACAACATGGTTCTTTCATGGTTGCTGAATTCTGTATCAAAAGAGATTGCCATTAGCATCATTTACATTGATGATGCATCTGATATGTGGAATGATCTTCAGGATCGTTTTTCTCAACACAATGGACCACGTGTTTTCCAGCTACAGAGGTCTATTTCTTCACTTTCACAAGAAAACAACTCTGTTAGTGCCTACTTCACTGCTATGAAAGGTCTATGGGATAAGCTGGGAAATCATCAACCAATTCCTACATGCACTTGTGGAGCCTTGAAGACTATCATGTCTTATCATCATCAACAGTACATCTATCAATTCCTGATGGGATTGAATGAGAGCTATTCACATGTTCGAGGTCAAATCTTATTGATTGATCCACTTCCTTCAATCAATAAGGTTTTCTCACTTGTGGTTCAAGAGGAGAGGCAACGCTTGATTTCTTCTTCAAGCTTGTCTTTCAATCAGAATACTACTGCCTTACTTATAAAGGCTGCACCTCCATCTAGGTTTGTGCCTAACAGATCCTACCAGAATCGTAAGGACAAGCCTATATGCTCTCACTGTGGAGTTCCTGGACACACTGTGGAGAAGTGTTATAAAGTCCATGGTTTTCCACCTGGTTTCAAGTTCAACAAAGGAAGAAATGCCCCACATCTTGCTAATCAGGTCTCTGATTACACTGCTCCTCACTTGCCAATCACATATGAACAATGTCACCAGCTCATGGACATGCTCAAGCCTCAGACTCCAGAAACCGAGTCCTCTGCCAATCAAGCTTCACTCACCAATCAATTTTCTGCAGATCTTACTTAAGGTGATACTGCTTCCAACCTGACAGGTGCAGGTAATTTTTTAGCCTCTCAAATTTCATTCCTAGATACAAAACATTCTGTTTTTGCATCTTCCACCTCTTTATTTCAACAGAATTCATTAACTAATTCTGTCAAAGCTCCTTGGATCATTGATACTGGAGCTACAGATCACATGATCTGTTCCATTTCTTTCTTTACATCTATTACTTCTGTTATTTCAAAAACAGTAAGGTTACCTAATGGACAACATGCTTCGGTTACTCACATTGGCACAATTAAGATTTCAGATTCTTTTATCTTAACTGATGTGCTTTGTATTCCTTCTTTTTCATTCAATTTGATATCTGTTAGCAAATTGATTAAGTCATTACAATGTTGCTTCATTTTCTTATCCAAATTCTGCTTCATTCAGCACCTTGCAAGTTGGACAACGATTGGTGTGGGTGAAGAGGCTGGTGGGCTATATCATTTGCTGCAAAATCCAGTTTCTGTTTTACCTTTGAATTCTGTAAACTTCAATTTCAGTTCTTCCAAGATTAATAATGCAGTAACTAGTTTGGCATCTACTAGTTTTTTTGCTGAATCTGTAAACACTAGCTTGTGGCATTTCAGATTAGGTCATCCTTCTGATGTTCCTTTAAAGATGCTTTCTTCTGTAATTCCTCAGATTTCTCATGAATCAAATAAATTGTGCAGCATTTGTCCTTTGGCTAAGCAGCACAGATTACCTTTTCCTCATAGTTCTTCTGTTTCTAAACAACCCTTTGATTTAATTCATTGTGACATTTGGGGTCCTTTTGCTGTGAAATCTATTAGTGGATCTTCATATTTCTTAACCATTGTCGATGATCATACAAGATTTACTTGGATTCATCTCTTACAACATAAGTCTCAAACCAGAAACCATATTCAAACTTTCTTTAATATGGTTGAAACTCAATTCAATTCTAAAATCAAATCATTAAGATCAGATAATGGTGTTGAGTTCAACATGAGTGATTTTTATGCATCAAAAGGTGTTCTTCATCAACTTAGTTGTGTAGAAACACCACAACAAAACTCAATTGTTGAACGAAAACACCAACATATTCTGAATGTAGCAAGATCCCTTAGGTTTCAATCACACTTACCTTTAAAATTCTGGGGTGATTGTATTCTTACTGCAGTGCATATAATCAATAGGATCCCTACTTCTGTTTTGCATCATAAATCTCCTTATGAACTATTATTCAATTCAGTTCCTGTTTATTCTCATTTAAGAGTATTTGGTTGCCTTTGTTATGCAAATACTCTTCTTAGAAATAGAAATAAATTTGATCCTAGAGCTAAGCCTTGTATATTTCTTGGATATCCACATGGCATTAAAGGGTACAAACTATATGATTTAAATCTTAAATCTGTGTTTGTATCACGAGATGTTATATTTCATGAGTCCATCTTTCCATATGCAATCAAATATCCTGATTCATCTTCATTTTCTACTGATTTAGTAGTTCCTTTACCTATTCATGATTCTGTTTTTCTTGAACCAGTAGCTAATTCTTCTACTCATATTATTCCAATTTCTTCAGAGTCTAGTAATCCTAGTTTGGATGTATTTCCTAATACATTGAGTTCTAATTCAGATCACATTTCTGCTGATATATCTTTCAATTCTGATGCTGAGAGTCCACATTTAGAAATTCCATATCAGCAACCTAGAAAGTCTTCTAGGGTAAAACAAAAACCAGGATATTTGCATGACTATCATTGTCATATTGTTGATTCCACCTCCAAACCCGCATCAGTCTCTCCAGCTTCAGGTATTCCTTATGACATTTCCTCAGTTCTTTCTTACAACAAGCTTTCTTCTAATCAGAAAATTTTTAGCCTTTCTGTTTCTGCTATTGTTGAGCCAAATTCTTATAAGCAAGCTATTCAGTCTGAAGAATGGCGTGAGGCTATGGACAATGAGATTAAGGCTCTTGAACTCAACAATACTTGGTCAGTTGTTGATCTCCCTGCCTCCAAGCATGCTATTGGATGTAAGTGGGTTTATAAAGTGAAGTTAAAGTCTGATGGGACTTTGGAGAGGTGTAAAGCTCGGTTGGTGGCCAAGGGCTACAATCAGTGTGAAGGTTTGGATTACTATGAGACCTTTTCTCCTGTTGCCAAGCTTACAACAGTGAGAACCCTTTTGGCAGTTGCAGCTGCAAAGGGATGGCATCTTCACCAGTTGGATGTAAATAATGCCTTTCTCCATGGGAATCTAGATGAAGAGGTTTACATGACATTACCTCCTGGTTTTTCTAAAAAGGGGGAGTCCAAGGTATGTAAACTTAACAAATCACTCTATGGTTTAAAGCAAGCATCCAGGCAGTGGTTTGCTAAATTTTCTTCTGCTTTAATAGAGTTTGGATTTGTTCAGTCTAAGGCTGATTATACTTTGTTCACAAGAACTTTGGAGGGTTCTTTCATTGCTTTATTGGTATATGTGGATGATATTGTCATTGCAAGTGATAATCCAGTTGAAGTTTCAAAATTCATTCAACTGCTTAATGATAGATTTAAACTAAAAGACCTTGGACAGTTGAAATACTTTCTTGGTTTGGAAGTAGCTCGGAGTGAGCTTGGTATTTCAGTTTGCCAGAGGAAGTACGCTTTGGAAGTACTTGAAGATACTGGTTTATTGGCTTCCAAACCAGCTAAGTTCCCAATGGAACCTAATGTAAAGTTCTCTAAGGATTCTGGTTTATTATTAGATGATCCTACTTCTTATAGAAGGTTAATTGGTAGGCTGCTTTATCTCACAATCACAAGACCTGATATTTCCTTTGCTGTTCAAGTCCTTAGTCAATTCATGGACAAGCCTAGGGATACTCATCTAGCAGCAGCCAACAGAGTACTTAGATACATTAAAGCTTCACCAGCTCAAGGTTTATTCTTTGCAGGCAAATCCACTCTCCAAATGAAGGCATTTTGTGATTCAGACTGGGCTGGTTGTTCTGACACAAGGAGATCTGTGACTGGTTTTTGTGTTTTCCTTGACAATTCATTGATATCTTGGAAATCAAAGAAGCAGACAACTATCTCTAGGTCTTCAGCTGAGGCTGAATACAGAGCCATGGCATCTACTTGTTGTGAGATTGTTTGGCTTAGGAATCTTCTTCAAGATTTACAGGTTGCTCCTCAAACTGCATTGATGTATTGTGACAGTCAAGCTGCTCTTCATATAGCTGCTAATCCTGTCTTTCATGAACGTACAAAACATATTGACATAGATTGCCACATTGTACGAGAAAAGCTTCAACTGGGTATCATTAGAACCTTTCATGTTTCATCTCAACATCAATTGGCAGATATATTTACAAAGGCTCTTGGTTCTTCTCTGTTTTATCCTTTGGTGTCCAAGATGAGTCTTCATAACATTTATTCTTCATAAGTTTTATGAAACTCATCTTGAGGGGGAGTATTGAAGTTAAGCTTACAAGCAGCAACCTTGCAGCAGCCAATCAGAAGCAGAGCAGCAACTACAGAGCAGCAACACACGTGAACAGTAAACTTACTTCAGCTACACAGTTCCCATCTCAGCTTAGTTGACTCCATGATTGTAGGGGGAGTTCAGTTATTAAGTTGAGTTAGTTTATGAGCTGTTATCAATTGTAAATTAGTTAGTAGTCAATGTACAGGTGCTTAACTAACTCTGTTTATAGAATGTACAAACAGACTTAGTATATATAATGTATATGTGATCATAATGAAAAGCATCTTGATATTTCTCCAAGTTTTTGAGTATCTCTTCCATTTTCTTTCATTTCCAATAGAAGATAATAGGCAAATACATGACACTTTCCAAGTTTGTATCTTCAAGAAAAATATACATAAATTTTTCTCAACATTTTTTCTCGTCCCATGGAAAAGAAAAATGTGCATCTTCACATTGATAAATAAACACAACCTCTCTTAGTAGACGTTTTTATTAATTCTCCCATCTCTGCGGTGCTTGTAAGGGTCTTGCATTTTCTGCCCCTCTAAGGCACTAAAAACCCCATAACCATTACTTTCATCATGACCACCACCACCATCATGATCATCATCATCACTAGGTTGATCAAATGCCAGCAATTCTTCCTCATATTTGATGCTTTTGATTCTCATAGGCATAACCTTGACCTTTTGTTCATGCCCATTAAGAAGGCTAACCACTTCCTTCATGTTGGGTCGCTTTTCAGGCTCACTTTGCGCGCACAAGGCAGCAACACTGATGATAGCTTGTTTCAGCTGGCTTTCATCAAAATTTCCACGGAGTTTTGGGTCGGCAAGATGCTTAAACCTCCCGTTGCTTATGAGCGGCTCTGCCCATTCAGTTATCGTCCTCTTATGCCCTCCGGGCAGCTTTTCTATCGGTTTTCTTCCGGTGACAATCTCCAACAGAAGAATTCCAAAACTGTAGACATCACAGCTCTTGGAAACCTTTCCCCACATGGCATATTCAGGTGCTAGGTATCCCAAAGTGCCCTTCACACGGGTAGTCAGGTGGCTTACACCTTCTGGAATAAGCTTTGCAAACCCGAAGTCAGCCACCACTAATGGTTCAAAATCTTTGTCCAGAAGCACATTGCTCGCCTTTATGTCCCTATGAATGATGTGGGGTGTTACAGTATGGTGCAAATACCTAAATTTATAACATCAGGGTGAAACTTTGTTACAATCTTTGAATTAATCCTTTGTTTTCCAATTGAATAAATTTATTATAAGACTCGTGTATAATTATTATAAAACTGGATAATGTGGTAATAAAAATTAACTTTTGAATTAATATTTTTTTTTTTTTTTTCCCAAATATTGTTAATCTAAAATCTGAATTTTACTACCACATTATTAAGTTGTATGGTAATTATACAAAAATCTATTAAATAACATTATTCAATTTATCAAAAGTTAAGGGTATTTTGTAATTTAGCCATCTAAGCGCCCATTGCTGGATTGTGAAGTCAATATTTGAGAAGTCAACTATGTTTCAATCAATAATTAGAGGGAGCAGGTTGAACTTACAGTAGGCCTTCAGCAGAGCCAATCGCAATCTTCATTCTCCTCTTCCAATCCATCTGCATTTCGCCGGCGAATTGGCCGTGCAAATGAGATAGCAAGCTGAGATTCGGCATGTAGTCGTAGACTATGAGCCGTTGATCGGTGCCGACGCAGTAGCCCCTCAGACCCAACAAATTCTTGTGCCGAACCCTCTCTAGAACTTCAACCTCCACCGCAAATTCCATCTCCGCCTTCGAATTCATCACCTTCAACTTTTTCACAGCTATCTAAAAAACCATAAACACCAGCAACAACAATAATGGCGGCCAAATGGAGTTTTACAGGCGCATATATAAATTACAAAAACTTCACTTTATACCTTTGGATTATTGCTCGTTTTAAGAATTTTCCCAAAATTTTAAAACTCTCAATTTATATCTCTAAACATTCAATTTCAATTAATTTACCCCTAAACGGATGAAAATGCGTAAAAAGACTAAATTATCAATTTTTGTTTTATTTTTTCAAATTTTTAATTTGAAATTTTATAAAAAAATAAAAATAAAAACGCCATTTTATTATTTTTAACATTTAAAATCTGACAGATTAGGTAAATTAATTGAGATTGAAAATTCATGAGGTTAAATTGAGAATTTCTAAAATTTATGAGATCTTCTCAAAACGTTCAATAGTTTAGAGGTCTAAACTCTAAAGTGAAGTTTTCTGGTTTTCCCTGAATTATAATAAGCTAAATTAATTAATTACCTGAAGCCCATTAGAGGTTTTTCCCCAGTAAACGCTCCCAAATCCCCCTTGTTGAAGCTTGTTATCCTCGCTGAATCCATTGGTTGCCGCATGCAACTCCTTGTACGTGAAAATCCTCCACGAACTGGCGCCTCCGCCAATTGTCGTTATCCTAGAAAAAAGAAACGCTCAAGTTTCAGGCTGAATTCGAGTTGAAAAGAAAAAGAAACGTTTGTTTCACGTACCCTTCGTCGTCGTTCTCTGAAAAACAGCAGCTCAGGGAGGATCCCATGATTCTCGCAAAGGTAGGATTTTGAAATTCAGCTCAGCTTCTGTGTTGGGTTTTGCTCTTTTAAACCAGAGCAGCGTTTGGCTTGGTCATTGCACTTGTGATGCCGGCCGATCGACCTTGGCCGGCTCTAATAAATGGGAGGATGTTAATTAATTAATTAAGTAAATGAGATTAAGAAAAAATTAGTGTATTAATTAGCGGGGAATTAGTAGTTTAACAGGGATTATAATAATATTATAATACACGCATGCATTTGGATTTGTCAGGCTTAATTTGTTAAGTACACCAACCAAATTGACGCCACTTGTTGAATGGTCAGTCATTATGTATACGTTGTAAAATCTCACAAAGAAGAGCGACTTTGTAAACGGCTATTTTTTTCACCATCTATTTGGTTGGACTTCAAATCCAGCCATCCAAATTTAATATGACTTTGAGTTACTCATGAGGAGCTTAACTATGTGATGTATCATTAATAGTTTAGAGGGGTCAAGAACAAAAACACAAAAATTATATATATATGTATTGGCAAACAATTAATTTACAAGATCAGTAATCTAAATATAATAGCTTAGTCAATTTGAATGACCGAAGAAGTACCATAATTAAGAAGAATGACAATTTGACAAATCGCAATCATTGATCAACATTTATTAACAAATTAATGATGGTCTCTCAACGTAAGTGTTTGTTTATGTAAAAGAAATAAGGGTTAAATACTTTTTACCTTTTTAGTTTAACAACTTTAGTTTTTGTTCTATTGGTTTTGTTTTGTATCACAGATAGTACCTACATAATGGTTAAAAATGAAGATGTGGTACCTCCATCTGAATTCCGCTAAAAAAATTGATGAAAATTCATATAAGCACTCCTAAAAAATTGACACGTGTCCATATACCTAATTAGAAATTAAAAAAAAATAAAAATAAAAATGGTTAAAACAATTAAATTATTTAATTTAATTTTTTTTTTAGAGTGGAAAGTGGTTCCGCCACCCCAGTCAATTAAAAAATAATAATAATAAGGTTGGCCCTTAGGGGTGGTTTGGCGTGGATTTCTGTCCATTTTTTGACGGAATTTAGATGGAGATGTTATCTTATTTTTTAACCATCTATGATACAAAACCAAACCAATAAGTCAAAAAATAAAATTATTTAAGCCACATAAGCAAAAAAGTATTTAACCCAAGAAATTAAACAAAAAAAAAAATCATTTCGTTAATTGTCTGGTGACTGGTCTCTCAACAAATGGTGCGATTTGTAATATTACACTCAATTCATTGTAGTACCTCGTAACTTGTTTCAGCGTTTCTCTCAACAAACGGTGTCGTGTTATATATTTAAACGGAGCATCATCTAATGGCTTAATTATCGCAATTGGCAACCTGCACTACATTATTTAAACCAACGTTTTGATCGACAAAAGACAGCTTACACGATGTGTTTTTGTAAACTAAAATCCAAAATCTAAATCATCAAACATAATTAAACACAATCATCAAGTTTTCATAAATTTGAACCTCTGAATTCTTTAACTAGAAGAATCGTGAGTGTGATGACTTAGGAAAAGAGCTAACCAAAACTGCCTTATCAATCCAAAAATATTAATTAATTTGAAGTTTTTCTAAAATCACTTATAAACTCAGTTTCATCTAATAAGTAAGCGTGCAATTGAAACTTAGCAGCTATAAGTCTCTTTGTAAATTATTTATTCTATGTGATGAGCTACTCATTTTCTCACTATGGGATCGAGATGTTACAATTTCTCCCTTAAAAAGCTAACGTCTTTGTCAAGATCACGTCATGCGGTTTAAATCTTCTTCAAAAGTGCCCAAGTTCAGGAGTATATGGTATTTGCAATTGCATATGCCAAAACAACAGCGACTTCCTTATTCTTAAGAATCCTCTTCCTGCTTTCAATGCTAAACTTCTCAGTACCTTTTGTAAACAAAATATCGAAGCATAGGAAGAAGCAAAATAACCACCACGTCAAGAAGATTGCATATGTATTCATTGCCATATGACCAACATAAAAGTCTCTTTATACCCACAAAAAAAAAAAAAAAAAAAAAAAACAGAAGAACCCACAAGTTTTTTAGTTCTTAATTTCCAAACCCTAATATGTTCATTCCCACTTACTTTTGAAAAGAGTTATAAGTTTCTTTGTATCTGTATTCTGGATCGTGACAAAAAAAGATACCATTAATAACGTTTTGATAGTTGATTATTTGAAACTTGCTAAAACACTAATCTATATTCAATTAAAACTCATAATCATTCCGCCTTTAGAGTCCACATTTCATTTCATTTCCCTTGCCGAAAATGAACTACATATGTAAATCCAATTTTCATTAGAGACGTGTTACACATCTCAAATTTTTTTTCTAAAAGTTGGTTCTCAAATGATCGATGTGTCCATCCCATGAGTTAGTAACACACTTTCCAAAATAATAAATCTCATGAGATTGTAACACATCATTTTAGAACTAACTCTTGGGAAGAAAATTTGGGATGTGTAGCACTCCTCTTTCCATTATATTTCTATTTTTCCTAAAATCTCCAACAATCCATTTGAAAGAAGGGCATAGAGAATAGAAAACATGGAAGCAGCTGTAGGGTTTGAGGGTGAAGGGGTTGTGGATAGTCTAGAAAATTGAGGGGCCGGGCGGCGGGTGCCCATCTCGACCTTGCCGACATTGAAGCGGAACCTAAGGAGGGTTTAAAGGAGAGAGCTCTTTCCGTCGGATTGGCCACCTAGGGCCATGATCTTTGAGATTGGCAACTTCTCCCTGAAGGCCACCAACATGTCCAACACTACCTAGAGACGTTTGTAGGCCTCAAACCGAGAGGAGGGAACCAAGGAGTTTGCGGAGATGGGATTGAGGTGTTTGCGATAGGGGTGTACAACCAATTGTGGTTGTTGTTATTCTCCAAATTTAAACCACAATCGTAACCAGTTTAGACGGTTATTCATTTTTAAGGGCCTGTTTGACAAATGGGTTAGGCAAAAACATGGTTTTGCACTGTTTAGGGACATGACATCCAATTATTTCATTTTTTCAATATTCTCTTACTTTTAATATCACATCAATAACTTTTTATTACTCTTCAAATAAAAAAATCACTACAAAACAAAATTTTTCATTTTTCTATACCAAACATTCTTATTGTTTACTTTTTTTAAAAAAAAAAAAAAAAAAAAAAACATTCTTACCTTTTTTTTTTTTTCAGATCTTTCAATTTTTGCTACAATACGAAACCAAAATCGAAACGAAATCATTTACCAAACGAACCCTAAATTATTGCAACCGCAACCACTAGCTAGGTTGGTTAGTTGCCATCCACAACCGGTGGTTAATTATACAATTATTGAAGGCTGGTTATTGTTTGGTAATCACTTTTCATAAAAATTTAGAACTTTTTTTTTTCTTTGAAGCTTACTCAATTCCCTTCTCACTAAAATAACTCTCATACCTTCTTGAATTATTTTCTTTCTCCCCCAGACTCTCCCCCAAGCCGAATTCATAGAAGATACAATATGGCAATGTAAGAGTGAACCCATCAAAAGGAATAATTAATTTAGGATTTTGATAAGGATATAAGTCCTTTGAGATTAATGAAGATTAGATTACCCTAAATTTAGGATTTTGCAAATGATTTAATGAGATTAGTTCATCATAAATTAAAAAATTTGATTAGGATTATATTGTATTCATATCATCTGTAAACTCTATAAATAGAGTCATTTGTATTGTAAGCTGTAAGCAAAACCACCTAAAATCTGTGTTTTCTCTCTTTCCTATCACTCTTTATTATATTCTAGAGGCATGTTTATATGTTTTCTAACACCCACTTTAGAGTCCAAGGCAATAGTTGAGTTTGGAGGAGGAGAAACTGTTAATATTGAGGTTGTCGCTTTCTAATTTGTTGCCTTGCTCTTTGAAGAATGAGCTCCTCTCGAAAGAATAGGGAGCCACTGTGATACACACCCACAAGGCTGTCATTTATCATCTGGGTACTCTCCCCACTATTTAAGCTTCAACAACCCAACATTATTTGTTCCATAAATTTAATCGACACGGTCCATTTCTAGCCAGATCCATAAATCATGTGGAATTATAGACTTGTAGTTTTCAATACTTTATATGGAAGAAAAAAGTGCATTAATTATTGACCCTTTTTTTTTTTTTTTGTAGATGATTCTTTGCCATTTGTATGATAGTATGAATGTTCTGATTTGACATCAAGCATGTATTTGAGGTCACAATTATTGATGCATGCCTCATCCACTTAGAACCCACCATGACTTTTGCTTTATGAACAATATCTTCAACCACAAGAACCAAGAACTGGATTTTTTTTTTTTTTTTTCCATGGGGATCTCCACTGAGAGATTTAGGGTTTCAGTGAGGTTCATGATGAAGTGTTCATGCAGTCTTTGATGAATTTTCTCAGTAGGGCAGACAGGACGTCATGAAGTGTAACTCCCAAGCTAACTTTACAGGGAATATGCGATGCTGACGACCGGTAGCTAATGGATATTGCCTGTAATGCCACTCTCGATCATGGTCACGCTTTGAGTTATTAGAGTGGATTATGATTTGCTAATTAATGTGACGTTTTTTCAATCAAAACAAGACTATATGATCAAGTAAGCAAAGGGAACAAAGCTTTCCCACTGATTTGTCAGTAGTAGACCGTCATTAAGATTGGCATTATAAGCGCAAATCGTGTTAACAATATTGTTTATTGGGCTGCTGCCACTAACTCGATTAGGAATATTATTAAGTTTAAATAAACTAGAGAGAATCTTAATTCCTCGATTAGTTGTTCTTTCTTTCATTTATATCCCCTGTTAGATTTTTTCCTCTATAAATTTTAATTCCTTATCTATGATTGATCAGTAACCTATGTTTTGAGTGGTCTTCTGCTCCCATTAATATTGAGGGTGTTCTTTTCCTTCTATCTTCTTCTCCCTCTTGGTTTGCTACCAAGGTTTCTAGGAGAGCTTATCTCCGGGCACATGATGTTCGTTGTCAAATTAATAGGCTGTTTCTCATTATTGTTATGAAAACATTCGCAACTTTCTTGCTTTTCTTTGTGTAAGAATCAAGAGCGAGAAAGACTTGCAAAATAGAGAGAAAAAAAAAGTGGTCTTCGTCCCTTAGTTTTAAAATTTATTGATTATTGTTAAATGTCAACGTATACAAAAGTTTGAGAAGGAAAGTTCATCCGGCCGACAATAGCATAAGAAATCACTATCTAGCTATTCGTTTACAATTTTGATTCAATATATGTTCCCATTTTATGACAAGTTGCCATTCTTAAAGCTCTTTTCCTTTTCACTCTTCCTCTCCAAATACAAAAGGTGCCAATTATATATATTATAGCTCTTCGATTTTTATTTTTTTTTTGGGTGTTTTTAATTTCGACCCTTTCCCTACAATTCTACAATACGTACGTGCCTGAAATTTTCCTTTTTTAAAGTGTAATTAAAATTGGAGCAAAGTGAAAAAGAATTAGGTTTCTAATTCTAGCAGGATGACCGCCTTTCTATATCGCATTTTCAATTCTTTGTACGTATATAAGGTGAAGGGAAATTTTCGGGACATAGATCTTTAACAATTTTACTGTTCAGATCATTAGCAATTTAGACAGTAAATATGAGAGTGCTCTTATGAGACTTACTTGTCCGAACAGGTCTCGAGTAGTCAACTAGCCCATGTTTTAAACGTAGATATTCTCACACTTACTGTTTGAATTGCTATCAAATTGATTTTATGCATTCACCAGAATCAACCGATGATTACTAAGAGAGGGAGAGATGAAGCAATATTAATGTACAAAACTGCATATGTGGATTTATGCATTCACCTGAATCAAACGAAGGAAAAGGGTGACTCATGGGTGAATTAAAATGAAGAAACTACCTAGATTGGAAGAGGGAATCAACGTAAAGTACACACACACACACATATATATATATATATAAAGCTCAACCCAAGAAAGAAAGAAAGAGAGCATCTCTTTATCTTCCATGGGAGATAAACTCTAAAAGCAGTACTTCAATTCGCATATGCTTGGGAAAGAAATCACATACACTTGGCATTCATTAACTTACTATAAAAAGAAGACAAAAAAGAAAAAAAGAATTGGTTCATTTCATTGTTCCAAAGATAGATCGTACAAGGTTCTTCATTTTTTGGGGCTATAACTACTTTTATTCCCTCCCCCCTACAAATTTAAGCATTTATATATCTTAAGATAATATTTATAAGGAAAAGCATTCTCTGCCTGCCGCGTCCCTCTCCCCTCCCTTATTTCTTTACTGAAATTCTTTTAATAGATTCTCTATTATTTCATAAATGCGCACTGAATTTTATTTTTGTGGGTCCTTTTTTTTTTTTAATCATGGGCTGTGAACATGTGATTTGACTCTCTGGTTCTTCAAATTGGGCATTTAATGTGGAATTTCACCAAAATTTAGTATGAATTCAAAATTCGTTTAGGATTCATCTGAAACGCTCTAAGCTTTAGAGGTAGAGCGACTGAAATAAGCATAGACTGTGTAACGTGAGAAAGAGAATTTGAATAATTTGCTCTCGGTCACTCTACTTTTAAAACTTGGGGTGTTTCATCATCTGTCTCAATTGTTTCATATATGAATTTTATAAAAGTTCTCTTGTATTTGTTGATGAAATTATTAACATTTTTTCAATAGTGATAAAAATCTCTATCCAAATAGTAGAGAACCTTAATTGGCTAAGAAAATGCAGCATCATTTTCTTGGCGGGTGGCTCGCTATTTGAAGCACAAACAGGCACTGTTCCCAATCATTGTTGTACGTTTACCATCTTTTTCAATGTACACCACCCAATGAAAGTCCAACCATCCTAGCCCATATAATTTTGTAGTGGCTTATATCATATGATATATATATGGCTATGTTTGGCAAAGGATCTCGGATTGACCCAAAATTTCAAATTTTTATAAAAAGTTAATTTTAATATTTTTATTTTTTATATCATATTAATTATTTTTTATTATTTAAATAAAAAAATTACTACAAAATAAATATTTTTATTTTTATATATAAAATATTCTTACTTTTTTTCTCACCAATTAAATTTGTTATAGTATGGTCTATTTCCTCAAGTCCAATCATTTCCCAAACATAGCCAATGTATCTCACCACCATGCTTACGTGTGCAACTATACCATTCTCAAAACATAAGTACGCTTTTGCTTGTGTACCTAGAACAAATAATAATAATAATAATTCTTATTTTGCTTGGCCAACAATTAAAGCCCGGTACTTACCAACACAAGCATAGCATAGTAGGATAGAAATTTAGTAATTTTGTTGTTGAATTACAATAATTTTTTTGAATTTACTGTCTGAATTATTAACGAGATGCAGATATGAGATGATGATGACGCTATTCGAGCGTGGTTTAGTGGGCAAACACTACAGTGAGCAAAATCCAACAAGAGAGAAGCCAAATAGCCATAAATGTGTAGATAATTAAAACAAAAAATGGACCGAGTAATTAAAGCCTGTGTTTAACAGGTGTGAAGAACATGAGCAGCTTCCGTTCGCCGCATCAGGCACTCCTACAGAAACTACGCCTGGATAGCCTTACACGTGCGTCTCCCTAGCTCTATGACACGCGATCCCATCGCCCCACGTATTCTCTCGATCTGCCTTGGATAATGTCAAAAACTTCACGTACCTTTTCATTTTCTTTACTCGTTTCCGGATTTACACAAAACCAGAATCAAGAAAATTAGAGAGAGAGAGAGAGAGAGAGGGAGCTATGAAATTATGAAGAACTAGGTACTTCTTCGATTTGATCTCAAAGATATTTACATTTTCCCGAAGAAAAAGAAAAGGGAAGAAAAAGGAAGTACATCCTTGAGAAACCTAAACATGTTTGGGAGCTCATAAATGTGTATAGCATGAGCCCCCACAAGAAAACCAGAAAAAAAAAAAAAAAAAAAAGTAGTTGTAAAAGAAAGAGATCAATGGGTCTGATCAGCTGAGGTTTCGTCACGATCGTCTCTGTTCTCACTTTGTGGTACCTGAACAACATGATGATCAGTACTACCACCTTGCGGCTTCGCCGGCGGCGCCATTTCCACCGCCTTTTCGTTCTTTTCCCTGCCGCAGCTGCTACAACTATTATCTCCAAAAGAAGACGACCTACTAGACATGGGGGTGGCCAAGAACGTCGGCTTCGCTTCGCCGGCCATGATCACCAGGATTTTCTCTTCAAAAACAGGCGGGGGTTTCTGGGCATCGTCGTCGCTCTTCCCCTCTCCAGCCTCGAGGTCTCTCTCTGCGGGGCCGTCTCCCTCAAGGTAGCCGGAGAGCCTCCAGTAGGAGCATGCAAGGATTAGCAGAGCAAAAGCAATGAGACCCAACATGGCCGCCAGGCCACCGAACAAATACGGAACCGGGGAATGCCACGGGGAGTGCGGCTGCGCCCCCACAGGGGACCTGGCAGTTGTGTTGAAAGGCTCTCCAGCAGCCATTGATCTAGTGATTGATCTGCCGGAGACGAAGAAGAAGAAGAGGAGGCGGAGGAGAGGGTGGTGGGTTGAGAAGTGGCCGGGGGAGAAACGTATTTATAGAGAGGAAAAGGAGAGCGTGGATGGTGGTGGGGTGGATTTGTTTTTGGTGATTAATGTCGTCATAATGCATGAAGTGGGGCCATCAGAGGGACCCGCAGAGTTCTTCAGATGGGATATCTATGAGAACAGTGAAACGCACTCAGGGAAACATTGGTAATGGTGTAATGGCGTCAGAGGGAATGGAATCCTGGGACGTTTGGCAGGAAAGTAAAAGAAAACAGAAAAAGGAAAAAGTAAAAAAAAGAAAAAAAGAAAAAAAAGAAAAAGAAAAAAGAAAAAAAAGAGATGTACATGTTTTAGTTTACTGCTCCCAAGTCACACCGCACAAAATGTTGTAACTTTAATTAAGGTTTAACGAGAGAGGTTTGACTGAGGGTTAATGGGATTTTCGTGTGTTAATGTGGGATAAGAACCATAGAATTGAATTGAGAATAGTATATATAAAGGAGGCCACAGAAATGGTTTCTCTCATTCCATCATTGCCTTGTGACGTGATCTCAATTTGGGCCATGTTATATTATGACCATATGTAATTAGGAATGTTCCGTCTCCGTTTCATCAACAATAATGAGGTGGACCCATATAAATTTATTGTTCAGATAAACATCAAATTCATTCAAAATTATTGCGACCGGTTATGTTACAATTTCAAGTGTCTCATATAGTTTGTAAATAATGTATATATAAGCTTTTGATTACTCAATCTTAATTTTTAAGTCGGTTTTCAATGATGAGTTCTATTCAAAGTTTGAATAATTTTGTATATATCAAAGTTTGGATTGCAGCTTAATTTGTAGTCGAGCCACGAAATGATCGAGCAAACTTATAGGCTTGATTAAAATGTCTTAGTACTATGTATGCGCATCGTGTTAAGTTATTGAATACTGATAGATTAGTGAAGCTATAATATACATGTATGTTTGCATGGTAATTGAATCGAAATTAATAAAAGTTGTAGTCATTTAATTATGAATATAGATGATCATTATCATTAGACAACTTTTTGTTTCTCTACATTCATAGAAAATATAGATATCATGAAAGGTCACGTGTAGTGTAGGGAACGTCTAAACATGGGACACGAATGCTCGATAGCCAATTGCAACGGAAAACGGAAAACACAGACAACCTTTCTAAATTATGTATACCCACATTAATGTAAAGTAGTGAGACCAGATCAGGGCATGATCAAACCGCTGAAAGTGGGTAACTTTTAGCAACGATCACGTGATCCTACCATCAACCCTGATATCGACTTTAAAATTAAATCTAGGGCGGCCGTATACGATAAATGATAGAAACGGTTTCAATCTTCAGAAAAAGCTGCAAAAAGAGTAAGGTACTGGGTTTGTTTGAGACGTTGGGGGAACATGACAAGCTATGGTGGCGCGTAGTAGATTAGAGGATGTTTATAACTTATTATATAATATAGAAGAGCGTGCATGCAAACGGTGATGATCAAGAAACGGCTTTTAATTTTCACCCCCCAAGCTAACCCTTTGTTTTATTTTCTTTTCTTTTTTGGAGCATATATATATCCGTTACAAGCATACAACTTACTAAAACAAAATAGTAATATAATTTATATCTTGTAACATTTTTTTTTGGAAAGAAATTCTTATATATTTCATTAAAATCAATGGTAGGAGAGAGTATGTTTCGGATCTATCAAAATCACATCACAGTTGCAGGCGGGGTTTCCTCCAACCAACTCCTATCAATGACATATTTGCCTGTTGCCTTAACCAATCTATGATCATCTGACCAAATCTACATCGGTTACGGGTCGAGGCTTGCACAATGTCAACTACAATTTTTGCATCACCTTCCAGTATAATGTGAAACATTCTAGTTGTAACATTGTAGCTAAGTTTATATTGGTTCCTTATTAGGTAAGACTCTGCTTTATAAATGAACATAAACAAATTTCAAATTGACTAATTCCAAAGCTAACGCTTTTCTTAATTGTGGTTTTGGATACAACCATAACATGGTACATGAAAAATCTCCATTATATCTTAATCTCTCATTGATCGATGCATAGGCTCCCATTCAATCCTCCCGCAAAGTTTCGTCGAGTCTTTCTTCTTTTGGATTCAGAGAATAGTATAAATTTCTATAGAGACTTCTTATTCATCCATCTCACATTTATATATATATTCAAATCGACCATTATAGGTCTTGAGATTCAATAGGGATTTTTTTTTTAAAATGTGAATAGAAAATAGATATTAAAAAAAAAATAGCATTTCTCGTAGCTATTTTTTCAAAGCCTTAATTACCATGCGAATACATAAATTTCAAAATGGCCGTTATTTGGTAATTTAATAGAATCTAATCATTTTGTAGTGACTAGCTGCACAAATATAAATAAATAAAACTGTCTCGGTAATAATTAGTGGAAAAACAAGTTAAGCTTGAGTTGACTCAATCAAAGTCAATAAACAAAAACCCATTTTTACTAATAATAATAATAAGGGAAATACTAGGCATTTTTCTAGTATTCTCTCAACTGTGATGCGTCTCGTCTTTTAAAATTATCGTTAAATTTGATATTATCATTATTGAGTTTTAATCTATTAGTGATTTTAAAAATCACATCACTGTTAAAAGGACATCGAGAGAATACTATAAGAGCAAGTAGCATTTTCTTAATAATAATAAAAAAAAATGATGACATGTACAGGCTTCCTATAATTTAACTAGGATGTACGATGATGTCGTGCAACCTGGCAGCAGGGAGAATTTGACGGAGGGAAGTGGTCACTTGTAAAACCAAAATTCAATCAACAAGGAGAGGTGGAATGTGGGGCCCCGAATTAGAAAGGGCCCCACCCACTACCATATGCTTTGCCGGCCATTAAAAAACCAGGGCAAATTGCAAATGCAATTTACACGGCAAATCGTAGCGTTTTAACGGCGGGCCCCTTTGCCAACCGCTGCGTGCGTGCGGGTCCCGTCAAACACCGTCAGCTTCCACCCACCCTACGTACACGGCAAGGACAATTCTGGACATCGGATATTCCATGATTTCCATCCATCCCGTAGGCCAGCCACGTCAACTGCCGCACTAACTCTAAAAAGGAGGTGGAGTGCGAAGCCCAAACTCTTCCTTCAATAAAACCCTTTTAATTGCTGCATATGCTTTGATTAATTTGTCACAAGATTACCACATTAATGATTAATCCCCCTTTATATTAATGTAATTTAGAGATTTCGTCTCTAAAAAATATTTTAGGATCAAGATTTAAAGTCAATTTAAAATTTCTTGTTCGGATTCAGGGGAAATGTTTTTTATAATAACAATATCCATATTATATTAACTTGCCCACTAAAGTCTTATCGACCATTTTAAGGGGTTAAAAAAATGAACGGGAATAATTGTGACAAACAAATCCAAACCAAATCCCACTCTAGCTCTTTGATTAATTAATGATAATTAAGTTAACCAAACGTATCTCCTTTTCTCAATTTTTTTTGATAGGTTAGAACTTCTTTTCTTTGCTCAATTATTGTTATGTTGTACTTTATCTCACATTTGGCATTAGTGTTGACAATAGGTCTCCCTAAGTTGATTATAATAAATTAATGGGCACTCTTTAGTGGCGGTCTATAGCTACAAACTCAAAACTACGTGTTCATTACTCATGGGTTGTCAGACTGTTAAATGACTAGAATGACCTAAATCTACTCATTATATATCTGAGTTATATGAACCAAGTTTTATACAATATAAAATAAAATTTTTCCTTCAATTCATCATGAAGATGCGTAAGATTATAAAATACTCTAATTTAAACGCTAGCTGATGCTACAAAATAAACAAAAACATGTCTTTAATTAAATCTCTTTTTTTAAGTGCATGCGCAATTGGCTTAGCCGAAAAAAAAAAAAAAAAAACAGGAACAATTTAAAGGACATGTCGTTTTAGTTTGTCGGCAACCCTACCTAGCTAGCTACATGGCCATCCTCACAGGACATTCATGCTGCAATTTAAACAATTATTTTATTTTCTATTTTATTTATTTTTAAATGGTACAGTTTGCAAGGAAAAATTATTAGGCAAGGGCATACGTACCAACTTTTCCCCAATCAATTATATATGCATGAGTGACGTATCTTCAATTCTAACCTATAGAATTATGAGGTTTGAAGCAACTAACCATATATATATATATAATTTAAAATAATAATAAAAAAAAAATCAAAGAATAATTATCTTAAAAAGTAAGCATCGATCGGATAATTCTACTTCATGTATTGATTGAAGGAACCAAGACAATCATAAACTTATTACTTTATCGAAGTGGGATTGCCACTGCCTGCCTTCTTTTTTCTCCCTTTTTTATTTATTTTTATTGCTTAAGAAATTGATTTCTGAAGTGGGGTTATCTTCTTGCCAAGCAACTTCTCTTTGCTTTTGAAAATCACTACTCTTAGAACAGTACGTGTCATATATATGTCTTAAAGGTTTAAATTAATGAATATAGTAATTAATTAATTAATCATCTCATCTCAAATATACAATGGCCATCTTAATTAATCAATAAAGTTTTGTTGTGGATAGGGCACCTATTATGGGCCACTTCATCAAAGGCAGTGCATGTATACTTAAAATCCAATCAAACATGCAGTTGGGGCAATCTATAAAATATGTAAGATATATTGTTAATGTAAAGAAAATGGGAGGATGATACATATAGATTTGGCTTAACTGCACTTAAAAAAAAAAAAAAAAAAAAAGAGAGAGAGAGAGAGAAAAGCACTACAACATATTTTTTGTATTTTTTTTTTTAATATCAGAAATTTTATTTCTCCATCTCCATCCATTTTTTTTTTTCCAAATCATTCATTGAATCTGTAGAATTCATTAATTAATTTTTAAAAAAATAGATGAATGTGATGTTACTATGCACGACAATAATAAATAATATATAATCGAAAAGAGAGAGTAAGAGAAAATCGAGACACAGATTTATGTAATTTGGCAATGTGCCTATATCCACAAGAGAGTGCGGCTATATTCCACTATTAATAATTCAGGGTTACAACATAATATATTTATAAGAAAAACTCTAATTGTATGGATGTATTTTGGAAAACCCCAAAATACCCTATACTGTTTGCTCCGTTCACTTCGATCCAACTAAGCCAACTACGTACTAGTATTCTAGTATTGCTCTCTATGTCTGAGAGAATATAAAACTCTAATTGTATGGATGTATTTTGGAAAACCCCAAAATACCCTATATTGTTTGCTCCGTTCACTTCGATCCAACTACTCAGCCAACTACGTACTAGTATTCTAGTATTGCTCTCTATTTCTGAGAGAATATAAGCCACTAATTCCAACAATACGAGAGATGGAGAAACAACATTTCTCTTTTTTTACTTAATAAATAATGGTTAATCGGGAGTACCATGTACGCCAACATTATTAGATAAATATTTAATAAAATTATAGTATATATCTAGCATTGTTTTTCTACTTAACACGCGGAGTTTACATAAATTATTATTTCCTAAAAGTATCTTGATAATATATCCATCCATATAAAGCATGAGATAACGTGAGCTGATCATGATGAGCTGAAGTAAGATTCCGACATTGTACATCCACAAGATGTGCTAAAAAACGTACCAAATTCTCCAGCCTAAAAAACTTTTGAGCAAAAAGTTGAGAGAAACCGTAGATAGTAACATAAAGATACGGCTTGTGGGAGGAGGAGTACTACACACAAGGGATATCGATAAAACAGAAAGAAAAAATAAAGTAGGCAAAGGCATAAAGCCCTAAAAGGAACTCATAACATGATCATAAAAGTAACTTCTTAATTAAAGTAGCAAGCAAATACTTGTACGCATAAGATATATATTTATAGTGAAAAATGTATTAATCCCCCACGAGGTGGTACTCTTGGCATGTGATTCTCTTGTCATTCACACCCACAGATGATAAAAAAAAAATTAACACCAAAAGGCATGGCATGAAGCTAGAGCATCATTTAGCTAGCTAGGAAGTAGGACCTATGCTACTAATGCTAGGAGGTTTATCCTCACTAATTTAGGTGCTATGTGTGGATTAGAATTTACAATGATTATCAGTTCAAATTACTAGCAAATTATTTAAGTAAGAGGGTTTCACCTACCAATATAAGTGGCCGAATTGCTTAAAATTTTATATAAACTATCTTACGTTTCGAGGAACAATTGTGGATTCTTATTGACAAAGGGCAATGAGTTTTTTCTTTCTCTATCTAATCAATGATTGATTGACACTAATGTTGATGGAGACTACTGTTATAATAATTCTGATCATTGGCTTCTACGTATGACACTTATCATTACCAACAAGATCAAAGTGAATAATGATAAGAAGGTGGTGCAATAAACTAATCAAGTGCTTCACAACCAAACTTAAGCTTATTCAATAAATAAATAAATCAAATTTGAACATATAATATAACTTTGGTTATGAGATCGATCTTAAGCATCTAAAACCCAATTTGGTCAGGGAAGTTATTATGATCCAAATGTCTATGTTCGATCTCCATGTGCTTTACTTGAAAAGGCAAGAACTAAAAATCATTTTTGGTCAAATGCTCACACAAATAAAGCTGGCTAATAAGGGAGGATGGGAGGGTCCAGCCTATAATTAATAAGAGCACTCACATGCATTCGACTCAACAAAATAATTATGTAGTAAAAATTTCTCAAAAAGACTCCACATCCCGTTAAGCAAAATGACTAAAGATTTGTTGAACTACTATTGTACATAGCTTAACAAATTCTTAGCAATATTAATAATAAATAAATAAAATTTTTCTCCCTCTTATTTGGGAATAGAGAAAGTAGATAAATAAATAATATTTTAAATAGAAAAAGTGAAAGTTAATATCTAAAATACTGAATCGAATGTAGGTGCTTTGAAAAAGTTGAGTAATTCTAGAAGTCACTTTTGTGTCCCTTATAAAATGATGTGGCTTTTAAAATCATAATTTGATCAAAATTCAATAATGAACTATTACAAAGCCAATGGTAATTTTAGAAGCCACGTTATTTTTAAAGTAACACAAGAGTGACTCTTAGGATTACTCAAAAAAGTTAATAACTAAAATATATAAAAATAAAATAAAATTGATCACTTAACTAAAATTTGCTACGCCGTCGGATGTAAATGCTCTATGGCGGCCAAATTAACAAGTTTTTATCTGGTGCCCCTTATTTGGTTATGTGATGGCAATGGAATGGACTTAATTAGTGGATTTTATGATCCTATTGAATCATATATATATAGTAAGGAAATTTAGATTACGTAAATCCAAACAACTATTTAGTGTAAATGAAGGAAGGAAATTTCGTCATTCGTCATAATATTGGTGGGCTCCCATGCACTAGTTATAATTTCGTTGTCGAATATCTTCCCAGGCATATTTTGTCAATCAAATGGCATTTCAACATCAACCCGAGATAGCTAGAGAATGTTCTTTCTTTCTTTCTTCACATGGAAATAGCAAAGCAAAGCTAGCTAGCCCTATTTTCTTTGCTGATTAATATTGGAGGTCCAATTTTTGTACTCTTTCGTCCTATATATTTCGAATATGATTTGAAAATCAAAGGTTTCAATCTCAAAATTGACACCAACGTTGGTTTTTTTTTTTTTTTTTTTGTCCTTCTTCCAAAGAATAAAGACTACCTAAACTGTTTGGTACGAGGTATGTTAGATGTCATTTTTTCAATTATCTTTTAACCATTTATATGGAGATGGATGACATTTATCATTTATCGTTTGGTACGTGTATATATATATATATTCATAATAATTTTATGTTTAAATGTATGGAGCATTCAGTATATATATTTGCATGTATGGGAGGGGGTTTAATTTATACAATATTGTTTAATTGGGTTCAATCAATTTCAAGCCTAAGTAAAGATATGATAACATATATGTTTCGTATCCTGTCTTCTCTGAGTGTCCCATCACTGCTTTAACATGTTTCTGCAAGAATATTCGCCTGAAAATTAATAATCTCAAATTCTTCAACAAAAGTAATCTCTTTGTTTTATCGTTCACATGGTGGAAGCATAGAAGGGTAAGCACAAATATTGTTCCCTCCATGTGATGGGATAGGACAAATTAATAGATATTACTTTCACCTTCGACCTCATAATTCACTGAAATGAGTCATCCAAGGCTCCCACGAACAGAAAAAATTTACCTTAAACCCTTCATCCTTTCTCTAGACATGATGATGATATCCATTTGCTCTGGCTCCAACAAAAAAACAAAACGGGCAGTGGAATAAGGAAGGGAGCACCCAAACAAGCAAAGAAAAAACAAAGAGGGGTATGTCGTATTAGAATGCATGATAGAAGGAAGATATGATATGTGTGGAGGATGAGTCAGTAATCAGTAGTAGTAGTGACTGAAAAAGAGAAAGAAATTAAAATAAAAAGGAGTCTCTGATCGAGCACTTGCATCCCCATGGGAGGACAGAGATGGTATACAAATTGCTAGCTAGCTAGCTCAGGCCCCGCCACCATTAATCCATTTCTCTATCCCCACCAGTCTCTTTCTTCCTGCACCCTGGCCGCCTCACTTGTTTCTGTCAAAATAAAGCTCTCATCACCCACCAAAGAAAACCCCACTCCCAGTAGATAACTGTCCTTTTCCTTTCTTTTTCTTTTTCTTTTTATTTTTTATTTTCCGTTATCCCATTGTTAGCTCCTAAATAATGTGTCATCATCCCATGAAATCTATTATTTTGATAAATGACATAAATTTTCTCTCCTTCAAATTGTTGTAATATATGTGTGTTACAAACAAATTGTTTTCTTCTTTCTTTCTTCATAAGCCCCTTTATTCCTTATTTGATATTTGCTAGTGGTTTCCTTGAGAAATAATTTTTTGTAACCGTTTGGTCATTAAGGGCATTGAGTTTCTCCATACATTGATTTTCACTTTTATTGTTTCCATTTATTTTTCACTTTTATTGTTTATGACCGTTGGTCATTAAGTATTCCATGGGTTTTAATTCTTCAACAGTTTTTGACCATTTCCAAAGTTTTATGGCATTTAATTATTTGACCGTTTGGTCACTTTTACTTCTTCATGACAGTTATATTCTCACAATCCGTGAGATATAAAACACACCAAGTGGTAGCTATAGAAGGTGTATGTATTACTCTATTTTAGTAAAAAAAAGAAAGAAAGAAAGAGAGCCTTGCATACACTATTGGCAAATTCCAGTTTGCTCTCTTTGTTTTCATTCCATCCGGATCTTTCTCAATCAATAATTTATTTGTGTTTTCTATGGGGCTTTTCATCAAGCAAATTATTGGGTTGTTCTATTTAGTCTTCGTTATTGGAAGTGCGTCCTTAACGAAGGTAGACGCTATAGTCTAATCCTGGGAGGTTACGTGTCAAAGGATCCGATCGCACCGAGTTATACACTCCGGGAGGCACGAATCAACCTTTAAGGACAACGCTCTCGCGTGATTCTATAGCATTGTGAGATCTTTTCATACTCTACTTTTCATCTATTGTATTTTACTTATTTTATTGTTAATTTTCATATTGTAATTATTTTATATTAATGTGAATTTGTGCACCATCCAAAATTATTTCCTACACAACCTACTTTAATAAGTGACACGTGTTGTTATTCAACATGTTTGAATTTTTCAAAAATTAATGTTTGGGTTCATAAATTAGTGAGATGAAAAATAAATGACTCTTAAAATATATTAAAAAAAAAACATGTGAGAGATGAAACTTGACACTTATTAGACTTGGTTAGAGAAAATTTCTTCAAAACCATCATTTGGAGGAAATTTGTGTCCTTTGAGAAATGTGTCGTCATCTCATGGGATGATGACACATTATTTGTAAACCAATTTTGAGGAGAAAATTTGGTAAGTGTAACATTTCTTTATCCGGTATATTTTGTATCCATTTTAAACATTTCAATATGCATGCCTTGAGGTTTCCAACTTTTTTCTGGTTTGTTGGCCATTTAATAGCTTGTAATAGTGTAATTTTATTTAATAGACTTTTGTATAACTGCTATAAAATTGAATGATCTACTAGTAAAAATCTGTCCTTAAGATCAATACTTGAAAAGGACAAACTAAAAACTGATTTTCACTATTATGTCGATCATCGATCCCGATTGTATGTCACTCATATAGGAGTCTAAAGATAGAATTATTCTTTAACAACATAGAGGGTCTTCAGAATAAGTAATGCTATTTAGTAGACAGTTATACGCGCAACTACTATACAATTTAGGATAGCGTGGCAATGAAAAGTAGCATTTGGATCAGCAAATAGGGTTTGTAAAAAGAAAAATTCAAGGGTTGATATTTTTAATGCCACGTCATCTCAATTGTATGGCAGTCGTACGTATACCAGTCTACTAAATATCAATTTTCTTTCAAAATATATATTTTTTAGAAAATAATGTTATTTTTTACACCCACTTCAGCTGATGTAGCGTGTTTTAAGTGGCTTCTCATGTCAATCACTTGAAAATAAAAAATAAAAATTTAAAACTACTTAAAATATGTCAAGCCAGTTGATATGAGATGAGTGTGATAAATAAGCCTAAAAAATAGCATTACTCTTTCTTGGCACGTCATTTGTCGGCATGACATAATCACAGCCAAAAGATCATATAGTGCCGTAGCCGGCCAATACCAAACAAAAATTCTCACCGATTAATTCAAAGTATACTCATCAAGTGTCTGCCAACTAAAATTTTCAAATTGAGGAATGATGTTGGAAAACACAAGAGAATGGGAATAATAATCAAATTGAATCATCAAATGCTTGCTAGCAGTGAGGACAACGTAAGATTGTCGAGACCAATACGTACATTATGCTTCATCAATTTTTGTTTATTCTATTAATCTTAAATTTGAATAAATCAACTGATGTTCTCCTAATAAAACCGTAAAAGTTTAACAGCTGTGTGGGCCAATAAGGTTGATCAAAGCAGTTAGACAGCTTTTTGTTGAGTCAATTTTTTTCAGTGTCCTAGGAGTCCTGTAATGGACCAATTGAGAAACTCGAAAATGCGTACATGGCAGAATAAACCATGTGAATGTCAGAATGTGCAAGAACAGTGCCATATATGTATGATTAGAATGTTGATCAATCATACATGCATGATGGCCATATCTATCTGACATACCCATATATATAATGAAAAAGGGGAGGCAATGAGAAATACTAGACTTCTAATTTTTTATAATACTTATACAATTTACTGACACATGTCTGTAAATGATTGAAACAATGTGAATCACTTCATATAATTTTTAGGGATAAATGTAAAATAATTTCTTGTGGTTATTCTAAATTATAAATTACTCTATGTGGTATAAAAAAAAATTTATAAGTCCATATAATTGGCATAAATTACAAATCACTCATTGTGATATAAAAAAGAATTTATAGGTCCTTATGGTATACTAAAATAACATTTTACTCTCTGAATCAATTTTCCTTAAAGTAACTTAACAAAATATGTAACTTTGTCACGTCATACCCAATTAAAAATGCGACACGCATGTGTCATTATTAATTTTTGACTTTCAAAATGACGACTATGATTTTTCACATCATTTCAGGATGCTAGCTAAGATTATATATCAGCCGTCATTGCACGTAATACTTCTACAGTAAATTAACCTAATTTCCACAGTCGCTTCACAAAATGCGACAGTCAAATTCTCGCAAAAAGCTCCCAAATCGTAGCGAGGAAGATGAAAATGAGGGAGACGCTTGGAGTAAAATTTTGGAGATATAAAAGAATATGTTAATTTACTGTAGCAATATGACGTGGAGTGAGGGTTAATGTGCAATCTTAGTTGATGTCCTAAAATGATGTAGAAAATCGTAATTGTCATTTTTTAAAGTTTGAAATTTATACTAACACATGTCACATTTTTATTGCGTATGACATGACAAAGTAATTAATTCTCTTAAACTACTTAACGGAAATTGATTTTAGGTAGTAAATTATCATTTTGGCCTACCCCATAAATTATTTTTTATATCATAGGTAATGATTTGTAATTTATGCCAACTATAGGGACTTATAAATTATTTGTTATACCACAAATAATTATTTATAATTTAGGCCAATCACATGAACCAATTTTACATTTATTCCTAATTTTACAACTAGAAATTTTCAATTTTTAATACCCTCAATTAATATATTAATAAATTATCCACTTTTTTTTTCTCCCTTTTTTATGCTTTTTTTTAGTGATTTTTTTTAAATGCCTTTTTTTTAGTGACGATTGGGCTTAATGTTCTCCTTCTCTCTCTCTTCATTTATTATTATTATTATTATTATTATTTTAATTTTTATGCCTTTTTTCCCCGGTGGTGTACGTTTGAACTTTAGTGGGCTCACAATTTTGGGCTGGACGCTACAAGTAATACTCCGCATTATAAACTGCTATTATTAGTATTGTGGGTCTTGCGAAGACCCATTGGATCTTATCAATTGCAGAACCAAATTATATGTATAATTGATTATTTGAGATTGCATTTTAAAAAATTTCCAAAGGGTCAACGCCAAAGATGTGAATGAACGGATAATGAAGAAACACCAATATGATGGCAAACACCACTCTTAGGTTTGTCCAAAGTTAATTGGGATGCTGCGGTTGACAAAGATCATTGGCACATTGGAATTGGTATCATTGTACGAGATCATATGAGAAAAGTTTTGGCAGCGCATAGTACCACAAGAAATTGTTTTCTTGAACCTGCAATGGCTGAGGCAATATAATGGCAACTATATACACTGTGGATTTATGCAGGGAGATGGGCTTCCTTGATATAATCTTAGAGGGACGACGCTCTACAAAATGTTAATGTGGTCACATTGGTGGAAAAGAATTGGAGCAAGATTGGGCATTTAATTGATAGGATCAAAGAAGGTTTGTGCCAGCTGCGGTCACAGGGGATTGCACATATTAGGAGAGATGCGAATTCGGTTGCCCATAGTCTAACTAGAGAGATGATTGTAAATGTCATAGATAAAGTTTGGATTGAAGAAATCCCCAATTGTGTCTATGGTATTGTATTTAGGGAGCGTTATGCCCCCACTTGATTGGTAGATTATCAATAAAGATTTCAATTTGTTCAAAAATAATAATAAATTATGTGTTTTCAAATTGCACGCAAGATGATGCTCTTTTTTTTTTTTTTTTGAAAAAACACAATTTTTAAAGGCGAAACTGCAATTTTGTCAAACGCTTAATTGCATTTTTAAAAATTACAATTATGAATCGCTATTTTTTAATCACGCTTTTTAAAATCGCAAACCTAAACAAACCCCAAGTATCAAAATTGTAATAGTAAGAGCAAAATTGTAGTGTGAAAATAAGTTATTCCCTTTAATTATCTTTAATGTTGAGATAAAATAATTATAGAATCATCAATGAAGCAGAAAAATAACAGAATAAAAAATAACAATTAGTTACATAAGACACCAAAATGTAAGTGGTTCGGCTTAATAAGCCTACATTCATTGGCGGAGACAATCCAAGAAAAATTCACTAATAAACGAATGAAGTATAAAGAGCAGTATAAACAAAACTATTCAAACCCAGAAGCCCAAATACACTCAAATCTCACACTCACACAAAAGAGAAAACTTCTCTTAATTCCCTAATCTTTCGACACTCCGAGGACAGAGAGTGGGAACACAAGTGAGATACGACGTTTTTCACACACAAAAACTGCAGCCCCTCTCTTGGTAAATAGTTGAATGAGTATATCTCATACATATAAAACGGCTAGTCGGCAAATTCTTCCTTATGAGGAAAGCTGCATGTAAGACAAAAGAAGCGAGAAAATAGAAAAGTACATAATAAAAGGCTGAGCCGCCCACCATAAGACTTGCGAAGTTCAAGTCATTATCCAACATTTACATTGATCAATTTCTTCAGCTTTGAATGAAAGATGCAATACAGTATATACCAAGTACCAACCATAATGACTCAGTAAATGGGAGATGGACTTGACGAGGAAAAGCCTAAGAAACAATTAATTAATGATGAATCTAGAGAAATTCGATTCTTTTTCCGCCTCTCTTAGGCCCATTTGAGATTGTAATTTTAATAAGTACGATTTTTTAAATTGTTACTTTTTAAAGTCTTAAAGGCGTTTGGTAAAACATGTTAAAAAATATTTTTATATCAAATATTTGTTATGCGAAATCATAATTTTAGTTTAAATTCGTACTGTTTCAAATAAGCACTTCATAGCATGCTTATAGAAATTGCAATTTTTTTTTTCTTCTTATTTTAGATTAAGTAATTTTTAAATCACAATGCTTAACACCTTATATTTTATGATATCTTTTAGAAATGCAAATTATTCTAACAAAATTGCAATTACAAACGCACCCGAAACACATTTAAAAGGCCTTTGTCCTTCAAGTCCGAGGCAGCAAGTTGAGTCAACCCATTGCCATGTAAAGTATTTAGTACGTAACCCAGCAGGCTGTAGCTTCAATGTGAGACTTGGAAGTCATTGCACTTTGTCGGGGTGGTCGGCAAACAAAACCAACTCCCACGGTATTGTTCATATTTAAAAAAGTTTAAAAATGAAAATAATGATTGATATAAGAAAATAAAAAAGTGGTAGCTAGCGAAAAGTGAAAAAAAATTTGTTTTTAGTGATTTTTTTATTTTAATAATAATAAAAAGTAAGTGAAATGATATAAAAAGTGAATAATGTGATATAAAAGTGAAAATGCTTTGATATTGATATTTTCAAAAAAATAAAGTAAATAGTGTGGTGGAATGTGAGAGAATATGGTGTAGTTTAACAAACAAGGCCTGAAACTACGTACGTTGGTGAAAAGTGAAAACAATTATTTAATTAAAAATAATAATTCATCTAATTACCTTCTTTATGCTTTCTAACACTCTAGGGTTCCCCTTTAATGTCATTGTTAACATGAACCTTTTTGGTGCTTATTAGTCAATGCATTGCCATACATGGGAAACATGTAAACGATGAATGCATATACCAGCTTCCAGAAGAGAAGCATATAAGTCAAGGCATTGCCGTGGGAAACAAGCTAGTGTCTAGTGACATATACCAAGTCTTCTTCATGTAAAATCTGAGACCATGATGAATTCGACCAACGCACATGTAACATGAGCATGAAAGGGGAAAAGTAATAAAGTTGATGTAATGGTGATGTTTCGAAAACCAATTTGAACTTAATGTTGGGTTTTTTTAATATTTGATGTGGCATTGGGTACTTTTGGCTTTAACTTTAGGGTTGTTGGATGGGAAAAATTCAAGGCTTTGGTAAGTTGATTTGAAATTAGTCAAATCCGTATTCATAATTGTTCACACAGTTTGCTGGATACTCACTTAATGCTCACCGGAAAATGCATAGAATTGAATCCCAAAAATTTAATGGAATTTTTTTTAAAAAAATTACTGTTCTTCTTTATCTTATCATTTCTCTTAAAAATTAGACCCCACGACTACATCGGAGCTCAACACGTGTCGCCTAGGGATTGGGGATTGATCGAAGCGGTTCGCCAGAGTGCCGAGCCTTCAGGGTACTGTTGTGCCAAAAAGAGTACAAAACCAAGTGTAAGCTATCACATGTAATAATTCTAAGTAAGATCCATAGAGAAACACTAGAGTATAATTCTTATTATTGTGCAAAAAAGTAAAAAGATCTAATTTTGGTTTCCACTAAAAAGTGGAGCAATGGAATAGAGTTCAAATTAAAAAGTAAACTACGAAACTTAATTAAATAAATTGGCTTTAGAGAAAATTATGGGAAACACTAGGGTTTAAAGGATGGAACCTACCATTTGATATAAACAAAAATCATAATATGAGCAAAATAAACTTGTTACATGAAATTATTTTCAAATTAAAAAAAAAAAAATCTCCAAAATTCGGTCTCTATATATATAAAGAATAACAATTATCTTAAGAACAATTATCTCTATAATAAAATACTAGGCTTCACCCTTAGCCCTAACTAGAGATTTAACCACTCATGTTTATAAAAATAAATCTCATAATCAAAGTTCTAAACATCAAATTAAAATTTAACTAAAAGAAATAAATTGATAATAACTAAAAACCAGTCGTCCACTCCCACGGAAAATAATTCTCAGGCGCCTGTGTTTTCTCCTTTGCGGCGCCAGATGGCCCAGATTCCCCAAAATCAGAGTTATTTCCCGTTTTTCTATGCGGGGCGCGCTCCTTTTTCAAGGGTCAAGACTCAAAACCATTCTTTTTTCTTTTTTCTTTTTTCTTTTTTCTTTTTTCTTTTTTCTTTTTTCTTTTTTCTTTTTTCTTTTTTCGCATATGACAAGCTCCCACATTCTTTTACTTCTTCCTTTGTTTTTGTCTTCTTGCATGTGGACCCAATTCATGAAAAACAAAACAATTCTTTGCATTAATATTTTATTTAAGCTCTAATTTTATTTATTAATCAATATTCCACAATTAAATATAAAATGCAAGAACTAAAACAAAACAAAGTATGATAATGCTCATTTTAATTGAGAAAATATGTACTTTTAAACTATTATCAGCATTTTTCGATGAGACGAAGATGTGACAGAATTTGTCTGATGTGATAGCTATTTTATTTTGATTAGATGTTTCCTTTTTTTTTTTTTTTTAAGGCAAGATGAACCTTTCTCGACGAACCCCCTTTGTAGGGATCACGTGTAGCTTGACTTTTGGCTAAGGCATTAGAGCTCGCTATTAAGGTGCGAACTCCACACACGAGCATCAGACCGTGTCACGGTCCAATCCACGAGGCCGATTTGTGCAGCGGATTGGGCTTTCAGGTCATATGTGGGTTGGGCCCGTCAAAGGATCTGGGCCCGCTCTTGCATGGGACTCTTTGGGTTCCGTGGGTTTTTCCTTGGCCAAACCTTGGTCCAACAATAACATTTTCCAATTCGAGCGATTACTAGGTCAGAATGGGCTATTACATTTATTTTTGAGTAATTTTAGAAGCCACTCTTATGTCCCTCTTAAGTCCCTCCAATAAGGGTGTGGTTATTAAAATTATTATTTGATCGAAATTCAATAATGATCAATCACAAGTCTAATTTTGATTTTAATAGCCACATCATTCTTGGAATGACTCAAAAGAGACAGAATAGGAACTTGTAGTGTTATGCACGGAATTAAAAATACAGAATCCCCAAGAAGTAGAAAAGAGTATAATATAAAATAGATCAATTACACATGACATCAAGATTTAAGTGGTTCAACTTAAAAAGCCTGCATTCACTAGCAGAGACAACCCTAGAAAAATTTACTATCAAAAGATGAAGTATAAAGATAAAGGAAAAAAAATCACTCAAAATCCAAAGCTCTGATACATCTAAATCTCAAAAAATTGACAAAAAAAAACTATCTTCGTTAAGTATCATAATGCATAACAAAGTGAGAAAACTATAACGAGATGCGGCTTCTAAATTTTTCTCCCCCCTTCTTCATGAAATACAGCCTTCTGTTTTATAGTTACCAAAGTCCGTTTAAACCAACTCAAAAAAGGAAAAAGAAGAGAGTCGGCTACAACTTCAAAAGGCCAAACAAAACTTGCAAGGCCCCACGTGAAAGACTTGAGAGATTCAAGGCACCACTCAACGTTTCTGTAGCATTAATCATCTGCCTATAAATCCTTATTTGGAAATGCAGAAATGTGAGTCAATGCTCAGCTGCTTGTTTTATAAATAGCTAGCGAAGACTTAACGTCTTTACAGTCTTTCTTGAGGGAAAAATATCTTTCTGTCATGAAGCTGCATTGTCCATTAGTAACTTAGCCCTCTAGCAGTCTAGCTAGCAAGCTTTAGCCGCCTGACAATGGCAAACCAGAAGCTGCTCCTCTCTTTGCTCTCCTATCTCTTCTTGCTCGCCCTCGGGATGGCCATGGCAAAGGATGCATGTCATATCAGTGAGAGTGGGCGTAGTTCTTGATTTGAAGTCTCCAGTGGGAGGAATTGCAGAGCTTTGTATGTCCATGGCACTCTCAGATTTTTATGAAGAGAATGATAACTATACTACACGACTCGCTCTTTCCACGAAGGATTCTGGGGGTGATGTCGTTGCTGCGGCATCTGCAGGTACGTACGTTAAACTTTATCCAAAAAGCTCTCTAAAATATTATACTTTTTTGGATGAATAAAAAATATATATATATATAAGCCCCCAAACTATCAGTCATTTATAATATAGTCTCATAATGTTCAAAAAATAATAAAGTAGCCCCCAAATTATCAAAATATAACAAAAAGACCACTTATTTTTTTATATTCTTATAATACCCCTATTTTTTAAACAAATAAAATAATTGTAAAAAAAACTAAATAATTTTTAAAAAATACAATAAAACCAATGAGCTAATAAATAAATAAATAAATTTTTTGGAATAAATAAATATTCGCCATTGATTTTTTTTTTGTTGGTTTTTTTTTTACAATTATTTTATCATTTTATTTGTTAAAAGAATAGGGGTATTATAGGTATATAAAAAAAATAAGTGACATTTTTATTACATTTTGGTAGTTTGGGGGCTACTTTATTACTTTTTGAACATTGTGGGGGCTATATTGTAAACGACTGGTAGTTTGAGGCATTTTTTTATATTTTTCCAAAAAAAAAAAAAACTACAAACAAAAGGAAAACTACACCAGAATCCCCTTGTCAATACCCAAGTTACAGAATATTTCTTTGCTTTATTTTGGAATTTTTCCTTAATTTAACCAACATCCGAGCTCGCACTTTCCATTGGATTTTCTTCAGAATTTGTTCTTCTGTTTACAGATGACCACCATATCTAATTTAATTTCATTCCTGTTTTTCCACAAATTATAGATTGTTGGCCCGAAAACTAACCTGCAAGTTTTTCTTCACCCACTTCTGCAACCCCAAAGAGGTTACAATGTTACATCATCCAAGCATATTGGAGGATTCACTATATTACACTTATACAGTACATGACTCCACACTCGTTAGCTGAAGCCACAGAAAAAGAATAAGTGATCCCTATCCTCTATTGCAACTCCTACAAAAAAACACATTTAACATACCCTTTCAATCCCCATTGTAACATCTTACCTCCACTAGTCAACATTTTTTATGGCTAGCCAAGAGATAAAGGCATTCATGCTTTGCAATAGCTAGAGAAACCATATCAGTTTAAACCAAGGCGGCCATTGGACTCTGCCTTTGTATCGACCTAGAAAAAAAACACTAGTTACGTCTGCATCACACCAAAAAGACTAGTCAATTTTTATTTTTATTTTAGTCTTTTAAAGCTTCTCTGTAATCACTTATCAAGCCCAGTTTTACCCTACAAGTAAGTTGTGTGGAACTTGGCACCTATAAGCATTTCCTATAAACTACCCACTCTATGTGGGCTACTAATCTCTTTCTAATATATATGGGACTAAGATGTTACAAACTCCTACCCCTTTACGATTGACATCCACATCAGTGCTATGTCATGCGATACTAATAGTACTACATGGCGCATTACAAACTAACTCTGAAACTATTTGTAACAACTTTTATTTCTACTCCATCCACCCCCCCCCCCCCCCCAAAAAAAAAGAAGAAAAAAGTGCTAGTCGATTTGGAGCTTTTCTAAAATCCTTTATAAACTCCAGTAAGTTATGTTGGACTTAGCACCCATGAACATCTCTTATAAACTATTGACTCTATATTAGCTACTCACATTTTCTCAATATAAGATTGGGGTGTGAACTAGAATAAATTTCAAACTTCGAGACCACCCACTTGGGGTTATCATTCTCCCCAGTTTTTACCAAATATAAGCTACTTTGAATGTCTACCATCTGCTCAGAACGAGCTGGTCTCCAGTTCCCCATCTTTAATAACAGTGGACAATCTAGCTTCTGGTTTGCTCTGAGCATCATACACCACATTGTTTTTGTTGTTGTTGTTATTGTTATTGACCATCTCCAGTAAAATTTCAATCTCCAGCACTGGATTTAATCAAGAATGAAGAAGTGCAGGCCATCATAGGACCTCAAACGTCAGCACAAGCTAAGTTTGTCATTCAACTTGGCAGAAGAGCTCAGGTTCCCATCATTTCCTTCTCAGCCACAAGCCCCTCTCTTTCTCCATCCCAAAACCCGTTTTTCATTCGCACGGCACAAGATGGCTGCGCACAGGTGAAAGCCATAGCAGACATTGTCGAGGCTTATGGTTGGCGGGAAATTGTCCCGATTTATGAAGACACAGATTATGGCAATGGCTTAATTCCATATTTGCTAGGCGCTTTCCAAGAGATTGACGTTCGGGTGCCTTACAGAAGTGTCATTCCTTCATCTTCTAGCACTAGGGAAATCAGTAAGGAGCTTAACAAATTAAAAGAAAAATCTCATACAAGAATATTCCTTGTGCACATGACTGCTTCACTTGGCTCCAAGCTCTTCGTACAAGCAAACAACGCAGGAATGATGAAGGAAGGGTATGGATGGATCATCACGGCAGGGTTATCATCTTTGCTAGATCCTATGGGCTCAAAGGTCATGTACTCAATGCAAGGTATTGGTAAATCACCGTTTAATTATCTCGTAAGATTACGTAATAGGAAATAGTTAATTAATTTAAGAAAGAATTTCACTTATAAGTGTATCCATCTTTCAATTGTCAGCACTTTTACAATGTCCCTTAAAGTTCAATTTCTCTCAATTTAATGTATCCATCTTTCAATTGTTTTCAATGTCATCCATTTGTTATGATTTTCGGTTAACTCATAATTAACTAAGGGGTATTAAAATTCTCAAAATATTCTCATTTATTTTAGGAAAAAAAAAATAAGAGAAAAAATTGCAAAGATTAAGGCGTTGATTCTAATTTAATGGAATTTGCAAAAATACCCATGTCTCAATCTTTGCAAAAAGTTTAAACATGTTTTCACACACACACACACAAAAACTAGGGGTATTTTGGAAATTTTGTTGGATTTAACGGAAAAATCTTAACAGAGGGGGGACATTGAAAAAAAAAATAAACATTTGATATAGTAAATTGAAATATATTGAACTTTAGGGGGACATTGCAAAATGGATGACAATTTAATTTAGGAATAAGTGAAGTTTCCTTTAATTTACATTCTAACACTTTTTTTCTTGGAAGATGAATGATGAAGAAAATGTTCTAAATTAGCACTTATTCTAAAATTTTTAATTGATAAAAAATTATTAATTTAATAATTTAATTTATATTCTAACAGGTGTATTAGGATTACGGCCACACATACCGAAGTCAGAAAAATTTGACGATTTCAAAAGAAGATTGAAAAGAAATTTAACATCAAGCAAAACAAACAATAGGAGTACTGGACTAAACCTCTTTGGACTATGGGCATATGATACAGTTTGGGCTTTGGCTATGGCTGTGGAGAAGGCCGGTATTCTGCATTCCAAGTTCTTGAAGCAAAATAATTCCCAAAGTAATGTCGATCTTGCAGCTTTAGGCATTTCTGAAATGGGTCCAATACTTCGTAATACAATTCAAATGACCAAATTTCAAGGCCTTGGTGGGAATTTCCATTTAGTCAAAGGGCAATTGGAACCTCCTATAGCCTTTGAAATAATTAATATCATTGGAAAATCCGAGAGAGTTAATGGATACTGGACACCACATAGAGGACTTTCACAAGAATTGAATGATACCGGTGAAGTGGCACGTCTAATTTTAAAGGCTAAATTACTTAAACAACCTATTTGGCCAGGAGACACAATAGATCAGCCGACAAAGCTCAGAATTGGAGTTCCGGTGAGACGAGGTTTTGTAGAATTTATGAAAGTGGAATGGCATCCTCATACTGATAAGCCTAACATATCAGGGTTCTCCCATGAAGTGTTCCTTGCTGTACTGGATGCATTACCATTCCCCCTTCCTTATGAGTATGTTCCCTTTATGAACAAGGATAGGAACAGTGCTGGAACCTACAATGAGCTTCTTTACCAAATTAAACTTCAGGTATGCTTTTGTTTTGTTTATTTGTTTGTTTTTTTTTTTTTTTTGTGATAAAAACCTGTGTCAATTAATTAGTGTTGTAATATAAGAGATATGGTTCAATAATAGGTGTATATTTATTATCATGTTAAATCACAACTTATTTCAAAAATTTAAGCTCATTGAAAAAAGTAAATTTAATCATAGAATTAAATTTCAAACTCATCACCTTTGGCCAATTGACTTCATAATTTGAGAGGTGAATGATAGAGTTAAATTTCAAACTAATTGCCTTTGACTTGAATACCATGTTAAATTACCATTAATCTCAAAAACAGCTTGGGATTAGTGGTGATTTAACATGGTATCAAATAGAACAAAGATCCTAAGTTCAAACAATATTGTCTCTCTCATTAATCTCTCAAATTTTTTTTTTTTTTTTGTCAAAGTTTATAAATTGATGATCAACAACCCTCCTGTCAAAATGCAGAAGTATGATGCTGTGGTTGGAGACACAACAATTGTAGCAAATCGCTCCACATATGTTGATTTTACTTTGCCATATTCAGAATCAGGCGTGTCAATGGTGGTTTTAATGAAAGATAATGAGAGGAACAACTTTTGGATTTTCTTGAAGCCCTTAAGCTTGGATCTTTGGTTAACAACCTCTGGAGCATTCGTCTTTACAGGTTTAGTGATATGGGTTCTTGAACACCGTATAAATGGTGAGTTTAGAGGCCCCCCAAAGCAGTAAATTGGCACCATATTCTGGTTCTCCTTCTCCACACTAGTCTTTGCTAACAGTAAACTTTCTTCAACCCCATCAAAGATTTTTCCTTTCATCATTCAATTTCATGATAATAATTGAAAACATTTTAACATTTTAATGGTTACCTACCAGGGGAGAAAGTGGTAAACAATTGGTCAAGATTTGTGATGATCATATGGTTTTTCGTGGTACTGATCCTGACACAAAGTTATGCAGCAAGCTTAACCTCAATGTTAACGGTACAGAGATTGCAGCCTACATTTGTTGATGTAAAAGAGATAATAAAGAAGGGATATTTTGTTGGATATCAAAAGGATTCCTTTGTTAAAGATCTTCTAACAAAACAGTTGAATTTCCATGAGTCCAAGTTGAAGGCTTATATAACTCCTGAGGAGTATGACGAAGCATTGTCAAGAGAAAGGGTTGCAGCTATTTTTGATGAAATCCCTTACATTAAGCTCTTTCTTGCAAAGCACCACTCAAAGTACACAATGGTTGGACCCACCTACAAAACTGATGGATTTGGCTTTGTGAGTCTCTCTCCTTCTCTTAAACTTTAAAAGAATGCTATAAAATAAACAAATTTTTACAGATATTGAGTTTGTTTTAGATAATTATTTGTGAAGTGTATATCTATATATATATATATATATTATGATGATCATTTGAGTATATGCACTTGTGTGTATGCTCTAATACATCCTCAATCACTAGATGCGTGTGTGCGTGGTCCATAAGGCGCCTTGATGGCAGACTCGACATTTAGCAAGTATATGAATTGCATCGATCGAAGCTCAGAGCGATCATATAATGACTGTTAATTTTTGGATGGATTTGGTGATTGGATCATAAGATGCTTCTAAGGTAGATCGATTGATTGGATTTGCTTGATCGTTGCTAAAGTCAATTGTAAGATTAAATTAAGTTTGTTCTATCGGTTGAAACTAAGTAATCATTATTAACAATGATGATCTAAATATTATAATTAAATAACCATTAGTTATAAGTATAATCTAATTGTCTGTTAGTATCGAATGGTCGGATTTTAATAATAGTTGAATTTGTAGTTATTTTTGCAATGTTAGATTTCTGTACTTACAATATTCACTACTACCATAAGTGTAGTGATTAGAGTATATATATACTCTAATGATTAGATCATCATACACAGCAAACTAGCTAGAAACATAATATAATTCTTATGATCATAAGTCTATATTTTTCTATTTCTTTGAAATGCTATTGTGTTTGTATGTTCAGGCCTTCCCACAAGGATCTCCTTTAGTTCCTTACTTTTCAAGGGCAATCTTGAATGTGACCGAAGATAAAGACATATTTGGAGGAATTGAGAAGAAGTACTTTTCAAGTACAACTCATTGTGAAGATCAAGGCCGGGCAACAATCTCTTCAAAGAGCCCTAGTCTTGGTTTGTACAGCTTCGGGGGCCTCTTCATCATCACAGCAGTAGCTTCCACCTCCTCACTCCTGGTTTATTTGTTCAAGTTCCTTCACTCACATTGGCCTGCTTTGAGCACCAGCAATACTCACGAGAGCTCCTTTTGGCGCAAATTGCTTGCAATGGCAAAACATTTTGACCAGAAAGATCCCTCTTCACTTGGAATTGAGAGAAGTAAATCTAGGGTACATGCCCTAGCAAGCGCTAACGTCATCGAACCTTCACTTGGTATTGATCATAGGAAGAACTACCAAAGATCGTCCAGTTGTTGAAAAGAAAAAAAAAATCGTATGTGAAAATAAAAGAAATACTGTTTTTGGTTGCTCAACCAAAACAGTGTTGTATTTCCTTTTATATTATAGAATAATACAGAGAGCCATCTAAATGGCAAGTTTACAACTACAGTGATAAGCGTACAACTAATACAAGATAAAAGGAAGGTAAATCAAGTGAATGCAATAGATATGTACAGTTACAGTCATTCACCTAAGGAATATAGATATTGTCACTAACTGACAATATGACACAGTAAATCCTCCTCAGCCTCAACGTAAACACCAAAATAGTGTCGTTGATGAGGAAAACTTTAGCCCAAATTTCCATTAATATATTGTGAATATATATATCCTTTTTTACCCTTTTTTCCAGTGACGTTTGGGCTTAATGTTCTCCTTTAATTTCTTAATTTTTCGGCCTTTTTCCACGGTGGTGTACGTTTTAACTTTAGTGGGCTTACAATTTTGGGTTGGACTAGCGGCGTAGATGGACTACGGAATGGATTATTCCCTACCTCTTTAAGCCTTGAGGCTTCACCAGATCCATGGCTATTATGGCCCCCAAGCCATGAACTGCCATAAGGTGGTTTCTCAAAATAATAATTTTTTTAAAATATATATATATTATAAAATAGACCCTTAAAAGTTAATTTTTGCCCACTCATTTTTTTTATTTAAATTTCGTCATCCAAAACTAAAAGTTCTAGTTCTACCCCTCTTACCCCCGCTTCATGGTAATTAGGATGTCCAAAGTTCTCAAAAACACAGTTCACATTAGAAGCATATATATGAATATGGTGAGATTGAATAAACTGCATGTTTCAACGATGTATATAAAACCATGATAAAGAAACTAAGAGAGAGAGCTCAAAAACTGATTTTATTTTACATTAAAAGTAGTTCATCTTGAGTTATAGGTCCATAACGAGAAATAGCATGTAATATAGAGACAAAAATAAAATTATTGAGAAATAAGATGCTGCCTTCATTAAAAAAAATAAAAGTAAAATGATTTAATATAAATTATAATATTTTTATTTTTCAGATTGTAATTTATTTCAAAAAATTTATTGTAATTATCTCTTACTTTTTAGGTAATTAAATTCGATTGTATTCAACTATGATTTAATATTTTCTTTGCCTACTGACCATTTTGTATTCTCTTCACTCTTATACTATAATTTTCCTATAAATATGTATGAGCTATTTGTATTGTAATTAATCATCAACAATAAAAGCAAAACTGTAGACTCTAATAATCTGATCTGATAAATCTTTCGTGTTTATTTTTTATTCCCTTTAATTCTCTTTATATTGATGAAGTTCATCAGCTTTGAGTGTGAGATAATGCAATTAATACATGCATGTATCAACCATAATGAGTACTCGTCCCCAAGAGGTAACTCAATTGGCTGGGACCACACCTAATGAAGCGAAGATCACTAGTTCGAATCCCCCTAACTCACCCTCTTGTGTGGACATGTAAAAAAAAAAAAAACCATAATGAGTACTCTGCAGTCTCAGACATGGACTAGACTTATCGAGGAAGATGGTCATAAAGAAACTATTAATGAAACATATATTCAACAGCTACCAAAGAAATTGCACTACTTTTTTTTTAATTGAATAGGGGAAAAAGGCTATAGGGAATTCCACTACTTAGATCAACAAACGTTACCCTCCACCGTGATGCACATTAATTAAAGGCAGGCCTTTCCCTTCAAGTTCAACTCCCAGGCAGGAAGCTCAGTCAACCCATTGCCGTGTAAAGAATCGTTCGTATTCATTATTTCCAAAACAAATTTTGTTGTTACTGTGTGTAACAAGTGAGAGAGCGAGAGCAAACTCCCCCCTCTTGTGTGGACATGTCCAAAAAAAAAAAACCCATAATGAGTACTTTGCAGTCTCGGACATGGACTAGACTTGTCGAGGAAGATGGTCATAAAGAAACTATTAATGAAACATATATTCAACAGCTACCAAAGAAATTCCACTACTTTTTTTTTTTTTTAATTGAATAAGGGAAAAAGGCTACAGGGAATTCCACTACTTAGATCAACAAACGTTACCCTCCACCGTGATGCACATTAATTAAAGGCAGGCATTTCCCTTCAAGTTCAACTCTGAGGCAGGAAGCTCAGTCAACCCATTGTTGTGTAAAGAATCGTTCGTATTCATAATTTCCAAAACAAATTTTGTTGTTACCGTGTGTAACAAGTGAGAGAGCGAGAGCAAACTCCCCCCTCTTGTGTAGACATGTCCAAAAAAAAAAAAACAAACCCCATAATGAGTACTCTGCAATCTCAGACATGGACTAGACTTGTCGAGAAAGATAGTCATAAAGAAACTATTAATGAAACATATATTCAACAGCTACCAAAGAAATTCCACTACTTTTTTTTTTTTTTAATTGAATAGGGGAAAAAGGCTACAGGGAATTCCACTACTTAGATCAACAAACGTTACCATCCACCGTGATGCACATTAATTAAAGGCAGGCCTTTCCCTTTAAGTTCAACTCCGAGGCAAGAAGCTCAGTCACCCATTGCCGTGTAAAGAATTGTTCGTATTCATAATTTTCAAAACAAATTTTGTTGTTACTGTGTGTAACAAGTGAGAGAGCGAGAGCAAACTCCCCCCTCTTATGTGGACATGTCCAAAAAAAAAAAAAAACCCATAATGAGTACTCTGCAGTCTCGGACATGGACTAGACTTGTCGAGGAAGATGGTCATAAAGAAACTATTAATGAAACATATATTCAACAGCTACCAAAGAAATTCCACTACTTTTTTTTTTTTAATTGAATAGGGGAAAAAGGCTACAGGGAATTCCACTACTTAGATCAACAAACGTTACCCTCCACCGTGATGCACATTAATTAAAGGCAGGCCTTTCCCTTCAAGTTCAACTCCGAGGTAGGAAGCTCAGTCAACCCATTGCCGTGTAAAGAATCGTTCATATTCATAATTTTCAAAACAAATTTTGTTGTTACCGTGTGTAACAAGTGAGAGAGTGAGAGCAAACTCCCCCTCTTGTGTGGATATATCCAAAAAAAAAAAAAAAACCCATAATGAGTACTCTGCAGTCTCGGACATGGACTAGATTGTCGAGAAAGATGGTCATAAAGAAACTATTAATGAAACATATATTCAACAGCTACCAAAGAAATTCCACTACTTTTTTTTTTTTAATTGAATAGGGGAAAAAGGCTACAGGGAATTCCACTACTTAGATCAACAAACGTTACCCTCCACCGTGATGCACATTAATTAAAGGCAAGCCTTTCCCTTCAAGTTCAACTCCGAGGCAGGAAGCTCAGTCAACCCATTGCCTTGTAAAGAATTGTTCGTATTCATAATTTCCAAAACAAATTTTGTTGTTACCGTGTGTAACAAGTGAGAGAGCGAGAGCAAAATAAAAAAATATAATAAAAATTAGACACAAATTTATGTAGTTTAACAATGTATTTACGTTTACAAGCCACAAAGTGTGGTCAGAAACGGAACCAAACATTTAAGGGTGGGAAAACAAAATTTAAGAAGTAAAAATTTAGGGGTAAAATCATAGTTTTGGGGGGACATTTTATAAAAAATAATAAATTTTAGGGATAAGATTTAAAATTTTAAAGGTAATATACGTATGCAGACAAGTCCCCCCTTAGTGCGGCTATGTTTGTACAATTTGGATTTTCTTACAAACATGTCATGTTATAATCCTAAACTGTTAAACCTCTTTGCTTTGATTATTCGGCCAACTACTAGTATTTCAGGAGTAAAGCTTTTCCGCATACACGGGTCATCCCCGCATATGATAAAAATGCTTATTAATATATATTACAAAACTCTCTCTCTCTCTTCTCCATAGGCGGAGGGAAGGGGGGTTGAAGGGGGGCATATGCCCCCCTTCAACTCTTAAAAATTTCATTATTGCCTTTAAACAAAAAATTATGTCCCCTTTCAGCCATGAGTGATGCCCCCTAACCCCTGGGCCTGAGTCCCTGACCCTCAGCCATAATGCCCCATAACCCTAATGCCTAACGGGCCTGACCATCATTCTCCCTAGTTTTTTTTTTTTTTTTTTTTCATGAGCAAGGTTGAAGCTGACTTCCAGAGATGGAAGAAGGAAGGTAGAAGATGAACGTATTTTGATTATTGATACGCACCGTTTCATTAAAGAGAGAAAAGAAAAAGAAAAAGAAAAAGAAAAGTACATGTTTTGTCTACATAATGTACAGCTGTTGCCAGCCGCATGACGGCATGCTGGCACCNACGTATAGCTATAGGCTCTTCTTGCTTGATTTCCACAAGGGCCAAAAAAGAAAAGAATAAAAAAAAAAGAAAAGAAAGTGGCCTATTGGAGTACAATATTTTTTACCTAAACAATTAAAAGCTGTTTCCCCTTCAAAATAAAATAATAAAATTAAAAGTTATTTCTTCCCTTCTACCACTTGGCCTGCTGCAACAAAATATAATTTTTTTTTCACTTCCCAACTTTAACGAGGTCGAGGTATAAATTTTTTTAATTTAAATTTAAATTTAAATTATTTTTGTAAATTAATTTTTTTATGATGTTGTTTTTAATTTTCTAAGCCATATTTTGTTTAATTGTTTCTATCTTTTTAATTTAAGAAGACTAGAGATCAATTGTCTAACTTCAAGAAAAAAAATTAAGCTATTGAAGTATGTAATTAAATTTTTAGATTTAAATTTAAATTGTTCTTGTAAGTTGTAAATTAATTGTTTTTCCTGTATTATTTATGCATTTATATAGTTTTTGTTTCATATTTTAATTATATAAATATATATAATTGTAGTTATGAAGAAAAACAACAATTTTATTAAGCTCCAGTCAAATTCTAAATGACTTCGTGTTAAAGTAGATTTAGCAAACTTGCCCAAAGATCCTTGCTTAAGAAAAAAATTTGTAATTATCATCCTAATGATAGAGACCAAATTCGAAAAGCATATCTATAAATAGGAGCTTGTCAACCCTTTCAGCATGATTTTTCAAAAAAAGAAATTGAAAAAATAATGCGTTGTTTTAATCCAGCATGGTTCAAATAATATAAATGGTTGGAGTACAGCGTTTTAAAAGATGTTGCGTATTGTTTATATTGTTATCTCTTCAAACTAGACATTACAAATCAAGCAAGAGGAGACAACTTTTAAGGTCTAACCACATAGTAGGTGCTCTTAGAAAAAAAAAAAAAAAATGCAGCGTGTAAAACAAGACCAATAAATTATTTTTTATATTTAATTATTTTTTAATATTTTAATTCATTTTAATTTTTTATTCATTAAAAAAAATACCCCCTGTCAGTCCATGTCCTGGCTCCGCCACTGCTCTTCTCCCAACAAAAATTACAAAAATTGATATAATAAAAGTATATAAATCAAAACCAATTTAGCGTTTTGAGGCATTACCACCAAATTTAGAATGACTGAAACCTTTTAGGGTGATATCATCCATAAAAGGTTAATCTTTCACTCCTAGGTTTTAGTTTTGAATCCAAAAACGAGTTTTGAGACATTAGAATATAAATATTAGCTCATGAAAATTTAACTAATATCAGTCAAATATCTCAAAATATAATCCAAAAAATTTCCTCTTTCTCATGAAAATTTTATCAAAATATAGAATGCAAAAACATAAACATAAACACCAATGACAAAAATAAAATAAAATAAAATAAAATTTGATTGACTATGGGCTGCCGAAAAACAAAAAGAAAAGAAAAGAAAAGAAATTTGGTTGACGCTGGTTGGCAGCCGCATAACAGCACTCGTATTTCAGTATTACTTTCTTACTTTCTATAGGTGAGAGAATATTAACCACTTTTTGAACAAAAAGTTATCCTAAAAAGCATGGGCAAAGAAGCCTTTTTTCTACTTGGACTTCCAAGCGCCTTGCTAGTCAAGGCATTGCCATGGGAAACAAGTAATGCATACCAACTTCCAAGAGAGAATCATTGCCGTGGGAAACAAGTGATATTTACCAATTCAAAGTTCAAACCCAAGGCTTCATGTAAAATCTGAGACCATGTTGAACCAAACACTCATGTAACAGGAGCACGACAAGGTCAAAGTAATAAAACGGATGTTCGGGTGATGTTCTGGGTCAAAAAGAAGTGTGACGAGCTGACGAAAGAGTTCTGTCACTTGGACCATTACGTGTCTCTTCTTATTTAGCCTGTGAACAAGCTTGATCATTTCACTTGAAAAATAATGGACTGCTTTGGGGTTGGTTTCAGCCACTCTAAGGCTCGTCAATCACTCCCAATGATCAAAATGGAGTGATTGAGACTGACCGATGCAGGAAAGGTACTATGCTCAACGTTGCTAACCAATCCAAGTGTCACGAGTGTCAAGAGGGCTAGGCCCTCATGTACGAGGGTCCGGGCACCATAGCGATCGATGTGGGGCCAGCAAAATCAAGGCTGAAATCTCTGCCTCTCATATCTATTTTTAAATCCATTATATTTGGAAATGCAGAAATGCCAGTAAATTCTCAGCTGCTTGTTTTATAGCGAAGACTTGGAAGTCTTTATGGTCTTTCTGACTGCATGGCTTAAATAACTTAACCCTCTTGTATTGTGTGCTATAAAATTTACTCAATTTTCCAAAAAACAAGAAAAAAATAGTGACTTAGCCCTCTAGCTAGCAGGCTTTGGGCGCCTGACAATGGCAAACAAGAAGCTGCTCCTCTCTTTGCTCTCCTTTCTCTTCTTGCTCGCCCTCAGGATGGCCATGGCAAAGGATGTCATGTCAGTGAGAGTAGGCGTAGTTCTTGATTTGAAGTCTCCAGTGGGAGGAATGGCAGAGCTTTGTATGTCCATGGCGCTCTCAGATTTTTATGAAGAGAATGATAATTATACTACACGACTCGCTCTTTCCACCAAGGGTTCTGGGGATGATGTCGTTGCTGCAGCAGCTGCAGGTACGTATATCATTCTACATGGTCTTTATGTTTATCCTCTGTTTTCTTCAATTTTTTTTTTTTTTTTTTTTTTTTTTTTTTTTTTTGCATGTATAAAAAAAAAACTACAAACAAAAGGAAAACTACACCAGAATCCCCTTGTCAATACCCAAGTTACAGAATATTTCTTCATTTCCTGCTTTATTTTGGAATTTTCCTTTAACCAATATCCGAGCCCGCACCTCCCATTGGATTTTCTGCAGAATTTTTTCTTCTCTTTTAGGATGACCACCATGTCTAATTTAATTTCATTCATGTTTCTCCACAAATTATAGATTGTTGGAGGATTCATTATATATATTACCCTTCTGCAGTACATAACTCCACACTTGTTTGCTGAAGCCACAGAAGAGATAAAGGCATGTAGACTTTGCAATAGCTAGAGAAACTAGATCAGTTGAAACCAAGCCACTAGACTCTGCTTTTGTAACGACCCAAAAAATAAAAAAATAAAAAGCACTACTCAGTCACGTCTGCATAACCTAAAAAGACTAGTTATCTGGACTTAGCAACATTTCTTATTGTTAAAAATATTATGTTATTTACTTTTTTGGGTATTTTATGTCCGCTAAGTTTAGGTATTTTATGTTTATTAGGTTTATCTTTCCTTAGTTTATAAGGTTATTTGCCTCTCCATAAATAGAGGCCTCTGTATTCATTATTATAATCAGTTTCAATACAATGTAGTCAATTATATGCTTCTGCTCTCTCTCTTCTCTCTTCTCCATCTCTTCTTCTTCCGCTCTCTACAATATATTCAACAATATATTTAACATGGTATCAGAGCCATTTTCTTGTAGCATCTAATAAATGTCTTTGACGTTTTCCAGCACTCCTCCAGTGACCTCCAATTTCTGATAGTTTTCGATCGTCTACGCACCTCCAAGCGGGTTTTCCACTCCTTCAAATCTACTAATTTGTGGAAGATCCGCCGCCATTGGCCCTCCGAGCTCTTCCACCAGTTGCTGCTTGAGCTAATCGTGCTGCCACCGTGACCCCTCTCGGCCAAAATAACCACTAGAAGTGGTGTCTCGACCTGGATCGGTGGATCTGTGCAATCTCAGCCAATTTCGAGAATCCACGCACCCTCACGTGCCGCCTAAGGAGTTACACGTGCTTCCACGCACCGGAAAGGTCTAACCACGCCCCTGCACGCTCCGGCAACACCTCCCACGCACCAACAACCTTAGGGCACTTGAGATGCACGCGCCTCACGTGACCACCAGCTTTTGGCGCGTGGACCACACGCTCCAGACACTCTTCTCTTCTTCTCAGCTGCCATGTGTCCTCCAAAGAGACTGACACGTCAACCTTAGCCCTTTGCCACATGTTAGATCTCCTAGCGCCTTGTCAGAGTTGACTTTTTGGTTAACTTTTGACTTTTCTAGAGTTGATCGTTGACTTTGACCACTGAAAAAGTTGACTAAGTGTTTCCTATTCAATTTTTCGTCCTGGTTTCAAATTTGTGGTCTATTTTTTCTTTTGGCATTTCTATACGGCAGAAAACAATATTCTTCTACAAATTTAGGCATTTGTTTTATGTAGTTCAAGTCGGTTCATGCATTGTTCAATTTGGTTCTACAGCCTTTTTCTTTGGCACAGTTCAATCCGGTTCATTCTTCTTGCGGTAGGCACTCTCGGGTCAAATGGGTTTTCTCAAGCCAAAGAAGCCCCTTTCAACCGACCCACTTATGCCTTGTCAAATGCCGCCATCACCGGTCACTTCAACCTCTCTTAGGCCATTGATCCATTACTAGTGAGAATTTTTTGGGCCAGACTTTAGCTTAGCTGACAAGGCGAAACAGTCCAAGGGTTTCAAGCATGATTAGCCTCTTCAATCGGCTGAGACGATCTACTAGTTAGAATTTTTGGGTCAAACTGTAGCTTAGCCGACCAGGTGAGACGGTGAGACGGTCCAAGGGTTTTAGGCATGATTAGCTTCTTCAACCGGTCGAGATGATCTACTAGTTAGAATTTTTGGGTCAGACTTTAGCTTAGTCGACCAGGCGAGATGGTCCAAGGGTTTCAGGCATGATTAGCCTCTTCAACCAACCGAGACGATCTACTAGTTAGAATTTTTGGGTCAGACTTTAGCTCAGCCGACCAAGTGAGACAGTCCAAGGGTTACAACAAGCCCCTTTTAACCAGCCTTGCTTTTCTCAGCCGACCAAGCGAGCTTCTTCATTACTAGTATATGCTTTTCAAGTCAAATTACAACCAAGTGAACCAAGCTCCAACTTAAATGCATTGCTCAATTTAGGCAAAATCCACCAGTCTCTAACTTCTTTTATGGCGTTACTTCAGCAACTTTTTCAGCACAAGCAGCTTTTTCGGCGAATTCATTTTTCTTTCCCTTTCTTTTATCCAAACTCAAGTTTACACATTGAGTTTGAGGGGGGATGTTAAGATTATTATGTTAGGTTATTTACTTTCTTAGGTATTCTATGTCTATTGGGTTTACTTTTCCTTAGTTTACAAAGTTACTTGCTTCTTTATAAATAGAAGCCTCTGTATTCATTATTATAATCAGTCTCAATACAATGTAGTCCATTATATGCTTCTACTATCTCTTTTCTCTCTCTCCTTCTTTCGCTCTCTACAATATATTCAACAATATATTTAACGCTTATAAACTACTTACTTTATGTTGGCTACTCACATTTTCTCAATAACTTTCGAACTTCGGAACCATGCACCCACTTGGGCTTATTCTTCTCCCCAATTTTCACCAAATATAAGCTGCTTTGAATGTCTGCTCTGCTCAGAATGAGCTAGTCTCCAGTTCAAATTCCCATCTTTAATAACAATGGACAATCTAGCTTCTGGTTTGCTCTGAGCATCATATACCACATTGTTTTTGTTGCTGTTATTGTTATTGACCATTTCCAGTAAAATTTCAATCTGCAGCACTGGATTTAATCAAGAATGAAGAAGTGCAGGCCATCATAGGACCTCAAACGTCAGCACAAGCTAAGTTTGTCATTCAACTCGGCAGAAAAGCTCAGGTTCCCATCATTTCCTTCTCAGCCACAAGCCCCTGTCTTTCTCCATCCCAAAACCCGTTTTTTATTCGCACAGCACAAGATGACTGCGCACAGGTGAAAGCCATAGCAAACATTGTCGAGGCTTATGGTTGGCGGGAAATTGTCCCGATTTATGAAGACACAGATTATGACAATGGCTTAATTCCATATTTGCTAGACGCTTTCCAAGAGATTGACGTTCGGGTACCTTACAGAAGTGTCATTCCTTCATCTTCTAGCACTAGGGAAATCAGTAAGGAGCTTAACAAATTAAAAGAAAAATCTCATACAAGAATATTCCTTGTGCACATGACTGCTTCACTTGGCTCCAGGCTCTTTGTACAAGCAAACAATGCAGGAATGATGAAGGAAGGGTATGGATGGATCATTACGGCAGGGTTATCATCTTTGCTGGATCCTATGGGCTCAAAGGTCATGTACTCAATGCAAGGTATATCGGTAAATCACCATTTTCTCGTAAGCTTAAGTGATAGGAAATAGTTAATTCATTTAAGAAAAATTCCACTTAACTCGGCCACCTGAATTGTCACCATTTTTACAATGTCCCCTAAAGTTCAATTTCTCTCATTTTAGTGTATCCATCTTTTTGAATTATTTTCAATGTTGCCATCCGTTATGATTTGTGGTTAACTCCTAACTAAGGGTGTTAAAATTCCCAAAACACCCCAATTTGTTTTAGAAAAAATAAATAAAAGAGGAGGAGAAAAAAATTGCAAAGATTAAGGTGTTGGCTCAGGAATTTGCAAAAATACGCATGCCTCAATCTTTGCAAAAAGTTAAAATATTTGTTTTTTTTTTTAAAAAAAAAAAATAGAGGTATTTTGGGAATTTTTTGGAATTGAACGGAAAATGTTAACGGAGGGGGCCATTAAAGACAATTAAAAGTTTTCGATACACTAAATTGAAAAGTTTTGAAATGGGTGACAACTTAGGGGGAAAGTGAAGTTTCCCCTTAATTGAATTATTTAATTTACATTCAAACACTTTTTTCTTGAGAGGTGAATGATAAATAAAATGTTTAAAACTATTGTTATGATACCATGTTAAATCAACATTTATCCTAAAAACTAAACTGATATAAAGTTATTAATTTAGTCATTTAATTTATATTCTAACAGGTGTATTGGGATTACGGCCACACATACCAAAGTCAGAAAAATTTGACAATTTCAAAAGAAGATTGAAAAGAAATTTAACATCAAGCAAACCAAATAATAAGAGTACTGGACTAAACCTCTTTGGATTATGGGCATATGATACAGTTTGGGCTTTGGCTATGGCTGTGGAGAAGGCTGGTATTGTGCATTCCAAGTTCTTGAAGCAAAATGCTTCCGAAAGTAATATTGATCTTGCAGCTTTAGGCATTTCTGAAATGGGTCCAACGCTTCGTAATACAATTCAAATTACCAAATTTCAAGGCCTTAGTGGGAATTTCCACTTAGTCAAAGGGCAGTTGGAACCTTCAGCTTTTGAAATAATCAATATCATAGGAAAATCCGAGAGAGTTATTGGATACTGGACACCACATAGAGGGCTTTCACAAGAATTGAATGATACTAGTGAAATGGCACGCCCAATTTTAAAGGCTAAATTACTTAAGCAGCCTATTTGGCCGGGAGATACAACAAATCAGCCGACAAAGCTGAGGATCGGAGTTCCGGTGAGACGAGGTTTTCTTGAATTTCTGAAAGTGGAATGGCATCCTAGTACTGATAAACCTGCAATATCAGGGTTCTCCCATGACGTGTTCCTTGCTGTACTGGATGCATTACCATTCCCTCTTCCTTATGAGTTTGTTCCTTTTTTTGTGAACAAGGATAGGACCTACAATAAGCTTCTTTACCAAATTAAACTTAAGGTGTGTTAATTTTTATTTTATTTTTTTCTGTGATAAAAACTTGTTTCAATTAATTAGTGTTGTAATATAAGATGTGGTTATATGTATATATATTCATTATTATTATTAATGCTAAATCACAATTTATTTCAAAAGTTTAAGCTCATTGAAAAAAGTAAATTTAATCATTTAATTGATTTTTTTTTTTTTTTGTCAAAGTTCATAAATTGATGATCAACCACCCCCCTGTCAAAATGCAGAAGTATGATGCTGTGGTTGGAGACACAACAATTGTGGCAAATCGCTCCACATATGTTGATTTTACTTTGCCATATTCAGAATCAGGCGTGTCAATGGTGGTTTTAATGAAAGATAATGAGAGGAACAACTTCTGGATTTTCTTAAAGCCCCTAAGCTTGGATCTTTGGTTAGCAACCTCTGCTGCATTCGTCTTTACAGGTTTAGTGATATGGGTTCTTGAACACCGTGTAAACGGTGAGTTTAGAGGCCCCCCAGAGCAGCAAATTGGCACCATATTCTGGTTCTCCTTCTCCGCACTAGTCTTTGCTCACAGTAAACTTTCTTCAACCCCATCAAAGATTTTGCCTTTAATTATTCAATTTCATGATAATAATAATTGAAAACATTTTAATGTTTTAATGGTTACTAGGGGAGAAAGTGGTAAACAATTGGTCAAGATTTGTGATGATCATATGGTTTTTCGTGGTACTCATCCTGACACAAAGTTATGCAGCAAGCTTAACCTCAATGTTAACGGTACAAAGATTGCAACCTACTTTTGTTGATGTAAAAGAGATAAAAAAGAGGGGATATTTTGTTGGATATCAACAGGATTCCTTTGTTAAAGAGCTTCTAACAGAACAGTTGAATTTCCACGAGTCCAAGTTGAAGGCTTATATAACTCCTGAGGAGTATCACGAAGCACTGTCAAAAGAAAGGGTTGCTGCTATTTTTGATGAAATCCCTTACATTAAGCTCTTTCTTGCAAAGTACTGCTCGAAGTACACAATGGTTGGACCCACCTACAAAACTGATGGATTTGGCTTTGTGAGTCTCTCTTTCTTAAACTTTAAAAGAATGCCATAAAATAAACAAATTTTTGTAGATATTATGTTTGCTTCAAATAATTATTTGTGAAGTATATATATATTATGATGATCACTTGGGTATATGCACTTGTGTGTATGGTCTAATACAACCTCAAGCACTAGACGCGTGTGTGCGTGGTCCATATGGCACCTTGATTATATTATGACCGTCAATTTTTGGATGGATTTGGTGATTGGATTGTTTTGGATCGAAAGATGCTTTTAAGGTAGATCGATTGATTGGATTTGCTTCACCATTGTTAAAGTCAACTATAAGATTAAATTAAGTTTAATCTAACGGTTGAAACTAAGTAATTGTTATTAACAATGATGATCTAAATATTACAATTAATTAAGTAACCGTTAGTTATAAATATAATCTAAGTAAGTGTTTGTTAGTATCGAATTGTCAGATGTTAATAATAGTTGAACTTGCAGTTATTTTTGTTGTGTTATATTTTTATACTACCATAAGTGTAGTGATCAGAGCATACTCTTATGATCAGATCATCATAATATAATTCTAATGATCATAAATCTATATATTTTTCTAATTTTTTGAAATGCTATTGTGTTTCCCGTGTGTATATGTTCAGGCCTTCGCACAAGGATCTCCTTTAGTTCCTTACATTTCAAGGGCAATCTTGAATGTGACCGAAGATAAAGACAAATTTGGAGGAATTGAGGAGAAGTACTTTTCAAGTAAAACTCATGATTGTGAAGATCAAAGGGCAACCATCTCTTCACATAGCCCTAGTCTTGGTTTGTACAGCTTCGGGGGCCTCTTCATCATCACAGCTGTGGCTTCCACCTCCTCACTCCTGGTTTATTTGTTCAAGTTCCTTCACTCACATTGGCCTGCTTTGAGAACCTGCAATACTCATGAGAGCTCCTTTTGGTGCAAATTGCTTGCAATGGCAAAACATTTTGACCAGAAAGATCCCTCTTCACTTGGCATTGAGAGAAGCAAATCTAGGGTACATACCCTAGCAAGCCCTAACGTCATCGAGCCTTCACCTGGTATTGATCATAGGGAGAACTACTCATGTGCTCCTCTTTAACAAAAAAAAAAAAAGAAGAAGAAGCAAATAATGATACAATGTGAGGAAAATTACCGCGGGGCACATACCTCCAAAGCTGAAGATCCATATGTTTTTTTGCATATATCTCTTGTAGAAGGAAATGAATAGATATATATATGTGTGTGTGTTTATTATTATTAATTTTTTTTTTTTTTTTACATGTCCACACAAGAGGGGGAATTCGTACTAGTGACCACCGTTTCATGAGACGTGATTCCTAACCCATTAAGCTACCTCTTGAAGACTATTTATTATCTAATTAGTATCTAAGCTTGTGATATATATATATAGTATGACTTCAAATGACTCTCAAGACTATGATGTTTACCTTATCGGCTACAACTACTAATGTAGCCGTTATTGTAAACATATGTAGTGGTGTGGGGTTCGCTTATTTGGGAAAAATCCAATAAATCCTATACTTTTAATGTCTCTATTATGGAGATGGGCAAGCTCATAAAATTTGCCTTTATCATGGGTGATGGTCATTCCCGTGGTGCAGACGATGTTGTTGATGTAGGTGCAAGAACCATAGAAGATGACCCGGTAGCTATGAATCTAGGTTACTACAGTGTCTAAGGCTTAGATACGTCGGGTGTTTATATAGTTGGACTAGTTGATAGTCCTTTTTTGTAGAGCATTTATGTATATGTGTAGATATTGGTATTTCGTATATGGCTTGTGTTACATATAACACTTTTGTATAGTCATTCTTTTGGAGTAATTATCATTTCCCTAATGAATTACCACTCGATTACTATATACCCCCATCAACTACCAACTTTACATTATGAACCCATCAAACTACTATTTCGTTACCAAAATCCTCATTCTATCAGTCAAGGTCATTAAGTCGGACAGTCAACCCATCGCGTGCGTGTAAAGTTGGTAGTTAATCAGGGTATATGGTAATCAAGTTGTAGTTCATGAGGGAAAATGATAATTACCAAAAAAAAAAATGCATACACATTCAAGGCATGTAACGCACATGTGATGAGTTGACCGTCTGACTTAACAACCTTAACTGATGGAATGAGAGTTTAGGTAACAAAAGGTTAATTTGATGAGGTCGTAATGTAAAGTTAGTAGTTAATGGGTATATGATAACCAATTGGTAGTTCATAGAGGAAAAAAGATAATTACCCCCATTCTTTTTATATGTAAAACTTTATATACATAGATGTATTAAATAGCTCTAAATGTGTATGTCATGTCTAATATTATTTAATTTTTGTTGCATAGATATAACCTCTGATGAATCATGGATTATGCATATAGCTTTGTGAGATTTATTATATTATCAATCAGGTTAATGTATGAGTTCATGGCATACTATGGTATCGCCATGCCATTGCGACGATTCGCTTTGTTCATGATAAGATTTCAAAAAAAAAAAAAAAATGTTTGTCATGTTTTATCAAGCGGGTTGTCACAATATCTCTTCAATTGCTTAAAAAAAAAAAAAAAAAAAAATTAAGGGTTAAATGCCTAATACCCCCTTGGGGTTTCAAAATTTTATTTTTTTCTCCCTAGGGTTTGGAAAATGACCAAATTAGTCCTTGTGGTTTTGAAAAGCAACCAAATTAGTCATTCCGTTAGTTGACTGTTAGTTGACTTAATGGATTGACACGTGGACCAATTAAAAATTGACACTTGGCACCTAATTAATTTTTATTTATTTTTATAAAAAAAAAAAAAAACTATTTTTTCAAAAAAAAAATAAAAATTGGGCAAGTGGGTTGTTTTATTTTTCTCAATGAACATAACGCCAATTTACCAAATCAGCCACTGTGTTGTCTACCCACCACGTCGTCGTCGTCGTCATCCCCCTGCCTATCTCTCCGTTTGTCCAGCTCTTTGCTTTGGTTGTATTATAAAGAAATCTCAAAGCTTTCCGTCAGAACCAAACGCAAAGAGAAAGACTTTGGTTGTTTTGAAAGGCAGTGAGTGAGAGAAAGATATAAGTGGTGGGTGGTGGCGCGAGAGGGTGAGGTCGTTTGTGAGCAACAGATGCCTGGTGTTCGTGGTCGCAATGTGGTTGCAATTGTGTGCGGGATCGGGTACCTTTTCAGGAGCAATTCGCCGGTGATAAGATATTCTTATACATCTGGCCGAAACCCATCCGGCCAGATGGGGGTGGCCAGGCCAGCCCCAAGGTGCCAAGGGGTGGCTCCTTGGTGCCCACGGCCACCCCCAATTTTTTTTGTCTTTTTTTTTTAAAAAAAAATTAATTAATTTTTTTTTAAACATAAAAAAAATTAATTAGGTGCTAAGTATCAATTTCTAATTAGTCTACGTGTCAGGCCGTTAAGTCAACTAATGGTCAACTAACAGAATGACTAATTTGGTCACTTTTCAAAACCACAAGGACTAATTTGGTCACTTTTTCAAACCATAGGGAAGAAAAAAAAATAAAGTTTTAAAACCCTAAGGGAGTATTAGGTATTTAACCCAAAAATTAATTATTTGGAGAATACACAAGTTTACTATCAAAACTTTCTTCTTAATTACCCATAGTTTTTATAGAAGCCTCTAAGATAGCTCAAGAGACATTACTTTTAAAAAAATATAAAATATAAAAATTGTCATATTGAATTTGCCAAAAGGTAGTATTCTTAGGCCATTGATCTATTCACTTGTTTAAACAAATATCAATTGAAATCTTCGAAGAATATTCAATTTTAGTTCCAATAATTGCTTATTAATTGCTTATAGCTTTTAAGAAAGCATATGACCTAGTTTAAGAGATATTGCTAAATAAAAAATAAAAAATTGAAGGGGTGACTTACGGCCACCCTCAAAGGGGTTGAAGAGTGACTTACGGCCACCCCAAAGGGGTTAGGTGTGAAATTTAAAACCGCCTAACTGCATCCGCTACCGCTAACCGCTAACCGCTATCCGCACTAACTGCTAACCGCTTTGAAAGCGGTTAGTAAAAACAGCTAACCGCCGTTAGCGGTTAGTGGATTTTGAAAAACCGTTTAACCGCTAACCGTTAACCGCTAACCACCTTTTTTTAAAATATAATATATATTTATATTATATATATTTCATATAATAAATAACAATAAGTTATTTTAGCCTAGTGATTATTGTGCGCCTCTTTTACTTAGGAGTCCCAATTTCGATTCCCCCCACCTTTGACTTTTGTTTGAGTTTTATATTTTTATTATGGGTTAAATACTATTCTAGTACCTGTAGTTTGCACCAAAATCAAATAACCACCTGAGTTTTCAAAAATATCGCAAATGATACTTGTGGTAAGCCAATAAACTTACTTGGTACCTCTGTCAAGATTCCGTTAAGTTTTTTGACTGAACGTCACATCACCCTTACACATGAGTGCCACGTGGCATGGTACTTTGGTTTTTAGGTGCCACATCATATATTTTTTTAAAAAAAAATCAAAAACCAAAAAAAAAAAAAAAAGAAGAAAATACGTTGGGTGGCCATACCACCAAGGGCTACCCCCTTGGTCCAAATCCTTAAAATAAAAAAATAACAAAACCCTTCGAATACACCTCCAACTCCAAAATCCACTGCTCCCTCCACTTCTCATCCACCGCTAGCTTCCTCACCCACCAAATTCAACGGTGCCGGCATCAGACTCAATGCATTACTCAACAACTCCTTTAAGTAACAGCGACAAACAACTCCTCACTGTCTTCTTCATCAAATCTGATTCGTTGTCGTTCTTTGATTTGACGTCGACTCATTATTCAAAAATTGCTTCTCATTGCTCCTCAAGCCTAACGGGAACTTGTTCGGCTTGGGAGGCCTCCAATCGCCGCCAACTTTGCCACTCTCCACCTTAACATTGACAAGATTGAGGCTATCAAGGTTATGATGACTAATTGGTTAATCATGATCATGATCTACGCCCCAGATCTTACAAGAAATTTCAAATGTTGCCGAACCACCACCTTGGTCATGGGGGTGGTTCGATCACCCTAACATATTTTCTTTCTCTTTTTTTTTGGGTTTTTTTTTTTGGGGTTTTTAAAAATAAAATAAAATATGATGTGGCACATAAAAATCTAGGTACCACGCCACGAGACGCCCATGTGTAAGAGTGACATGGCGTTCCGTTAAAAAATATAACGGAATCTTGACAGAGGTACCAAGTGGATTTTTTGGCTTACCACAGGTACCATTTGTGATATTTTTGAAAACTCATGTGGTTATTTGATTTTGGTGTAAACCACCGGTACAGGAATAGTATTTGACCCTTTTTATTATTTATATAATATATAAGTGCAAAACGACGTAGTTTTACACTTCTATATATTCATTTCTTCCTAACCTAAAACGATAATTTTGTTGTAATTTTATTCGTATGTTATATGTTGTAGAAGGTGACCAATAAGATTTTGATATAATGATCCAACATATAATGCTCACTTTAAACCAACAATTTTTAATGCTAAAATGGCTATGAAAGAGAAAAAAAAATGTTTGAAGTGAGCAAAACAATGGTTTAAAGTGAACCCAAAACCGCAACAAAAAAAACAATAAAAAGTGGTTAGTAAAAAAGCGGTTAACCACTAGTGGTTAGGCGGTTAACCGCTAGTGGTTAGCGGATGCGGCTAGTAGATTTTACTAACCGCCTAGGCGGTTAGCGGTTAGCGGTTTTAGCCGCGGTTTTAGCTACTAACCGCAACCGTTATTTCACCCCTAAAAGGGGTTAGGGGTGGCCTTCAATTTTTTTTTTTCTTTTTAAGATTTAATTTTTAAATTAAATTAATATGTTGAGTGCTAACATGGCAAAACGGTGCGTTTAGTGGGATTTATGGGTGTTAAACATTTGAGAGAAAATGTAACAGTAGGTGTTAATTTGCCTTTTCGATTGACCCATAGAGTAAAAATTCGAAAAATTTGAAAGAAGAAAAAAAAAAAAAAAAAGGTCCAGAGAGTTTTCTGTTTTGATGCGTTGACTTATAAGATATATACCATTCTTTTTTATAGCATGCGACAAAAAAAATTTTCTTTGATCACCTACTTTTTTTTCAATATCATGTTTTCCTTTCTCTACATCAAGTTCTGAATTCATTCCTACACACGATTTCAAATGTCTTTCCATAATTTGTAAGAACAATTAGTCTCTAATTTTACGATTTTTTTTTTATGGGTATAACTTTTTAAGGAGTCATTTTCATTCGTAACTTTAATTTTTTATTGACACAAATTAATTACATAAATAATCTTGTGAAATCTTTTGTCTTTAACTAAAACATATCACTTGAACCAACAATTGCTAATTAAGTGGAATATTATATTTCAAAAGCCATAATCGCTAAACAAAATTTACAAATAAGAAGATTTGTATGAATAAATAAGTTTTTCTTTCTTTCTTTCTTTAAAGTAAATGTCAAAATTCAAACTAAAATACTATTTTTTTTTTCAAATGGTATCAAGCCACTCAATTGTGATAATGCGATAAAGTCTAATCCTTATATATATTGTTTCTTTTCTCTATTCAACTTCCTAACAAGAAAATTTTTTTAAGTGGTATTAGGAAACATTGCTATGAAATCTTCGAGCAAAACTATGTTTTTTTGTAATGGAGTTGATGATCCTTACAATATTTAAAGCTGAGGCCAATGTCCTTACCCCTCCCTCTCTTTGTCCCACTTCACCCCCCATTCATATTCATCATGAATCCTCTCAAGATGGCAATGATCACAGACGTCGTAGCGCTGAAAGTGCTTTTGAAAAATGTGAACATATAACAGATCGAAGTCGCCTCAATGGTGGAATGTGCGTATATATGAGCTTTTCATTTGCATTGCTTCTTTTGAGTTTCAGACCAATCCTACCAATTTTTTTCAATTTGAGAAAGAACTTAAAGCCTGATCGAGTTGGTAAGGCTGCAAAAGAATGTATAAAGCGTTGCTTAAAGAATCTGGAAGTTGTCGAGCTCCATCAAGTACATTGTTACATACGTTGTCTTGGTGAGTTCTTTTCAGATGCTGTCCCCACGTAGAATCTCGGCCTTCATGGATACGAATACACTCCCCCATGAAAAAGATATCGTATGTAATAGATGTTTGTTCAATTTTCTTTTAATAAGCAAGCATTTGCAAGTTGTGTTTTTTTGTTTTGTTTTGTTTTGTTTTTGTTTTAATTGCCACGTGTGGTGCAAGAATAAGTGACCTAGGGTCACATGAGGGCTTGTTCACCTAATCTATAAAAGATGTAAGTGTTATGAATAACGAATAAAGAGAAATTTGCAAATTAGATTTTTCTTGTGTGGTGAGTTTTCTTCTCAAATTTTCTCTTCTTCTTCTTCTTGTTTTCTTCTCAAAGAGGCTTGTTTCTATTCTATTCTATTTTTCCGCGTTTGTTAGACGAAACTTACGGCTTTTTGTGTGCTGTAGTGCTACGTTGTTTTTCTTTTGCCTTCATCTGAGAACATTTTCTGATGGGCTGCGTCAAGAATACATTCCTATTTTTTATATATATATTTCCAAGGTACCAACACTTCGTTCACTATTAGTATTTATTTTCTCCATAACACTAACCGACTTTTTCCCTTTTCATCTAATTTATACACTATGGTGGGTACCAACACTTCGTTCACTATTAGTATTTATTTTCTCCACAACACTAACCGACTTTTTCCCTTTTCATCTAATTTATACACTATGGTAGTCTTACTGCTTGAGTTTGAGATAATGGTTCTAGGATAAGATCGACCGCATTGCATATTGGTGAGTGAGATCTTGAACTTGGTGTGTACAACAACCCCACTATCTTAGGGTCCATTTGGGTTTACGATTACAAAAAGTGCGATTTGAAAATGTGATTTTTAAAAACACAATTAGGTGTTTAGTAAATCGCAATTTCCTTTTAAAATTGCAATTTAACCTTTTTAAACTACTTTCTGTTAGGTTTTTGAATTGGTTAATTCATTGACAAAATAATTATGGATGCAAGTTGTTTTTGGGAACAATTTGATCAAGGCATAGTTGTGAAGAAATTCCCTATAAACTCATCTGCAATGGCGTCCAAAGAGCGTACAGACGAGGTGTTATGTGAGGACCACCAGGATGCACGTCTGTAAGCTCGTCTAATGCACGTACATAAATAAAAGATACGGTTGAGCCCAACCAATCATAATAAAAGACATGTACGATGTGGTTATGTACATACAAGATATTTAGTAACTCACAAAAATACTAAGGCCTAGATTTAAAATTTATTATTCCCACTAAATTTACATTAGTGTGATATTTCATATAATCTTAAAACTACATTTGAGTCCACATTCCTCTTGAAATTGAGAGTTAGGGCTATAAGCAGTCGTAAATTCCAATTATTCAATTGACAATAGTTACAAAATAACAGTTCGCATTATCCAGTTCAATGCATAGTAACCACACCAACATATCAATAAAAAATCTCATACTTCCATGATTGATCATGATTGACACATAAGTCTTTTTATAAAAGGAATGCTCAATTTCATTCTTGACTATGATCTAAGATTTATAAGTCACAATGTATTAATATGGGTTATATTTTTTGTGTGACAATCTCATTAACGCACCCAAACCATTTACAATATAACTAAAACACAACATACGCACAAATGTCACACACATATATAAAGATATGCCCAACATTGCAAACAATTGTAAACCAAAAATATTATATAAATGAAATGAGCTTTAGGGCATCATCCCTAACAACGTCCTCCACCCCCTAAAAGAAGAAAATACTGAAGACTCAGGAACCAAGACACAATGAGCCACAATCTAATCCATCAAAAGAGTCACTGCAACTCAAAGATGTGAGTAAAAAACACCAAAGCACATTGAAGTAGTGAACGCAGTGAATTAATCACCATGTTCTCTACATATCATCATCAGTCATAAATAGTTATTGTATCAACACTTATTTTGCCGATCCTGAATTATTCATTGAAGCACCAATAAACCTGGTAGCCAGCGACTCCCCTTCTAAATAGTAAGCTACTCTCTTCACAATTAAGAAGAAGAAATACAAAAAACCTATATAGGAGATTTTGACTAACAATGGATTTGATACAACAAATACATCGTAACTGATGCACATAGTTGTAATTTACAAGTAATCAGGTAATACACCTGCTTTACATAAATCCTAGACACTGATATCACTCTCCAGTAACCATAATTGATTGAAAAGGCACCTTTTTAATTTCCACAAACGTTGAATAGTCCTTGCTCAGTGGCTGTTTCCATGGCTCCCCATCCATCTGCAGATATGCATCTGTCCACTCTCCACCTCTAATTTCCAATCGAATAGCTGCAGCCTGGAAGATATCGGATAAAACTTAATTAATTAGCACTGATATTTGAGTAAAAGGCTTCAAGAATCATCATTAATTATCAGAATGGCTAACATTTAGCACTTGTAAAGCTCTAATTTCAAATAAGCAATTACAAATTATCTTACCAGGGAAAAGATTCATAAATAATTAAATATAATGACTGCTTGAAACCAAGTAGAGGATGAGAAACATAACGCCAGAAAATCAAGTACCCAAACCTCGACTTCCCAATATATGGAAAACACCATTAAATCATACAATAAGCTTTCCAAGCTTCTAAAATTGGGCAGAAGCCAGGGAACTCCTTCAAGAAGTTAAGAGGAAAATAAGATCGTTTCTTCCCCTACTTTTGTTCTCCATTCAATTTATGATCATACTAACACAATTACATGAGTTTATAAAGAGGAGCAATACAGTCTAATGTGGAAAATACAAATCATATGGACAACGCAATAAATGAGAATTATATGAAAATCAAATCAAGGAAATAATATCAGAATCAAATCAAACACATATCTTCAACACTCCCCCTCAAGCTAACGTGAAAATTGCCCAGTTTGCTCAAGGCTGAATGAAGAACACTACTAAACACTCCCTTCGTCAAAATATTCACAAGTTCCTCCCCTATCTTCACATAAAGTGTACAAATCAACCCCACAAGTGACATTTCCTTCATAAAATATCTATTAATTTCAATGTGTTTAGCTCAATCGTATTGAACTGGATTATAAGCAATATTAAGCACAGCCTTCTTGTCTCAGTATTATCTCACAGGTCCTTATAATCATATCAAAATTCCTTCAATAGAATCTTAAACCATAACATCTCACATAACTCATGGGCTATGGCTTGGAATTCAGCTTCTCCACTAGATCTAGCAACCACTGATTGTATCTTACTACGCCAGGTAACTAGATTTCCTCCCACAAGAGTACAATATCCTAAAGTAAATCTTCTATCTGTAACTAATCCAGCCCAATCTGCATTTGTATTACCTTATAAATTCAGGTAATCATGTCGGGCAAACTACAATCCTTTCCCTGGTGAAGATTTCAAATATTGAAGTATTTTGTAAACAGCTTCCAAATGAAGCTCCTGGGGTGAATGCATAAACTGACTCTCTACACTAACTACATAGGCAATGTCCAGACAAGTGTGCAACAAATATATTAACCTAACAACTAATCGTTGGAACCTGCCTTCATCCACTAGAGGACTCTCACTTCTTTCTTCTAACTTTTTATATTTCTACTGAGATTGTCAACATCCTTACAACTGAGCATCCTTGTTTCTTTGAGTAGATCAAGAACATATTTCTACTAGGAGAGGAAGACAATATATCTCGATCTTGCTACTTCAATACCTAGAAAATATTTTAAATGGTTGAAGTTTTTTCTTGAGTTCACTGGCCAAATATTTCTTCAATCTCTATATTTCCTCATTCTCATTTCCAGTCAACAAGATATCATTTACATAAATAATTAAAGCAATTACCTTTCCCTGTGATAAATGTTTGACGAACAATGTATGATTCGCATGACTTTATTTGTAGCCAAATCTCTTCATATCTCGGGATAATCTCTCAAACCACGCCCTCGAAGATTGTTTTAGTCCATATAGGGCTTTCTTCAATTCACACACTTTACCCTTAGTTAAGGAGAGTTGCAGACCAAGAGAAAGTTCCATGTATACTTTATTCCTCTAGATCTCCATTAAGGAATGCATTCTTCACATCAAATTGCTGAAGTGGCAAATCTAAGTTCGCTACCAAAGAAAGTAGTCTATTATCTCATAAGTTTGAGAAAAGCCTTTTGCTACCAATCGCGCCTTACATCTTTTTGCTAACCCATCAGCCTTATGCTTTACTGTAAACACACATTTGCATACAACCGCCTTTTTCCCACTAGGCAACTTGACTAGCTCCCATCCCTTTTGGCATCGCTTCCCTCCACTTAAAATCACTAATTGCCTCTTGTAAATTTTAAGAAATAGACGTGGAAGACAATTTGGATACGAATGAACGATATGAAGGTAAAAGATGTTGATAGGATATAAAGTTAGATATAGGGTGTTGAGTACAAGATCTAACCCCTTTGGTTGCGCAATAGGCATATCCATATCATCCAAATATGTATTATAAAATTTAAATCAAGGGTAGAAGAGGAAATGGAAATGGGGGCGGTTGAGCGTGGCTCGTGGGCTGGGGCCCTAGCCACCATGGGGGTGACTTGTTGCCAGTCCTAGTGGGTTGGGGGTGGCTGCGAACCACCTCCAGCCACCTCTGGAGGTGGCATGCTGGCCACCCCTAGCTATGGGGGTTGGCCGAGCCACTCCCACCTTAAACGATTAGAAAAGGCATAACCTGACATCCCAAAACGATTAGAAAAGGCACTCCCAAATGGCAAAAGCCACATCACAATGGAGAAGAAAATGATCAACTGACTCCCCACTCCTCTTGCACATACATATGTCTATCACGATGATGTGCCACCTCCTGAGATTATCCAAGGTAAGGATCATGCCTAGCGCCGCCAACAATGCAAAAGTTGTCTCCCTCAAAGGAGTTGTGTCCGCCAAATACTCTTTCAGGCAGTGGCGGATCCAAGAATTCATCCTACCAGGGGCATCAATAAAATAATAAAATAATTTTTTTGTTGTTATCTTTATATATTATATTTTTATTATAATATGATAAATACAATAAAAAAAATTATACCACAATATATGTATCACAAAAAGTATATTTATCTGACTTCATAAATTTATGCTAAATTGATATATCAGTTACCATGTAGTCACTAGTACAAAAGTAAAAGAAAATACAAAATATAAATTGCCTAAAATTGCATTCTACGCGGTCTTAGAAAAACAAAATCATTAAGTATCAAATCTAAATCGAATACTTCTCACACTAAACAATTCATGGCTAATCAAACATACTCTAATGATATTATAATAAAATTATTAACATATTCCGATAGCTATTAGCTTAAAATGAATTAATAAAAAGAATAAATTTGATATGTGATTTATTAAATTTTGATTTATTAATAATTTTAAAAGACACATCACATTTACAATTAGTTCAAAAAAACTTTAAGAATACATCCATACATCCATACATACACACAGTGATTACAGATTCCTTCTCTCCGTGCGACACAAAGCAAAAAGAGATAAAACTGTCAACCTTTTCTGCTCCCTTTTTATCAAAAAATTCACTCTCTAACCTCTCCTCTCCTTCCTCTGTCTCACCAAATCTGAGATTGACAATGATACAACATTTTCCAGCAAAAATACTTTAAAAAAATTTTTTTTTTTTTTTTTTACCAGGGGCGCCTTGGGGGCGGGCGCCCCTACGTAAATCTGCCCCTGCTTCCAGGGGAAGAGACTACCTATAGGAGAAACCATCGAGCAAAAGTAGGATTTGACCTTAAACACAGCTGACCTTCACGTCCTCTTCTCAATCTAACTGAGTGCAACACCTAGTAAAAAGAAGCAAAGACATCAACCTTCCAATCTTGCACCGCTCTAGCAAAGCTCACATTCTACTAGTTGAAACTGTCCAGAAACTCCAAGTTAGCCGCTATAGAGGCGTCCTTTGCGCAAGCAAGACCAAATAAAACTAGAAAAGCTACCTTTAGGGCCACTTCCCCATAACATTGGTCATGCCAAAAGCTAATCTCGGCACCATCCCCCACCTCAAATCTAGTCAAGCTAAAAAAACTATCCCACTCTTTCCTGATATTCTTCCACAACCCTACCCCAAAGGCTCCAACAGGAACAAGAGGGGGCCCCCACCCTCCCCATAAACTTCCATATTTCGAATCCACCGTAACTCTCCACCAAGCCTCTCTCTCATGCCCTTATCGCCACAACCAAATCACGATTAAACACCAACAAATAGGTTGTTAGTTGATGGGGCTAAAGTATATTTACCCTTTCTTTTCTTTTTTTTCTTTTTCTTTTTTGCCTCTGTTGTTGCTAAATGATTTGTGGTTTAGGAACCATACATGTTGTCCCTCCCTTTACGGAACGACATGTTTTTTTTCTCAACAATGTATGACATGGAGTTTTGACCAACATGATACGTCCAGGCATTTTCCATTTAACCCTAATAGACCTGTCATTTTTCTCCCAAACAAAAACCACCACCTGCAGCTGCCGGAGAACACACTGCCTCCCCCATAAACTTCGGTTTTTTCCTCAAAAAACACTCAGAACTAGCCGAATAACCAAGAAAACAATGTCTTGATGGATTCAACCAAAACAACCCAATTCTCAAGTCTCATCCACAGATCTCCACCGCTTGTTAGCTGCATTTGACAGATAGTGGGTCTTCTCCACTACTTCGCCCATGGCACTCAACGAAATACCCTAGGGAAGAAAGACAAACAACAATAAAAAGCCACTGTCATGCTTGACAAATCAGCAAAAAAAATTCCCTATGCTGATGTTAGCTACCGTACAGCCCAGTATTTTTGTGTTTTTCTGGATTGGGGCAAGAAATTTACCGCTTTGATACCAAGTTGAATCACCATTTATCCCAAAAACTCAAACTGATATGAAATGATGAATTTATTTATTTAATTAATAATTTAACAATATGGTAGGTTTATCAGGCAAAACCAATAAGACTCTAATTATTTGAAGTTAGAAGCAGATACTGGGAGCAATATTCAGATCTTCATGATCCTCAAATCAACATTTCCCGGATCTAAAATTGAGAACTAATTCAGAAACCAAACTACTTGGCCTTAAAATCACTCAGCAGAACTAAAATCTGCACCCAACATCCATATAAATATGCTGAATCTCAACCAGTTTCTTACATCAAAGGTCCAGGTCAAAATTTTACAGCTCCACCTTTAAAACTTGCATGATGAAATCAACATGACGGTAAAGAGACACAGTCACACATAAGCTTTGATCTCTTTTCTACCAGACAGAAAAGAATAAATGTGAAACGTGAGGCTAGATTAAAGACACAGAGCATTGACACATATCTAATTACTTGAACCTAAGGAGTATTTTACTAGAAAATACGACATTTGGTTTACAAATTCTAAAGCACCCTCACAATTTAGGAAAAAGAGAAGAAACATGAACAAGGGAAGGGCTACAATCTCAGCAGCTCTGCTCTAACTATTGAAAGTAAATATCTAGGTACATATTCCATGAATCAAATTGTTCAAAATTGTGTCACAGTAACATAACAATACAACAAGCACAGTGACTAGTGCCAGATTCTTAGACTGTACATTGGCATTTGAATGGTCAAAACTTGACATAATAGCATAAACAATAAACAATTCTGAATTAGATGCAGTACCTGAGCAATGTGTTTGGCAGATATGAGCTCAACCATAACAAATGATGCGTGCCATCCTTGCTTTAAACCAAATATTTCTAGTAGGCCATCATCAGCATGAGCCTCAACAAAGCCTCTCTGAGAATAAGCCCCCCAAAAAAAATCAAGGTAAGCATCCAACACTTGGAACAGAAATTCAAACAAGTATACTTCCACCAACACTAGTATCCCCCAAAAATAAATCAAGGAAAGCGTCCAACACTTGGAACAGACATTCAGACAAGTATACTTCCACCAACACTAGTAGCCTATCTGACTATTGACCATACTTGGAATTAAAGACCAAGCAGTAGAGAAACAAAAGATCTGATAAGCAACATATTCTCTCTGCATCCATTCAATATGCAACCTCCAACATGAAAAACTTAAAACCTACTAAAACAAAAAACATGGATACTAAAACATCTTTTCAATCGATCCAAAATAAAAAATACACAAATGCACAAGTAAACTATTATGACAGGAAAAATACAACATATAAATGTGTATAAATTATTGAAGATCATAATAAGCAACATATGTCATCTCAAGCACATTTATATAATACCTTATCCAGATACTGCGGCTTCAAATTACCCCAAGGATTTCTTCCACTTCCATAGTTATGAAGATTTAAAGCCACTATTGCCCTTACACTGGCAGGAAACAACTAACAATGTTAGGAGAAATAAAGTAACACAACAAACAAAAAGGCAAGGGCATCCTACTTTGATACAAGTCTTATATCAATCTAAATTCAACAATATAGGTTCAATTCAAAAAGAGGAGGGACCACAATTAGAGGATAGCAACAATTGAAACTGATGCATCCAAGTAAAATTCTGATTATCAAATATCGAATACAAGTCAAGCAAAAGTTATACCATCAAAACTCTACCTTGAGGGGACTGGAATCTGCTCCCATTCTGAGCAATTGACCTTTTTCACATGCATCCTTAAAATGTTCTTTAGGCCCCTACAAGGAGAAAAGGTTTTCAAATACTTCTTTTCTTTTCTTTTCTTTTTTCTTTCTATTAATACATATCACCATAGGAAATGGTAATTGTCAAGCCAAAAAAAATAGTCCTATTAACACAATCTTATTGTTAACAACTTTACAATGCAAACCTTTTTACATCACAATAAGGCAACAAGAGAAATTATCTCACCATAATCAGGATAATTAACATATTGCAGAAATTCCAATAAGGAGATTGATACTCATTTGGGGGGGTAACTAAAGCTATATTTGATTAATGAAACCTTTATAATGCAAACCTTTTACAGCAGAATAAGGTGACAAATGAAATTAACTCACCATAATCATAATAAACTGACCTGCCGCAAAAATTCCTATAAGGAGATTGATACTAATTTAGACAAATAATACAATACTATATTTGTTGACAGGCACAGCCAAGGTACTTTCCTAACAGAACTAAAAGGAACAGGGTTAGCATATATATTTTTCTCAGAACTAAATTGAATGCTCAAATTTTGAGCATTCAATAAGTGAGTTGGCTTTAAGTAGTTCAAGCTACAAGTTGAGAACATATACTGGAATGTAAGCCAGCGTTACAGGTTGAAAACCAGTTGAGACCATATTATGGTTCTGCTCATCCACAAAGTCAAGGATGATTTCTTCTCAACCAGGGCAAATAAAATGTACTCTGTTTGATTAAATTTCTAATAATATGAGGTCAGCAAATTATGCACTGCAATCAAATCAAAATGGAATCCTACTTGCTCAAACAAATTTTTTGTTCACTTTTTATTCATCGAAAAAAAGATTGTTCACTTTAACAAAAAGTAACAAGCAAAGAAAACAATCAGAAAAAATACAAACAATTTCAGTTGCGAGAAATCTGACCTTAAACTTGGATTGCTGGAGCAAGGTGTGAAGAACCAACCTTGAGTGCAACTGTAACCAGAGTAGATCAGCTGTAATAACAGATGGATAAATCACGATCTTGTGTTAGTATGACCTAAATACCTAATACAATCAAATTTTGGTACGAAACTGAAAGCCAAAAATGCTGGTCTATGACAATTATAACAAAAACTAATTGCATCAGAACAATAACGATAGCAACATGATCAATAAAATAAGTCTACAACTCTCTGAATTAATTTGTATATGGTATTCAAAACATAAAAAGGAAGTTTCAATTGAAGAAACCTAAGCACTGATATCTAATTATACCACTTCAACCAGCCTATTATATTATCATGGCTGTTCTGTTTTCTAGTGCATCTCTGAAATTTTCTTCCACCTGAAGAGATTCTACTTGGAATTTTACGGAGGGAGGAGTTCCTTAAAGTTTGAGAACATGTGGCTTAGGAAAGAGGGTTTTTCTGAGCAAGTTCAATACAAAACGTTTACAATTTCAACAGTTGACCCAAATTTTTTTTCTTATTAAAACATTATCTGACTCAGCTTATCCTCATTCAACCAAGCTCCAAATTTTTAGGACACCGTATCTGATATTAAACAGTTGAGACATCTCTTCTTGTGTTATGTTGCAGCATGCACAATGGAACAAATTCCTGAATGCTTAGCACTTAGGATGAACCACTGTTTCGTATCCAAATATTCCAATAATGTCGATTTAAGTTGGAACCAATATTATTCATGAGCAACACGTTTTCTCAGGAAGACGAGGAAGAAATTATAAGCTACTTCCCATGCCCCGATATTCATATTTTATTAGGATTCTAGACAAGACCAACAAATAATTCCCATATGTCAGGTAGAAGATATAATATACCAACCTAGAGATACCAAAGAATGTTGACCCAGATCAATTAAGGGGCTTTCTGCAATACCAAACTCTAAAGAATGATGATCCAGAGCAAGTAAGGGACTTTAAGCAATTCTAAACTCTATTTTCAATGGTATAACACCTCAGTAAATATGCAACTCGGGAATAAAGCAATCAAGAGATTCAACCAGACCTTATTTGTAATTGGACCTTGTGCAAGGTAAGGTTTTTCATTGCGTAAATGGTGGAAGCCATAAGCAACTTGGGCATCCATTCCTGTATGACAAAATGATCAAGTACAAGAATGTTCACAAAGATGAATAAAAAAAATTTCATAGAGGAAAGAATCTCAAATGGCTGCCATTGAGGCCAAGGATTTACAAACAAAGAAACAAACTTTTGGCAATTGACAAACACAGTTCTTCTTACTCTTGCAAGTTTATTTGTTTTTGTTTTCTCGCACGTGCATGTGTGTATGTGCATATAACAGTATTCTCCTTTGACTGAACATGTTTGGTACCCAATATAGTAGCAATGGAGGCTTAGATTCAATCTATTCCTATAGACAAAATGGTTTTCAAACAAAGTCTGCAGCAGATGCAATAAATCAATCATTCTTAATTAAACATGGTGATTTCTCGAAGTTTAGTTCCTTGGTGAAGAACCAAAAGGAATCAAGATGGACATAGAGGTGCACATGAGCACCAGTAAGACATTAGCTAGGCATGCAAAAGCTTCATTTAGGTTGACCATTTTAATTCCCCACAATACCCCCACAAGTGAGCGTTTAAAATTTATATTTAATCCTAGGTAATAAGCTGAGACATAGCCATATATCATAATTTACCATCTACCACCAAGTCAAATTGCGTATATAAATTGATTTAAATTCAACTATTAAATATACCAATGCTAAAGTAATTATAAAAGACTCCTTCATAGCAAGTCGCTTTCTCAGGCAACTGCCTCTCAACTTCCAAACCCTGCAGTCACAAGAAAGTTTTCACCATTAACAAAACAAATATCTTGTCTAACAAGATAATATAAAAGCAAAGAGTCTCAATCAACAATAAAGATGCATTAGAAACATAGGACACATATCCATCAAGATCATATGAGACATATGCTATTCAACTGCGCATTTAGTGACTATTCCTTTCCACCAGGATCTATTACTTACAGCCAAAGAAATGTTAAGAATACCCTGACTCATTCATTTCCAAAAAAAAAATAAACAAGTAATGGTAAAATAAACATTAACCAATATTTCTACCCAGAAGAATTAAATTAAAAAATTAAAACAAAAATAACATATAAAAATAAAGAACTTAATCTGATTGCTCAAGTTAAATGCATTAGAAAAGCCTTTTTCAGTATCTGATATCAAAATTTCCCTTTGATGCAACACTTGTGGCTAAACCAGAATTAATGTATCACGACCCAAGAAAAGCGCTTGCCACGTATGTGCCACCACATATGTGCTATACTCCAAAATGACTTAGCACTATTGTGAAGGTGTTGCAGGGCATATACATTTGAGTTGCATAAGCATCTATGCTAATCTGACTGCCCAAGACAAATACATTAGAAAGACCTTCAGCATAAGATATTAGGATCACCTTCTAATATAACACTTGTGGCCAAAAACTGGAATTGATATGCAACTTCAAAAAGAAAGCAAGCGTTGGTTGCATTATCCTATACCTCAAAAGGACTAATCACTATTGCGAAGGCGTTACATGAACATGTGCTAAATGTCACAATGGGTGTGTATCGGGTGGAAATGGCCATATAAGTAATTTCATGGAACTCCAATGGTGACTAGTCCTTTTGGGATATAGCACAAAAGTAGCCAGTGCTTTCTTTAGATTATGACAAATGATATTATAACCAACCTAGTAACATCATGTAATGCAAGGCACTACATTGCAACAAAGGTCTTAACAAAGACATCAGGTATTTGAGTGAAGAAGATTGTGAAGATTAAGTCCCACATTATGAAGACACTAGGAAGTTCCGATGGTGACTAGTCCTTCTCGGAACATAACGCAGATGGAATTAGGGTTTTCCTTAAATCATGATATGACACTTATTGTTTATCTAACTAATAACTGTTGTTTTCTAAGTTAGATTTAAAGAGGTTTTGTCTTATATACAGTGAGTCTCCTGTGTTTTCAAAATCTTGTTTAGATCAATAATAATAATAATAATAATGCTATATAAATAAGTGGAAACATATTCACTACAAACTCGAATTTCACAGTTCATACATAATGCTAGCGAATAAGAGGCAGACTGGAAATAAGCTTTCAAATAAAACAAACTCTAGTACACAGCAGCTTAAGCAGTTGAAATTCATTAATATCATGGCAGCTATGTTCAATTGCTCATATCATATTTTGAGTTTAATCATTGATATTATCAAGTATCTAAAGCAGCTCCCCTCATATCTCTCCCCTTTTAATAGCAAAGCCGATTTTTAATCATAAAAGACTACAAAAGTAGTTCCTTGATGCTTATAAATTTTATTTTATTTTTTTCAAGTAAAAAAATTGTTACTTCAAGTTGAGCACTGCCAAATACCCCACAAACAAACCAGGCTGGGAGTGACAACAACAGTGCCATTGAAGTTGAGTTCAAAACAAACTCTCAGCAATTTTTCCACCCAAAAGAATTTCATTCTTCAAAATTTTGTCTCTATATGTAACATAGACATATAACAACTCAAGACAAGAAAAAACATACATCTTTTGAATTAATTTTCACAATCAAGAATCACAATATTAACACTGAAGAGAACTTCTAGGACTGATAAAATGCATTATAAAGCATATCATTATTAAAAATCAAAAAATTAAAAAATTAAAAAATTAAAAAATTAAAAAATTAAAAAATTAAAAAACTAAATACTATACACACATTAAGGCAATACAGAAATATTTGTTAAAACCCATTAGCCAAACCAGTAGCCCCTCACTAACAGAATTTTTAAACTTATATGTGAGTTATACACTTAGATTTATGACTCACATATACCATTTGCTTCGTGCAGTCTACACCACCAGTGAGTATCTACCATAACAAATTTTTCAATGCAAGATTCTCAAATTTAATCAAGAACATTTAGAAAATTAAAATTAAAAAAATAATAATAATAAATATACGTTGGTAGCTAACATATCACAATCTCATCCATAATAAATATGAAAGAGATTTTGTAAATATCAGCACAAATAGTATAACGTGAAGTAACTAGAACAGCAACCTCATCGAGAGCACTCTCTTCTGTAAGCTTCAGAGAGTGAGGTGGATCAACAACTTCACCAGCCGGCATTGACAGCCGAATATGCCAACTGCACCACCAAAAAGAGACTTTCCATAACTGCTAGTCATATGAATAAGCCATCATAAAACAGTAGTTTTACCAAAAACAAGGGCGACCATAAAAAAGGAACCCTAGCTAAACTAGATGATCATAAGAAGCGCATTTGCATGGGCAAGGGACAGAACTGTTTAAAACATAAAACAGTAGAGAAGATATTTTAGAAAATATAAGAGATATTATCGTTAATTTCCAAAATAATTAAACAATCACTTATAGACCAGATCTACAATTAAATTTTATGTACCTTTGTCAATTTGTTCATCACATGCTAGGCATACAACTAGGAGCAAACTTGCTTGCGTATTAAAACAAATCCAGAATCCGCCACCTAATATTTACTCGTTTTTAGTAATTTTAGGAAAAATGAAAATTAAGGATAAATTGTTCACTTCTTTAATATTCTTTTTATGCAATAAATTTACAATCAAGTACTTAATCTGAATTGCATGATAAAATAATGATAACTTCAACTAAATTCTATTGATTATGTAAACTTTAAAAATATTGCAAAAATATAAATTCAGATGGATGAAAATCCCCTTCAAAAAAAAAAAAAAAAAGATGGATGAAACTCATTACTCATATTGACATTTTTAACATTTTTTTTTTTTTTTTGGATAAGTAATGTTTTATTGAAAACGCGCAGAGGGGCGCAACCCTAGTACACAAGAAGTATACAAGAGAACGCCTAAGGGGGGGCTAGAGAAGAGAAAAAGAACCTAAGGGGGGCTATTGACATTTTTAACATTTCAACTCATTTGCTAACGGGACCTCGCATTCTTCTAAAGTGGGAAAGCCTTGCAGCACTGCCCATCGAATTCACCAGATAATAATGCAGAAACATTAAGGATTATAAGCTTCAAAGCTAAGCCAAAAGCCATCGTCCTTAAACCCCAGGTCTCAAGGCATTAACCTTATTCAACTTCTGAAACTATATTTTTTTTAAAATAATAATAATAATAATAACTAGTATGAATTTTGTTTGAAAGAGAAGAGAAACCTCATCTATCCAAGAAGTATACAAAAGGTTCCCCTGAAGAATTGTAATCTAAGGCATATAACTTCAACATCTGTCAATTACTACCAATGATTAGAAAAAGTAATCAGCATTCGCAACCCTAAAATTCAGAGAGTGGCACTAACTGTTACCAAATAAGAGAAAGGTCACCTATCCAAATGGCAGATCGGACCTGTACTAGCCTTGTGGAGAGATTTTTTGACGGCTGATTTCCATGCAAAAGGAAATGAACCACCCTGTGATGAAAACATTCAAGTGCACAGTTCAACAGGCAAGTCATCACTTGGCAAACTCAAAAAAAATCACAGCAGAAGGAAGCTTACCCAACCAAAACTTCTTGATAGGTCATTCCCAGTACCAAGCGGAATGATTCCTACAGGAGGAAATGGCTCTCTACCCTGTTCCTTAAGTTCTCCAAGACTTCCTAGCACCCAACCAACTGTACCATCACCTCCAGCAACCTGCTCAAGAATCTCTATATCTTACATTGGACATGAATATAGTTTGGCGCATTCACTAAATGCCCCTATTATCAATTTGTCATTTCCTTATAGGTAGATGGAGGAAACACAGCTGAGTAACATACTGCAGACCAATATGCGGAAATGAGTTTCATGTTAATGTGAACCAGGGAACATACCATAACCCTCATCTTTTCACGAGTCTCTCTGGCACAAGAGTCGCCAAGATCTGCCAACATCTCTAGGCATTTTAATCCATATCGGACAAATTCATTAGGCTTCACATCTTGTAGGTCAAAAACCTGCATTAAAAAGTACTTCCAGCTCAGAAGATCAAATTTCCAAACAGCAAACAGAAAAATATTATAGAGATAAATTAAAAAGGTCTCCCCCACCCCAAAAACAAAATAATCCTAAAGCAAAATAACTTCTTTCCAACCTACATTTAAGTTGCAGAATCATAAACTATAGCTGCATATTGTTTAAGTGATTTCAAGCACATAGATAGAAATACACACACATATAGAGAGAGAGAGAGAGATTAACATAGGCACCAATATTGTAAATTGTAGGTAAAAGTAACAATTCCTAACCTTGAGAGGGAAATCCTGAATTTGTTGGATTCCATAACCTGGTAGTTAGAAGCCTTGTGGGCATGGCCGGAAGAAAAAATTTCCTATTCTCTGCCCTCCACAACATTCAAATTTTCACAAGTTTGTTCCCAAATCCTCTCAAGATAGTCATAAAGTACAAACTTATCATGTCTGACATAGTAGCTAAAAATGTTGCTTTTACAGGCAAATGCAGAATAAAATTTCATAGAGGACCAAATAGCTTGTATCATGATATCATTGTAGAGTAAATATGGGCCTCACCTTGACAGATGGAATAGCCATCAGCCAATAGAGAAACTAATCAATCCGCCAGGAAGTTTTTAAGTCAAAGTAATCAACCCTTACTATCCATCAATTGATATCATAGAGGGCTGACGTCCTGAAATAGACACTGGCCTAGAAAGTATGATTTACGGGTCTGGAGCACACACTAGTTTCAACAATCTAATTAGAAATATCATCTTCAACCTTTTGCCAAATGTATATGAAGTATGTAAATTCTCCCGACTTAGCAGCTAAGAGGTCACTTCAGTGTGAGGAGATTAAAAGGCTAAGTTACCTACTATACAAGCTAGCTGCTAACTAAGCATGTAGTCTTCGTAAAAGTTCCATAATACAACATTGCCCACATGTTTGAAGCAAACCACAAGCCCTTAAACTTATAAATCACATTCCAAGGCTAATCAAACTTCCATGACAATCCTTCAGTTTCACGAAGACTGCCCATCCTACCTTCACATGAAGTGTAGAACATTAAATCCCTATCCAGGATACCCAGTTTTGTCATGGGCTAACCCAGAAACCCAAAAACAAATAAAAAAATAAAATGGTGACTTTATGAGTAACAATGAAATTTGTATGCTCTTTATTTTTTCATTCAACATGAAATATTGGATTCACGTGTCTTTTTTATTTCTTTATTAAAAATAATAATAATAATAATAACCCTCTGTTTCCTCAGCAAAAAAAAAAAAAACCTTAATCACACTCACTAAGCCCACAAAACTAATCAAATTCGAATATTTCATAGTACCACCACTCAAGCGCCGCCCTTCTTCGATAACATCACAATCCATCACAAGCCCCAATGCAGAAGGCTTTCATCAACACATAAACAATCCAACTAAACTACCGAAACAGAAAACAATCATTTAATACAACTAAAACCCTACACCATCATTTCATGCACAATAACTCTGGTAAGAGAAGAAGAAGAAAAGGAAGGAATTGAGACCTGTTCTTCGGCAATCAACTGCTGGAGCCTCTCCTTGAGCATGGGACCGTGGCGACCACCGCTAAGCCGGTTAATGAAGACAACCATCGGCGTCTGGGGGGGCTCCACGTTCTTGCCTTCGCCGTCGACGTCTCGGTCGCGTTCGATGAGCCGAGCCTCGCCGGCGGCGGGGTCCTTGAGTCGAATGGAGTCGCGCATGGCGAGCCGTAGGTACTGCGGCATCAGGAGCGTCCTCCGGAGCTCCTCCTTGTCAATCCGCATCCCCGCCAACCCGCACCCCCTAAACGACTCTATCATGGACGTCCTCGCCGTGATCCTCGTCGTTTCCCCGGTCGCCGGAGACTCCATTTCCGTCTCTCCAAAACTCGCAAAAACACCTTTTCAAATTCAAATTTGGTGAGCCGGTTTGCGTAAAAGCCAGAATGAACGCGTTTATGTGGCTGAGAGAGAGAGAGAGAATGTCGAGTGGGGCTGGCCGGAGAATATATAATAATATAATCATAACATGGCAGGCCAGGCTAAAGGAAAAGGTTGGGCGGAGAGGGGTTAGTAAAAGTAAACAGTTTTTGAAAAGTCCGGTCAGAGTCGCTCACTCGGACTTTTGCCCTTCTGGGTTTTCGTTATTTACGAAATGGCCAGCTTTTGCTTTGGGGTTTTGCCAACTAAAAATAAGCAGCTTTGCTTTGTTTTTTTTTTTCCTACAATTTCTAAGATATTTTATATTTTGATTTACTCTCAAACCATATTAAATATTTATGTAACAGTTTTTTTTTCATAACAACATAAATTAGCTACAAATTAGTTTAATAAAGTGACATGTATTTATATACATGTGTAAAAACACGTGTTATAAAAAAATATGTTTAAGAGACACATGACAATTTGTCAGACTGATTTATAGCTGATTTTTGTTATAGTTCATAATTAAGAATAAATGGTAGCATTTATAATAAGATTGAAAAAGTTGGAAGTGACAATTAGCAAAGAAAGGAAAGTAAAAACAAGGAGAGAGTTTGATTAGAAAAGGTTTTGATATTGATTTCTTTCTGCAGCTAATTTTGGAATCATTGAATGTTGACTTAAAATAGTTGAACTGGTGTAGGATCGAGTAGTTTCTTGCTTCATGTCTATGCTTTCTAGATTCCTGAGGTTTAAAGCTTTGTTCTCTAGTTCAAGTCAAGTCACAGTCCATAAAGGTGATCTATTAAGGCATGCCACAGTCTAAACTCTTAAATTGATTTCCTTTTACGATTGGGAAGATGAGGGTTTTGAATAATGAGTAATCATGCATGCATACCAATTTTTTTTTTTCTTTTAAATAAAAAATGTCTGCCGAGGGGAGGGAAAGAGATGAGAGAGATTTAAACTAATAATTTCTGTTAATTTTTGACAAAATGTCCAAAATAATCCCATCTTTTTTTATTAAAATTATGTTGCAAAATTTTTTTTTTATGAAAGAATAAATGCCTGAATCTATGGTATTTTGAGAATTTTGACTAGATTTAATCGAAAATTCTAATGGAATGAAGCAATTGAAAAATATTGAAAGTTTGATACCTTTAATTGTGAATTTTTTAATTTTGAGTGGGTAGTCTCAAAACGCATAGAGTTTTAGTAGAGTTTTGTAAGGTTTTTCTTTTCTTCTTATTTTTTTTTACAAATGAAGATTAATCTCATGATTGATTAAAACTGTAATATTTATATTATAAAATAAAAATCCAGATTTTAGCATTACTATTTATTGAGGGCCACATGTAGAATGGTTTATAGTAATGAGGTAGTTGAGTTGCATATATGGGCACCTGATCTCCAGTCCTCCACCCATTAAAAAGAAAAGAAAGCCCATAGGGCACATGTACTTTATATTTCATCAATGGTGCAGGTTTGATTTAGATTTGAAGGAATTCCAGCATATTGAATTGAATAAGAAAAGAAAGCCCATAGGGCACATGTACTTTATATTTCATCAATGGTGTAGGTTTGATTTAGATTTGAAGGAATTCCAGCATATTGAATTGAATAGGGTAGCTGTGATCTTCCCATTTCTGACCCCAAATATGGGCAGCCATTAAATTATTAACTCCTCTTGTTTGCCAGCCTTCTTGATGGATCATACAATGGGTACAGCCGACAGGTAATTATCAAGTTTAATATTGTTGGTCTGGTCAGTTGACAACCTTGTATTGCAGGGATTCTTTTTACCCTTCTCATAACTTTTTGTTACAAAAGTGTATTTGATAATTGATTATGATATAAGATTTTGTTCTGTGTCCAAGGGGTAGCTCAATCGGCTGTAGATCACGCTTAATGAAGCGGGGGTTACAAGTTCGAATCTCTCATCCTCCTTTCCTTGTGTAGACATGTAAAAAAAAAAAAAAAGATTTTGTTCTGCTTATAATTGACTGTCAAAATATTAAATGTTATAACACCTAATTAATGGTAATAAGTAATGATTTATACAACGTTAATATCCTACATTTACCAATTACCATGGTATGACTTCTACATTTAGCATCTATCCAACGATAATATATTAATGTTAGGTTATCTTTTAGTATTTTTATAGTGTCTTTTTATTTTTCTCACTTTAATTTTTAGAATATCCATTAGAATCAAGAAACACCAAGAAAGTAACTAGCATTTTTCTTTACTTAAGTAAGTGATAATACAAAGACGGACGTATTATCCAATTATGTAATAATTTACTGATGATGTGTTTAAGTATTAAGCCTAAAAATGTGTTTAACATTTAAAAAAAGGAGCCGTCGGTCCGTGGATGGCACTTGAGTAAATAACGCCATCCAAATGAGCAAAAGTATGGGAATGACAAAAAAAAAGTATTACGTAAGAAGGGCGTTGGGGAGAGTGGTCCAGGGTTGGGGTTGGGAAAGGAAGTCCACACGGTTGATTGACATCATCGAGCATTCAAGAATCAAAAACCGTCGTCCTATTTTCATGTTTGCGCGTCTTTTAATTCAACTGTTCTTTTGTCGGGGAAAAAAGTAGCATCCGTTAGATTAGGATTCACGGTTGGAATCGTAAGATAAAATACTTTATATAAATAAATAAATAAATAATTATGCTATTATTCAATGCTAATCCAGGAAGCCAAAGGCACATCACATGGATGGATTGATTGATTGATGGTATATAATATTTGAGCAGCTTTTCTTTATTAAAGTAATAATTTGGCAGTGTTTGAGAAGGATCTTAAAAAAAGAGTGAATCGATGCTGCAACATACTTAATTGATGTGAGAAAAAATATATATATATTTTATATAAAAAAATTTTAAAAAAAATTATTTTGTAATAAATTTTTTATTTAAATAATAATAATAAAAAGTAATTGATATGATGTAAAAAATAAAAATATTTGGATTAATTTTAAGAAAAAATAAAAAAATTTGGACTTTGAGTCTGGCCCTTCCCCAAGTACAGCCCATTTGGGAAGGGAATTGAAAAAGAGAGTAGATCAGAATTGTAGCAAATTTGATTAATGTGAGAAAAAAAAATAAATATTTTGTAGTAATTTTTTTATTTGAATTATAATAAAATATGATAAATATGATGTAAAAAGTAAAAATGTTTGGATTGATTTAAAAAATAATAATAATAATAACAAAAAAAATGGACTTTGGGTCGTTTGGGTCCGGCCCTTCCCCAATCACTGCCCAAAGTGTAGAATGGAGAAGGGACGGCCGTGGTGGCAAAGAATGTTTATGTGTGGAAAGGCAATAACGGCACCACGGCGTTGGTTGGGAGGTTGGTTGGATGTTAACCAATTAAACAAAACATTTAATTATGTTATTATATCACATCACATGGGAAAGTGAAACCTTGGGCAGGCTTCAGATTAGCAAGTAACAACCATTAATGTTGTATTGATTAAGCAAACAACCATGTTCTATATCTTGTTCAAACATGTTAATCATACGTCAATTCAAATCCAAGCCAAAATTGCTATTTCCAGGTCTTCTTTGCATCATCGCAATACAAAAATGGTGGGAAACCCAAATGTTTCACACAAACTTTGGAAAAATCAAAGTTATTAGGAACCCTAAGCAATGAAATTAACACAATATCAGATCCAAACACCATGAGTCACTGTTACATTTGTCTATCCGTATTGCAAAATCGCAGTGGTTTTCGTCGAGTGTTTGGGATGCCAGATGAAATTGCGACGACTTTCTCAACCACGACATTTCCATGGCAATCGATTCTATAAGAGACGTCCATTCCTTCCAAATTTAGGTGATAAATTATATCTCCGAAAGAAAGAGAAGCCGGATCAGCTCTGAGGGTAGAAGCTTCTTCATCTTTGCAACTGTCTGAATCAGAAGCATTACCCAACTGTTCACCATTTCTTGTCTCAACATCAGAATCATGAGGTCGATTTCTCTGAGATAGTGACCGAATATCCCATGAAAGCACCTGCTTTATTAAGCTTTGGAGCTCATCTGATGATGCATAGAGCGACTTCTTATCCTGAAATAACGAAAACAATTGCAGGATCACTGAGAAAATGCCAAACTGCATTGATACAATGCAGTTTGATGTAGATGAATGCATAATATGTAAATAGTACAATTTAGGGAAAAATGATGGAGAGTATTAATTATGGAACTAATCTAAGCCATAAGGTCAACCCACGCCACATAAAAAATAACTCAAAAGCAAGCAATCACTAGGCTGAATGAGAATCTAGTCAATGAACTAAAACCACCATTTTTTTTTTCTCGTTTCCTTTTTTTTTCACCGACCCTTTTTTGTCTTTTTACAACCAATATAAAAGGTCTCACAGTGAGGTCTATACTAATCAAGGAGTTCTAAATTCCTGAGCTCCACTTTCACTGAGATATCACCGTGATTACCCCACTCCACTACGCTATGACCCGACCAAATTGGGGTAGCCGCAGTCAGCAAAATGGTTTCAATAAAAATATTCCTACCTCAATTTAAATCCATGTTTTGATTTTTTTTTTTCTTTTTGCATGACATTCTTCTGTAACATTTTCTTCCTCCGGTGCAAAAAATTGTTTTAATTGCAAGATAAAGGCAGAAAACATGCTGCATAGTAAAATGAAATCTTAATTCACATAATTTCGTTTGTGGCAGTCAGTCATGCAGTGTGTGCGTCCCTACACTGGTAAAAATAATAATAAGCAAAATATATACTATCCTATCAAGTAAAAAAAAAAAATGAATAAAAAACGAAATCAGACGTGTCTAATATGTAGAGTATTGAATCACTTACTATCGTAGCCCAACAATCAGCAAGAGTGGAAGGGAAACCCTCAGAGAAGCTAACAGAAGCCACTGCCAACAAATTGTCATCCTATGCACACAAAAATAGAATTCGCCAATAAGAAGGAATTAGTGAAAAGCATTTATGAAAGAGGAAAGTGTGTGTGTGTGTTCGGGTTTAGATCGGGCAACTCTAAACCCAACACAAAACCCACTTTACTCTCAGCAAGCAGCAATTGCATACATATGTTCTTGGGAAAGCAAATGTGACATCTTTACTGTGCACTTATCTCTTTTACATTCGAAAAATTATGTTCAGATTTTCATGGAACAACTAGATTTGACAGCTAATGTTCACACTTCTAAATTAGTTTCTCACCCATAACTTTTGATACAGCAAAAATTTGGCATCTGTAATATAGATTACACAACTAGCCACCTTGGAGTATGAAGTGCAAGAACCATAAAACAATAGCAATGGTTTATAGCTTGTGCATATCAATGCTAATAAAGCTCATGCACGTGACTGAACATCACTTTCTCTCACAAGCGAGAAGTAAAAAATATCACATATGCGGAATTACATTATTTAAAGAAAAATAGAGAAATACCGATACCCACTTCGGCACTTTTGCTCCCTCAACTGCATCACAGTACGGTAGATAAGGTTTGATATCAAGCACGGGCTGCGGGTAAATTCAAACAATTAGTTTGACAATGTGATTTGAATCATCAACATCACACTTAGATGCATATGGTTCAAAGTTGCACCAAATAAACAGAAAGCAAAGAAACCCATAAAGTGAAACTAGTGTGGCTAGTAAATAAAAGCAATGAAAACTTACTGTTGCATCAACCAGATCCACACCAGAAAGAAGAACCATATTTTCTTGTACAGCCTCCACCTAGAGTACACAGAATCTAACTTTAACAAACTGAACATATTCCACTTTTAAGTGACATATATATATATAGAGAGAGAGAGAGAGGAGAGAGAGAGGGGGGGGGGGGGGGNGAGAGAGATACATATATACATTATATATAGGGAAAATTTCACTTAACCCTTCTGAACTTTGAAATTACCCTCCTAAACTTCAAAAACTTTCAATTTAGTGTATCCATCTTTCAAGTTTTTTCAATTTCACCCCTCCATTAGGATTTACCATCCTAACGGAGGGGTGTTAAAATTCTCAAAATACCCCTCCATTTTTTAGGAAAATAAAAAGAAAAAAATTGTAAGGATTTAGGCATGGGTCATGATGATTTAATGGAGTTTACAAAAATACCTATGTCTGAATCTTTGAAAATTTTTATGCATATTTAAAATAAAATAAAAAATGGGAAACTTCACTTATCTCCCCTAAACTTTCGCGGTTTTTGCAGATACCCCCCCAATGTTCAAAAGCTCTCACTTAGGTATATCAAACTTTGGTTTTCTTTCACTTTGCCCCTTCCGTACAGAAAATTCTTCGCAATTCAAATTTTACCCATAACTCCATGACTACACCGTTCCCAAAACAACGCGTAGTTTTGGGGTAAAATTGACATTTTATTAGGATTTTCTGCACGGAATGGGAAAAGTGAGAGAAAATCAAACTTTGATACACCTAAGTGAGAGGTTTTGAACATTAGGGGGGTATCTGCAAAAGTAGCCAAAGTTCAGGGGGAGTAAGTGAAGTTTCCCCATAAAAAAATTTAAAAAATTGGGGTATTTTGAGAATTTTGACAAGATTTAACGGAAAATCCATACGGAATGGTGAAATTGAAAAACGGATAAACTAAATTGAGATTTTTTTAAGTTAAGGGGGTAAATTGCAAAAGCGGAGATAATTCAAGGGGTTAAGTGAAATTTGCCCTTATTTATATTTAATGGGGTGATAATGACAGGATTAAAATCAAAGATAGGTTAGGACCTTATCTGCCTCCATGAGAGTCGCAACTACTAATTTGTAATAAGTGCTTATCTGGAATTCTTGTTACTAGTATTGAAAAAGTGATACAAAAACATGAACAAAATATGCTCTTGACATGGCTGTTAAAACAACCGCAAAATATATTTCTAAAACAGATAAAGGATTGATACAAAGAATAAATTTTTTTGGATTGATAATCATAAAAAGTGGAAGATATTCTAGCCATTTGCATCAATCTCAAACCTCTTGCATACGTACTCCTCCAAATGCACACTAAAATATTAGGTAAAAGTTCATTGGTAGCATATTTGATCAAACAAGTGATTTTCTCACCAATTACAGATCCCATCTACCCCTAACAAACTGAAAAATCCATAATCCCAATTGCTACAGGTAGGGTTATAATTAAAGCGAATTGAACCAAGTATTAAATGTTCAAGCTTTGTTCATTTAATTTTGATTTGAACATGAGCTGAGCTCGAGCTAGATAATTTGTTTAAACTCGGTTCATTTATTTTTGAAATGAACTCAACCTTATACATGAATTGTTCAATTAACTTAATCATTCTTTCTATAAATTCATTTATAGCCCTAACTACGGGAATACAATTTAGTTGACATGTGCTTGTTTGGACAATTTTAGTTAATCAAGTCATTCTTTGATAAAAATCAATATAATCTTTGTAAAAATGTTGCAAGTCAGAATTTCCGCGGGATTTTAAGTCTCTCCTACTTTTAAAAAGTTCAATTCTCCTGTTTTGGACTAAAATTAAGTCACTCACTCTAGGGAAAACTACATGAATATTTGCCTCTTTTTCTCCTTACCTTTGCAACAGTGAGCCCAATAGGGCATGGTCGATGTGGAGATCGTGTAGCAAACACTCCCATCCTTCCACCTTTCAATCTTGGTACTTTCACCTATCCATCAAGTCAACCTTTTAAAGGAGTTAAAGATATACAAGAAACAATTATTAGCATGAGCCATGGTAAACAAAATATTAATTAGCGGTGCCCAATACCTTCGCTTTGAACCGCGATTTAGATGGTTCCTTCCATAACTTCTCCATATTTGTATTTAGGTGAAAGACATATATAATCCAGCAATGAGAATATTCTCCAAGACCCTCAAGGGATGCAGGAGGAACCCGACTAGGATCAAATACCAAACATGCCCTAGCAAGGGGAACAAGTAAAGGTTGCCTGGGTGTTCCATTTCTGCAAGAACAAAAACTGATAGTTAATTTCTTGGATATTAACGAAGCATAGAGATATACATCATTATAAGGTCATGTTCATTAAGCTTTTACCAAACACCAACAACAAACAATAATTTCACAATGAGAAAATGTGCTGCCTCTCATTGAAGAACTGTATCATAAATATCTTAAGCTTGTTGGCAGTAAAGTGAAGACCTAACATGGGACTTTCTATCAGCATGACTGATACTGAATTGCAGCAAACAGAGAGAAAAGTATCAGCAATCCTTATATTTATGGGTGATTAACAATGCGATGACAATTCATTTCCTACATCATTTTTATGATATATATATGACACCTTTCAAATGTTACAATCAACCAGGATAAACCAAGTAGCATATCTACTAAACCAACTTGGAATCTTGATGCAAATCAGTTTACAAATAAACCAGTCATAGTAAAACTGTCATATCTTATGATTATGATATCAGATGAAGGCAAGTTGGGTAGCATTGGAAAGCTGATTCAAAGGGCTATAATTTTGTATTTCATAATTACCAAGTCAAAACGACCAATCAATAGAAGTCTAAAAATCTGATTCAGGAAGTTCGATCAACCTTCATTTGACCTCTGATTAGTCGAGCTTATGACTGATGCCATAGGAGAAAAACCGAGAGTTCAATCAATCATACTTGCGGCTGATGCCACAGGAGAAAAAACCGAAAGTTCAATTGATCTAACTTGGATCTTTAAAAAAGGACAATTTTGTAATTTTACTTCTTAGGGCTGCGGACCTACTCCTATTTAAGCACAATAAGGATGTCCCAGCAGCCTAGTTGATGTTGTTTTCTCAATTTCGTCAATAAGAACACTCTTAAGAGAGTTTTTCTTCAGTTTTCCTATAATTGTTAGAATTTTCTAGGATTTATAGAAGGGTTGTGAATTATTGTGCTTGCAGATTTTGCTTCTCACCACGCCACGCTACATCAACTCTTCTAAAGGTCAACAAGCAATCTACATATATTCAAAGTGTACCAAACAATTCCACAAATTTTCCAATCTCTCACCAACAATTATTCTCTGGTGGTAAAAAGAGCAAAGAACTCACGTAAACTTCTTGTTTCCTAACAATATAATGGTAGTGTGTCTACTTAATACTTATCTTACACCTTAATGGGACAATATGTAATTTTCATTTGAAATGAATATATATTCTTTTAATAGCTGAATGCCATTTTAGACAGAAATTCAAATACCATAAAATGCGATCTCAGGAAAGAACAAAATTATAGAAAAAAGGATAAAACTCTTATAGCTAGAAACGCTTATAAATTATGATGATTGTGAGTACCTCGTTGAGAAGCATGATTGGATGACACCAATAGGTGCCATGGGATAAGAAGACGACTCCACATTGTCAGAATTAGGATGTGCTAGTGCTTTCCTTAATGCCTATAAAAAAGAAATCAGCAAAACACATGACTAAGCCCAACAAATACTTATGATGAGATATAACAGCACAATAAAAAACAGTTCGAGATTGCTGGGTCATCAACAACACAAAGAAAGATAGAAATGTTTAACAAGAAAGAAATGAAATTGTAACTACAAGAATTACATTTCCAATGAGGAAAGCTATAGAATCCTTTAAAAAATAGCTAACAATGATCTCATTTATATGACTTTGGTATTGCCCTATGATAAACAAAAACAAAAATTTCACACTAATACCATCTTGCAAAGCTTCCAGGGGAAGGATGAGACATCATCATCTAGCTTTAACATTGTGTAGATTATCGGTCTCAACAAGTGGGTTTCTCACAAAACGTACTTCGATGAGAATACAAACACAAAAAGAACCCAAAAAAAAAAGAAACATTAGAAACAATCACTATTTTAGTAGAAACAGTAACAAATGCCTTCGCAGTTTTCATTATTCCAATTCCTAAACTCCATGATATCAACCACGAAAATCTAAAGGACGCATAAGCATATTGTACAACAATATTCGTAAAATTCGCAACTTATTCACCTTTAAAAAATAAAACCCACGATCCCATTTCTTCCCTGCCCACAAAACAAAAACACATATGAAAGAGAGAAAGGGAAGAAAAAAAATGGAAACCCACCTAATAATCAATCATTTGGCGCTTTTTTTTTTCTTACATTATTTCTCGGAACAGACAGAATAACAATAAAAGCAAATACTTGGAAAATATAAAAGGGAACAATCAGAAAAATAAAAGAGGTGGTGTGGAAAGAAGAAATGTCGAGTGTGGAGTACCTGCTGAGCCCGAATACGACCTTGCCTCTCGGCAACACACTTGCCCAATGAAGACTTGAGGGATTTCTCGAGCTCTCGTACCTTGGATTCCAAACCCCTCGATTTTCTCCTCCAGAAATAGACTGAGAATCATAAATATAGAAAAATCAGGCAAGCTACAAGTAACACATGCAGGCGCCTGTGTTCGCGTAGAAAGAGAGAAAAAAAGAGTTACGCGAGAGGGCTGTGGAGGCAGAGAGAGCTGCGGCGAGGACTAGGGTTATGGCGGCTGTCAAGCGCTTGCAACCTCCGGTTTGGGAGGCCATGTGATTGGTCTGTCTCTGAGTTGAGTTTCCTTCGTTTGTTTTCTGCAAAATGTTTTGGCTTCCTTTATTCTCAGTGGGTTGTCGCGTGCGACCAAAGTCGTTTGGTATCCGTTTTCGGGACGAGTGACTGAGTGATGAAAGTCAAAGGTATGAGATTAGGGGAAATTAGCTTTTTTCCCTCAAGAATTACCGCGCGCCTACTATTTACTCTTATAAATTATCAATTTTACATTACAATCTCATCGAACTACTATTTTGTTATCAAATATCTCTTACTATCAATCAAATACATTAAATCGAACGATCAATTATACTGTTCATAACACTGTTCAGGATACTATTCATAATTACCGTCATGTTTGGCGTCTTTGATGAACGATAGGAGGTCGTTAATAACGAAATGGTAGTTCATGAGGGGGTGTAATATAAAATTGGTAGTTCATGGAGGCAAATGGTCTGTGCGTGGTAATTCGTGAGGGGAAAAGCTAATTTCCCCAAAGATTGGATGAACACTTGATCCGTTATTTACTCACATTTCAATTAAATATAATATTTCTTAAAAAATAATTATGTATAATATCTTACGTGTTAAATCTCATATATTAAAATATAGTTTAATATTTAAGTATTAATTAAATAATTGTAAATAATTAAATTTATCTATTCATATCAATTTAAGCTTTTTTAACAAATTGTGATTTAACATTTAGGGCATGTTTGAGTGTGCGTTTGATAGGTCTAAAAGTGTATTTAACACTTAAAAAGTTATTTTGAATAAAAAAATACGCATTTAGTAAAAAAAAAATTTGAAAGCGCTTTTAAGGGTTTAAAAAGCTTAAAAATGGCTAAAACACATTTTTGACAAAGCTTAAAAATGAGGCTTTTTGTCAAAAATCGATTTTTTTACTTATAAACTCTATTTCTTAAACACAATTCAAAACAAGTTCTCAGTAGATTATTATATTATTATCATACAGCTAAAATAACGTGGCATTAAAATTTTAATTATTGGGGTGTTGTTACAAGTGTAAATTTAATGGCTTTTTTTTTTTTTTTTTTTTATCACCAGTGGCGGGTTCAATAATCTAAAGGAAAACACTAGCTATGAGGTACATGCATGTATTGAGATATAAGTTCGAATTCTCGTAATAAATAATAGCTCACACGAGCATGATTAGTATTAATCCCCTTGGGAACCCATTAATGTCCCACTATGATTAGTATTAATCCCATTGGGAACCCATTAATGTCCTAGTGGGACTGGTTCAATAGTCTCAAATAAATTTTCATGAAGTCCAAGCATGGGTTCAAATCTTCGCAACGGATAATCAATCACACAAGTATGATTAATATTAGTCACAAAGCTATGATTAACTCAATTAATCTTGAAAAAGCGCCTGCAGTTCTCGCTATCTACGCCTCTTAAGTTCGACCATGATAACGTACTGTGGCACTTATAAAATAGCCACAATCGGTTGCCTTCTCTCCTGACCTTTTTGCTAAAAATAAAAAAATAAAAGGCTAATTTTTAAAGCTAGACGATTGTATTCCAATATAATAAATAGCATTATTTGTGCAACTATACCGTACCGCCCATTGGACTGTGATATTGGTCCCAAGGGCGTGAGGGGAACAGTCCCTCACGCCCTCACTTTTTAATATATTAGATTATTATTTTAATATATAATAAATTATATATTAAAATAATAATCTAATATTAAATTATATATTTAAATAATAATCTAATATATTAAAAAGTGAGGGCGTGAGGGACTGTTTCCCTCACGCCCTCGGGACAAATATCACCACCGATTGCGAATGAATAAATAAAAAATATGAGAAGCCAATACCTCTGATATTAGCACAAAAATACTTTAAAAAAATAAAATAAAAGTTACAACTCTAAGAAAACACATGGAAATTGTAAAGTAATGCTACAAGTCTTTCTTGTGTCACTTTTGTATCGCTCTAAAATTAATGTGATTCTTAAAATCACCATTGGACTTATGATTTATCATTATTGAATTTTAATCAAATAGTAATTTTAAGAGCCACATCATTATTAAAGGAACACAAGAGTAACATAAGAGAGACTTCTATAATTATTTGAAATTGCAAGGAATATATGAAGGAATAGTACCCAACAAAAACCATGGGCAGCAGCCCATTTTGGCTAGAGACTAGAGAGTACCTTTCATATTAGCTTTCCTTCCAACTTTGTATTTATATTTTCTAGTGTAGGTTGATTTACGTTTATAATAAATATAAACCAGTCATATATATTTATTCTATCTCTAACAATCATATATTTGAAAATTTATTATTTCCTATCAATCATATTTAAAGAAGAAGAAAAAGAAAAAGAAAAAAAAACATTTTGCTGTAGTACAAAAATATACAAATAAGGATGTAGAGCGTGCATTCAAAGTGTTGTAAACATGATTTGCGATTGTGCGTCAATCTGCACATCTTAGAGCTTAAAAATATTATGAAAACATGCATAATTCTCCATAACATAATTGTTGAAAATGAAGAAGATCAGCAAGATATGGTTTTTTTTTCTTTTTTTTTTTTTCTTTTTTTTACATGTCCACACAAGGGAAAGGAGATTCGAATTACTGACCTCCGTTTTATTAGGCGTAGTTTATAGCCGATTGAGCTATCTCTTAGGACATCAACAAGATAAGTTAGACTTCAATTATGAACAACTCAATGAAAATCCTCTTGAATGAGTGTCATATTTTTCACTCTTTTATTTATTTATTATTATTATATTGTACTTATATGAAGAAAGAAAGAAATAATAAGCAACTAAATATTTATCTAGGCAAATGTTACTATTCACCGCACCATTTTATACATTTTACCTAGTTTTCTAGCTAATCTTGAGGGGGAAAAGTAACTATATATTATGAAGCTTTGACCTAATCCATTCAAGATGCTTTTAGGGTGCGTTTATGATTGCAATTTTATAAAAAAAAATATATATGTTATTTTAAATCAAATCATATAAAATAAATTATTTGAAATTGCGTTTAAAAAAATTACAATTTCTCTACGTTTTCAAATCTCAGGCGAGGTTTCTTTCTAAAAAAAGTTAATTTTAAATACTAAGCTGTCATTTTGTCAAACGCTTAATTACATTTTCAAATCATTAACTTTTAATCGTACTTTTAAAATGTTCACCAAATTGAAGAATTTCTTCTCTTTGCAGCTCTTATTGGATAATTCTCTGGAGAAGGGGGGGGAAGAGATTGGACAACCTCCGCCCTCCGGTGCTCAAATTCCAGCCGTTGAGAGTTCTTTTTTGTCGCCTTCCATTTTTGGGCAAACTCCCGAATAAATGCCAAATAAAAAAGTGGATATAATTATTAATGATTATCTTTGATATTTTGAAGGATCAGTTTCATTATTCTATTTCAAAATGATTATTGCATTGTTTTATTTACTTTATGAATTGAACTTTGGGTAGGAGACCCCTTAAAATACCACTTTTACAACACTCAATCCTTAAATGACACCTCAGCATAAACTAAAAAAAATGCATCAAAATAACATAAATCCTAATGCACTGGATTGCTTTGAGCCTTGAGGAAGAAAAAAAAAAAAAAAAACATGAAAGAACTGGCCTACAAAGGCCAAGCAGACCCCTTCGTGAACCGTGGGTTTCGCTGTGGGTGGGTTTCGCCATTGGTCATCTCTCTCCAGCGCCAGTTTCCGACATTTAGGACGATAAAATTATAAGGATTAACTTTCTACCTCTAGGTTTTAGATTTGAATCAAAAAACGTATTTTGAGGGATTAGAAACTAGTTTTGAGGCATTAGCAACGGGTTTTGGGGCAGTAGCAACGGGTTTTGGGGCATTAGAATCGAATTTTGAAGCAGATTTCGGAAGGTCACGGCAAGTTTTGAGTTGGGTCGCGGTGGGTCACTGCCGGCGAGACCCAGGCTAGTCGGCCGGCGTGCTCGCCTGACCCACGGCCGGAGTGGGTCTGGCCAGACCCACGGCCAGTCTACTTTTTTTTTTTTTGGGAAACTTCACTTATCCCTCATGAACTTTGGCCACTTTTACAAATACCCCTCTAATGTTCAAAACCTCTCACTCACTTAGATGTATCAAACTTTGGTTTTCTATCACTTTACCCCTTTCATACAAAAAATCCTAACATAATGCCAATTTTACCCAAAAACTACGCGTCGTTTTGGAAACAGTGTAGTTTTGGAGTTAGAGGTAAAATTGGCATTACGAAGGATTTTCTGTACGGAATGAGCAAAGTGAGAAAAAATCAAAGTTTGATATACCTAAATGAGAGCTTTTGAACATTGGAGGGGTATTTGCAAAAACCGCGAAAGTTCACAGGGGTAAGTGAAGTTTTCCCTTTTCTTTTTTAGTCTGCTGGGTCTGCTTGCAAGGGTATTTTTGGTATTATATTTATTTTGATTTGGTGTGTTTGTGCTCATTTTTATTTTTTGTATTTCTCTTAAAGTGATGATGTGGCACTTGATAAGTGGGTGCTGTAAAAGGAGTGATTTGCAGTGTAGCCTGACAATAGGGGCTCTCTTATTTTATAATTTTATTTCTTCTGTTGCTCTCAGAGCTGATTTTCGCAGCACCTGCTGGCACATCTTTCTCTCTCTATCTGTCTGTCTTGCACACTTCCTTCTCTCGGCCAAGCCATGGCGCCTGACAGGTTACAGCCTTTTCAACATATTTATGCTATAAACGTTACTAAATGGATAAGTTAATGTTCAATTATTGCTCTTTTGTCCACTTCTGTGCGGCTGACTTGCTCAACAACTACATTTATGTATCTGTATACGGAAAAACAAAGAAGAAAAAAAAACAAAAGAATAAATTTCTCAGATGAAACCCATTTGATGAAGATTGGGATGTACAAATCAATGGGAAGAAGCATTTTGTTGCTTGTTTTGTTGTCGTTTTTGTTACTGCTGTTTACAGTCCCCAATGTGTATGATTTGCGTGACCCATTATCTGGAATTTCGAGCAGCTTCAGTTCCACCCCTCTCTTCTTCAGATTCAATCTCATATTGCTCACCCTCCACCATTTCCTTCATTCTTTTCAAGCCCGTCTCACCAGGTGGTCTATTTTTTGTCTGTGGTCTATTTCTTGTATGTGGTCTACTTGTTTGATTGAAGTTGATGCATTGTGATAATCCCCAATGATTAAAAAAAAAATAACAACAAAGACATAAGCGAGTTGCAATCCGGCATTGAATAAACTTGGCTTGTATCAATTTCTTCTTTCAAAATACCCCACCATGTGTTTGTGTGTGTGCTGTACTGACATAATATCAGCCCTCTGATCATAGCTAAACATCTGCTGAACACTTATGCAGGAAATTTGTTATATCTGCAGAGACAGAATCTGTAAATTCATTTCCTAAGAGTTTAAATATGAGAAACGATTTTTACTTTGAAGGACCATTAATAGAGGAGTTCACATTTCCTGCAAATTCTGCTCCCTTCAATAGCTGTCATGCTTCTACAATTGTTGAGGTTATGCGGGACAAAAGCATTTGCATTTTCATTTTTTACTTGATACTTTGTAATGTTTGCTTCTTTGATGGAAATGGACTAGATTGTAGTAGTTTCTTTGTGGTTTTTGTAGGTCAAGAAAGATATATTTTTGGTTGCGTATTTTGGGGGTGCGTTAGAGGGAGCACCTGATGTAAAAATTTGGTTGCAGCGCTACGAGGTAACTACATATTAGTTTAGCAGCTCATGAACAAAGTATTTCTTAAATGGTTCCTTTGTGAACTTATATAGGAGGATGGGATGTACAGTTTCTGCTCATCTAAGAATGCTCATTAATCATTATTATCCAAGTTGAAGCTATAATTTGTAGTTTCTGGAATGATAGAATGGTGGCATATGCTGCTTGTGAGTTTTGATTTGTCTTCTAATTCTTGTCTCTCTGCCTAGCTTTGAACTTTTAAACAGGGGTTGCTTTTTCTCTACCCCCCCCCGCCCCCTTTTTTTTTGTTAAAACAAACAAAGGAAAAACCCTTAATTCCAAAAATCCAATATCCACGGTATGTTGAACCAAAACCTCTACCTTCACAATAAGAAGCATCACAAGCCCACAAGGCACCAGTACAAATGATTGTTTAAGCTAGCATTTATTGGAAGATATTTTCGACTCAACATACTCCTCATCTCTGTGTTTATGCTATCTTAGAGTATTCCCAATGGAGAAGCCAAATGACTCTTTTTTATCTAAAATATCTTCTTAAATTTGTAAAATACACCATGCATTGGAGAAGCGAAAAAAAGAAGTAAAATAGATATTTTATTAAATGAGCTAAAAAAAAAGCTACATGTAATAGTACTATTCAAATAGCTATTTCATTTTTTTATTGTTTCTCTCACCTATTTTCTCTTTTCCCAAAATTTTCTCCTGCTATTTCTCTTTCACATCTCCCTTTTTTCAAAATTTTCTCCTACTATTTCTCTCTACACATCTCTTTTTTCCTAAAAGTTGAAAAATAGGATATTTAGGAAAAATACAATCCTTATAAAAAATAAAAAAAATAATAATATTTAATTGATATAGATAAAAATATAACTAATCGGATGTAGGAGGCATGTAAAATTCATTAGTTAAAGTAGATAAAGTGAGTTTTGATGAGTTATTTTGTATAAAAATTTGGCTCCTCCATTGGGAATGTTCTTAAATGTTTTTTAAACATATGAATACTTTCAAATGAGTTCACCCATTCATTTCAATTTCCTTGAGTAACATATTATTTTTAACTTGCTTGGTATATTCCTAATTGGATATTTAGATGGTTGCCTAACTCAATGAATGGAAATTTTCTGGGCAGAATGGTTGTTGGCAGTCACCCATTGTTGTTGATGAACAACCAGATGTTCCTATGTGGAACCCGGTGTTATTTAAACTTCCATCAGGCGAGCTGCTGCTCTTCTATAAAATAGGCCAAGAGGTTCAAAAGTAATGCAATTTTCTGACTAAATTATAATGCTGTTTTCTTCTCTCCTTGATAGATTCGTAGCAGAATCCAATTAATAGTTGTTCATTCACTAATATTTGCTTTTATCTATAAATCCCTTTTCTATTCTAATTAAATAATGTTCTTTTCTATAATATGTTTTAGGTTAACCTGTAATGATTTTCTCATGTACCTTATCTGCAACTATGTTGATTTAATGGCTGGAATTTAGTATACTCATAACTTCGTAGTCTATAAATTTTGGAATAAATGCCATTTTTTCTTTCTTTTAGGAGTAAGGTCCACAAATGGTTGAGGAGTTGCATTTCAATTATAAAAGTATGTCAATAGTAAAAGTGTCTGAGTTTAACATTCTGTTTTCGGTTATCGATATATGTTCTATGTTGTTATTGCACTCTTGATTTACCTAGCACTCTTCAGAAATGTGAACTTAATTAATAACTACTCACACTTTTCATATTTTAGATTTATGATGATAACTATGCTAATTTTTGGCTTAATGAATTACTTATCAAAAAAAAATTTTGGCTTAATGAATTTAAGATGGAGCGGATGCATGAAGCGGTCATATGATAAAGGTATTACTTGGACAGAAAGAGAACAACTTCCTCCTGGTATATTAGGTCCAATAAAGAATAAGGTATAACTTGAATTTGTTATAATGTATATTCATATAAGTCATATAGTCTGGAACTACTCATTTACTCAAAAGCTGCTTTTGCCATATGTACTGCTTGATTTCCTTAGCCTATCTTGCTGGAAAATGGGCTCTTGCTCTGTGGATCCTCTGTTGAAAGTTGGAATTCTTGGGGGGCATGGATGGAGGTTGTAGCAACAACTCAACTACATTGAACATCTGAAGTGCTTTGATATTTGGAAAGGGTTGACGTGCTTTTTGTTTCCCATGGAACAGATTACAGCAGATTCGGGTCGGTCATGGAGAAAGTATGGCCCAATCTATGTACAAAATGAATCTCTCAGTGTGATTCAACCAGTTCCTTATCAGACTGCAAAAGGGACCTTGCGTGTTTTACTCCGATCCTTTGATAATATTGGTAAAGTTTGTATGTCGGAATCCCGTGATGATGGGAAGAACTGGGATGACGCAAAACCTACTGAACTCCCCAATCCAAACTCAGGTTAATGGCTAAATTATGTTTCTTACATCAAATGAGTGGGATGAGTGGGTAAATGAACATCTAATTTTAATGAATGTATTTACCTGGACTTTAGAAATTGATTCCATCTTGGTTTTGATGGCTTTTAAATAAGTTTCACTCCACTATTTGATCAATTGGATAATTAGTAACATACCATTTATTGTTTTATAAACAATTTTGGTCTCACTTTTTGTTTAATTTCAGAGAACAAATTGAATGACCTTAATTCGAGGCATTATTTGACCGTTTCTCTTCTTTCCATTTCATGTTGTGTCTGATCTTAACTTCAAATTTCAATTTACCAGGTATTGATGGGGTCAAATTGAGAGATGGCCGTCTCTTACTTGCTTATAATACAATCTCAAGGGGTGTACTTAAAGTTGCACTCTCTGCGGATGATGGTGACTCATGGCATGATGTTTTGACATTGGAGGAGAATTTGGAAATGGAATTCTCATATCCTGCTGTTATCCAGGCTAGTGATGGGTCTGTGCACATCACCTACACATATAATAGGACACAGATTAAGGTAACGACTTAATTTCTGATGTGGAAGATGCTTTCTGATAACCAAGACTCTTTTTAATGATAAATTGTTTGTAAATGCTCTTTTCCTTTCTCTTCACTCCATTACTTAAACGGTCAACCATCTTTTGTTCTGGCGAACATTGCTTTGCAGGAGATTTAATCTCTTCTAGTCTTTTCTGTTTTGGCAGCATGTAGTCCTTAAATGAAGCTGATGCAATGTCACATGGGCAAAGAGAACTAGAAAGGTCGACTTCTCTCAAAATGTATTATGCAGCTTTATGAATTGGCGGTTTACAAATTACATCAGAGATGCCACAGGTTCTGAGATACATGCTTAAAATATGTACAAATCACTGGGTTGTAATATATTTTTTCCTAAGAAACAATGTGATTTATATGAACCATTTCTCAATTCAATCTCATCATAGCAAAGTCGGTGTCTTTCATGCAGACGGCCTTTTCTTGGACAAAGTGACAATCTACTTCAATGTGTTTCGTCTAGGCATGAAAAACTGGATTAGAAGCAAGAGAATTAGCCCTAACATTGTCACACCATAATTTTCGCAGAGAGACAAGTTTAACATGAAGATCATTGAAGTAGCGGAGGGAAAGGATAAACGAAGAGAAGTTCGGGGCATTCAATTATATAAAATAAGCACGCTATCAAATATCTTTGAAAAAAAAGAAGGAACACTCGACAATTTCACTATATTCAAATTTCATTCTTCAAAATTGATTTTGTAATACATCCGTTTGTCTTTTTGGAACATCAACTAAGGCAACGAGAGATAAAAAACTAAATTTAAAAGACAAGCAACTTCTTTTAAGAAGGAAACGTTTACCCGACATGGTAATAGTACTAGGGGTGAAAATGAGTAATTCTAAAAGTCTCTATTATGTTCCTTTAAGAATGATGTGGCTATTATAATCACCATTTGATCAAAATTCAATAATGATTAACCACAAGCTCAATAGTGATTGTAATAGTCACATCATTGTTGGAAGGACTCAAAAAGGACACAAAAGAAACTTGTAGCACTACTCGATGAAAATGCATATAGTTATTAACTACCCGCTCTATGTAATAACCACTAACTGCACATTGTCATGTAATTCAAGGTTGTGACCAAGTGAGACTGGTTAGGTTAGATGTAGTATATCCGTGACCAGGTTTGACCATTTGCTTAGCAATGTCAATGTCTTATGGGCCTACTCGTCTTTGGCACTATGGTGCACAAAATGACAAAATGCTCCATATAATTAAAAATTAAAAATTCTGTTAAACAGTGTAAGATAAATAAAATATATTTAAAAAAAAGGTAGAAGATGAGGAGAAAGAGGGAGTAGTTGAGAAAACTGAAAAGAAAAGAGTGTGCCAACGGCCAACTGCCAACAAATAGATTGGCTTTGAAATTACAAATGTTTTTCATATAATTGTCAAACAAGTTGCTGTTTGTTTTCAATATTAGTATGAAGAAAAATAAATAACAAGTCCAGCACCAGAATAATACCCGTTGTTTCAAAACAGTTTTATTAATGAAAGTGGTTAGCACTAATCAAATCAAATCAAAGTGGTTAGAGATTTGTTAACTAATAGTCTTTCTATGCCCTATTTCACAACACTTTCTTTAATCAAAGTAGTTAGAGATGTGTTTTACCAATTAATAGTGGATTTGGGGGGAAATTTTTTTTTTGGTTCCTCGGCCACCCCCGTGTTTTTAATTTTTTTTCTTAAAAGTATATATATATGTGCCTAAATATTAATTAGGCTTGCCCTATACCAAAACAAAAAAGGCATGTTCATATAGCCCAAATGGGGAACAGCCCAAAAGGCCGAAGTGAGTGAAAGGGAAGAGTCTTGAAGAAAGATAACAGATATTACAAAAACTAATGGATCTTGACTATTTTATTTTGAGTGAACCGTGAAGAAAAGTGTATATATAACTATATAAGTTGTCCTAATCTCTCTCTCTCTCTCTTTCTTTTTTTTTTTTTTAATTTTTTTAAAATTTTTTTAATCTCATAAACTCCTATAATCCCACATCGGTGGGCCAAACCTTTGACCTATTTCTTGCATCTTCTATTTATGGGCCAATTGTAATCAAATATTGGAATTATAATTAAATTAAGGGGATTTGATTACTATACTTGTATTTAGACATTATCTTATAAATAATGACCTTTATATTATAGACAAATTAAGTTAATGAACTCAATGCAACTCTTGGGAGTATTCCGAGTGGTGGACGTAATTGTCTAATACCGAGCCACCCATAAATTCTTTGTATTCTTTTTCTTTCTTGCTTCCGCTCATATTTTCGCATAATTATTATTACAACATAAAGAAAACAAAAACTACTAAGTTACGAAAAATAAATTATTAATAAAACTTGAAAGAAAAAGAAACTTTCCAGCCTCCTAGTGTGAGGTCCCGTCCACATAGGATAGGACGGCTCCATAGTCCATATATATATATATATATATATATGCCATACAAGGCCCATTTCACAACTGGGAAATCTCATATTTTGTTTTTCTAAAATGTCCTGGAAAATGTGTACGCACATATTGAGATTTACAGTAATTATATATATATATATGTTCAAATTGTTAATAATTTAAATAAATAATATAAAAAATTATATAAAATATTTATATTTAAATAAATTTTAAATTATCCGATCACCGACTTAAATTCATGCAAGAGAATTAGAGGTACCTTATTATCTTGTCGCAATGTGTGAAGTCGATGCACATAATTCACAACCGTGATTTAATTTCTCCCCAATCATTTCTTGCAAAAACTGATGCAACATTTAGAATTGAACCCTAACTGATGGATGAAATCAGGCACCATTTTCGGAAGTTGCCTGTGGTGTTGCTGGCCATACCAACTTTCACTTTCTGCATTAAATGTGACTGCCTTTCTCTCTGTTTTATGCGAAAAACTTTCCGACCCATTTAATGTGGAAAGGGAGAAAGTATCGAGGGAATTATTTTGGGAAGGGAAAGCATTCCAAAGCCCATCAATCCGGATTTGAATTTTCTCATATTAACCTGCTTTCAATGGCTAGTTTTACTTAAAGATTATATCAATTATGTTAAGATTCTTGTATTTGATATGGGTTAAGTATAATATTATCTATGCGTATATAAGTTTTTGAACACTCTCTTTTCTTAAGTCTTTTTTAAGAAGGTAAGTTTAACTCAAAGTTTATATTATTTTGTATCAAAGACAAAAATCACATCACGGATGAGTGAAGTTATTAAAAAAATTATATATATAAGCAGGTCAATATTAATAGAGTAAACTGTCGTGAATATTGGCCGCTGAAGCGTAAACTATTCTAATATTTGGAGCTAGTTTCCATTGTATTTAGCATTACTATTCAAATTATTAACAATTTGAATAGAAAAATGCAAATTGCAGTAGCCGTAGCAGAGAGAAACATAAGAAAAAAGTGTTAAGAACATATAATATTATATGTTGTCTCCCTCACTTTCTCTCTCCCTTGAATCCCGAGCAGAACTTTGTTGGTGCACTTTAAAGGTGTTCAAAAGGAAAGATTAGTAGTTGTTGACAAATGTTGTTGTTTTGTGAGCAGAAGTAGTTGATAGATGTGCCACTGCTTTCACTCCTTCCTGACATGAAAGTTTCTGGGCAACATTCAGGTCTTTGGCTACAGTTTGCAGGCGCATGTTTGAACTTTCATTTGCCTTTTTCCTTCTCTTTCTCTCCCTCCCACACACAAAAAAGAAATCTAAGTGCTGGATTTTTTTGGTCCCTTTGCCTTCTTACATGTCCTTTTACTTGGGGGGAGATAACTCTAGGAATCGGTTCTGTGTATTTGCAGGCTTTTCTACACTTTTTACATATGCTCTGTGACATCATTGTCTTCACAGCATTTGTTTTTCCTTTTAAAACTCCCTCAGAATCAGAATCTCTCTCAGTCATTTATTTCCATCCTGGAACAAAAGAAAATTTGAAGAGGCTAAGACCCTCATACCCCTCCTGCTCAACTATAGTACTCAAGTTTTGAACGTCTTTCGACAAGTGTTTGTGGCTTCTTAAAGTAACAATGAAAATCATTATCAAATAAAAATATACTAATTAAAATTTAACAATAATTTTCATTGTCGCGTCGAGGTAACTAAAAATATACGTAACAACAATTCTCATGTAACGTTTTTCAATTTTAAAAAGTTGCAATTAATTATCTCTCAAAACTTCCTAACCCTTTTACTTAGACGCTTCTAATAATATATAACACATTCAAAATGGAAATATTTTGAAAATTAACAGAATGGCAATGCATATGCATTTTGAAGAGCTAGCCACCATCAATATATATCTCTCATGAGCCATGATTATATATTAGTATGGAGGGATTTTGGTATCTATCTGTTAATAATTAAGCACATCGATCATTATCATCATCATAATCATAGAATTTTATTATTTCTGTTTAATTTCATAAAGTCAAATGGCAATAGAAGAATATTAAGAAAGATTTGGATTCACTTAGGACCACTCTTGAAGATGACAGTCCAACCAAGAACCAGATTAATTAGTTTACATTGTTCTCTTTGTCATTCTAAAAGGTTTTCCAAAGTCTTCTTTATTAGATCCCATTCAACAAAGTTAGGTTTGTCTTCTACCTCTACATTTGAAATATTTTGTCACAATTACATACCCTTCCTTCACTTTCTAACACATTGCAAAGATAGGGCTTGATTAGATTTATGGGGGAAAAAAAAATTAGCCATCTTTTAGTCCATGAATTAATCGGCAATATTGCTAATTTGTTGACGCTTTTTTCCTTCTCCTTTTTGTTTTTTCATTTTAAAACAAAAACATTATTACTCTCAAAATTATTTTTACTTTTATAACATTTTTTTTTTAATAAAAACTAAAAATACCCTCCAAAAGGCAACATTAACATTTGGTATGAATTTCCTTTTCAAATAAGTGCTTTAATTGTTGTGTTTCTCGATATGCCTATTGTTGACTATATGCCACCTAATAGTTTAATGTATTTAATAGGTTGGGGATAAGGATAGTGATGACCAAATATATATGCATATTTATGGATGGAGTTGAAGTGGGGTTGTATCCTTCAAATTAATTATACTCTATGCATTGATACCGTTTAAGACTTTACATGCCTAAATTGGGTGGTAATGAATTGATATGGCCATATTTAATATATATTGAATAGCAAACAGATTTGTGCAGTGAGAATTTAGGAACGTGGCTTGAATACAATCTTTTGTTAATGAAAAATAGCTTGGAGTAATACAACTTTTAATACTAAATCAAGAATATAAGGAGGGGTGGTTTGAACTCGTTCAACCAAGAGAGTAAGCGCTTCCCTCGCTAGCAAATACTAAGAGGGGTTTTCTATCTCTAGTAAATAATAAAGCCGTCAACCGCTCCAAGGCCTTTGCAACAATCGGATCAATGATATATATGGTTTGAGAGCACTCAAAGTCGCCAACACATCTCGATCTTTCTTTGGGCCTTTCATTAGCTTATTTTTAAAAATACAAATTCTAAATTTTGTAAAGGGTTTATTATCCACAGAATATCATATATATATAAATTAATTAACTAGTTAGGTCTCAAAAAAGCACTTTTAAAAAATTCAAAACATCAACAACGTTAGTTAAGGCCCACGAGGTGTCTCACGTAGGATGTCTTCCTTTTCCTTTTCAAATATTGTTAATGTGTATAGAAAGCCAAAAGGGTGAGCAGTGATTCATAGAAACCTTTTGTTAATTTCTTCATCAAAAGTTGAACGCTTGTGTGTAAAGTAGGTTGTCAAACCCAAATTTTTCACACAATTGGTGGAGGAAAAAAGTAGCTTTTCAGCTGCCTCCTCCTCTCAATTCTTATCTAAGTGGGATTTTCTATTGTTAGTAACTTAAGGATTCCAAGAACTCCAGAAAGTTAAAAAGGAAGTAGATGCCATGTTCGTTCAACCAAAAGCTTTTGTGGGGGGTGGTGGGGATTTTAGCATCTTCCCCTTGTCCCTTTCTTTTTTCCTTTCTTTTCTTTTCTTTTCTATGATCATAAATGAAAATAAAAATATTTCAAGTCTGTCTTTGATATGGGGCGGTGCCTCCAAAATAACATCATTAATCACTCTCCTTTATTAATTGGTGGAATCATGTTTTAACTCTTATATATAGTTGTGTATATATATATATATATATAATATATGAAGAAATTTATGAACATCTATGAGGAAACAGTACCCACCCATAATAAATTTATCTTTAGAAGAAATCATTAATTTATTTGTTTGGTCGGAGTATGATTGAACATCATGTTGAAACTTTTTCTCCTTTTTTTTTTCTTCTGATAATAAAATTATTCTACTGTAAAAATGGGGAACCAGTGGTCGTCTTTTGCTTGATTGGTGCTCCTCCTGCGGAATTCATCCCACCAAAAAGCAACACCACTTTCCTTTATTCTAGACTAGAAAATAAAAGAAAAGGAGAGGGGGAGGGGGGTAGGAGAGGCTTAAAAGTCTACTTGCTTTGAGTGCAAGAAGCTACCAAAACTTTTTAGACGAGATGGCTCTCAATTCCCCCAGCTAGCTGTGAGTGATTGTTGTCATGTGTTTGCTTAAAGTTTGACCTTGATGACATGATTTTTAACATTTTTTCTTTTTCTTTTATATATTTGTGACAAAAGCTAGGTGGGGTTTGGCTTGCACTAGTGAAAAGAATATGGGCCCTTTTTTCCTTTCTCATTATATTCCATCAATTAAGCTTCTGGCGGAAAGTTTCCTTCTCTCTATCTCCATTTGAAAGTGGGAAAAGGTGGCCTTTTTGAGTCTCTAATGGGGTCAAATAAATTGCTCCTTAAGAAATTACATATGGAAAACGAGAGACCCTTATGAGCTGGGGTCATTAATTGGTTCATCTAGCAATCCTTGCTTGGATTAGAACTAATAATTTTTTACATGAAATTAGTAGATTAGGGTTAAAGAATTTGACTTGTTTCTTATATGATTCTTTCGTCTGGGATAAAAAAATGTGATTTTTTTTTTTTTAATTTTAATTATGGATCCTCTATTATTGGTGGGGGGTGTGGAGGGACTTTAAAGGGCAGGGGGTATAATGGGGAAAAAGCTTTTCCCTTCCTAAGGAACCAACTACAAAGCAACACCTTTTGATAATGATGAAAAGGTGAACAAAGCAACACCTTTTGATAACGATACAAAGGTAAATTAATCTATCTATAATTCTATAGAGAGAGAGAGAGAGAGAGAGAGAGAATTGAGATTTTCAAACAGAGGGGGGAAGAAGTAGAATGATGGAAAGAGATCTAAGGCTAAGGGTTGGTGCAAAAAGTGGGAGAAAGACTTTTTAGGGTTGATGAGGTCACGTAGGGCTTTTTATAAGTGGAAGCCATTATTAGGGTATCATGCTGAAGATGTGGGATTTTGCTAGAGACAAAAGAGATCAGCTTCTTCAATAAAATTTCATATTTTTCCACCCCCATAAAATATATAAGAGATATTTTTATACCAAATTTGCAAATTAACGATCCACATCCACCTCCTATTGGTTAAGGATCGATTTTCCACATTTAAAATGAAATTGATAGTTAAGGTTTAAAGTTGGAAATTGATGTTCACCCGCCTTTTAAAAAAATTAAACTATGTAGAATCATGTATGTAACACTTTGATCTTATATTGATCGAGAAGATGGGTAACCCACGTAGAGAGTGTACATGTGGTAATTGGTATATAAGAGATGTTTATGGGTATTAAGTTCCACAATGTTTAATGACTAATGCTTAGGGAACAACACTTTTTTCCGATGAATTCCGGTGCTTTGTCGTACTTTTTTTGCTTAATTACTAGGTAAAATTGGGATTTATAAAATATTATAAGAAAAACTCCAAATTGAATAATCCTTTTGAGGTCATAGCACAAGTGTGTCTAATACTTTTTCTTGAGTCATTACAAACCATTAGATACACTAATTTTTCTTGAGTCCAAATTGAATATTAGATACACTAACATTGATCGAGAAGATGGGTAACCCACGTAGAGAGTGTACATGTGGTAATTGGTATATAAAAGATGTTTATGGGTACTAAGTTTTACATTACTTAATGGCTAATGCTTTGGGAACAACACTTTTTTCCGATGAATTCCGGTGCTTTGTAGTACTTTTCTTGCTTAATTACTAGGTAAAATTGGGACTTATAAAAGATTCTAAAAAAAACTCCAAATTGAATAATCCTTCTGAGGTCATAGCACAAGTGTGACTAATACTTTTTCTTGAGTTGTTATAAACCGTTAGATACACTAATTTTACTTCCAAATCATGAAATTTGGTTCTATTCTCCTCCATAGAAATGCTTATTGTGGGTAAGGGAAGGAAGGCTATCCTCCATGTAGTAACCTTACAAAAAAGAACTCCAAATTCTAAATTCTATTGTTGCTTAGAGACTAGCCTACTAAACTAATTCTAAATGATATCAAGCCATATCTAAGCTAGCAAGAAGCATAGATGCTATATATACTTGTAACACTCCACTCCAATGATACACAATATTGTCCGTTTTTGGCTCCCCCAAACCAGACTTCTCAGGAGGTCACCTATTCTGGTATTACTCTCACAGAAGTACGCTTAATTGCGAAGTTCTGATGGAATCATAACCATCACGACTTTAAAACACGTTGTTGTCATTAAGGGTGTAAGTATACGTATAAGCACATCCCCATCTCCATACCCAGGCGATGTAGGACGTCATAATCACCCCCTCTTAGGATCTAGCGTCCTTGCTAACAACCCTCATGGGATTAGCCCATTATTGGCGTCCCAGTGAGTGCCCGCTAGCAACCCCCTCATGGGCTTGTGCACGCTCCCCTCATCTCAGGCTGGGTAATGGCTCTGATATCATTTGTAACACCCCACTCCAATGACACACAATATTGTTCGCTTTTGGCTCCCCCGAACCAGACTTCACAAAAGGTCGCCCATCTTGGTACTACTCTCGCAGAAGCACGCTTAACTGCAGAGTTATGATGGGATCATAACCATCATGACTTTAAAACGGGTTATTGCCGTTAAAAGTGTAAGTATACATATAAACACATCCCCATCTTCATATCCAGGCGATGTTGGACGCCACAATACTTGTCTATTTGAGCTTCTACAAGAAACAATCGAAACATGAAGCTCTCTTCGGTCAACGTACAAGATAAAAGCGACGGTCATGATGCTAGATGTCCCGACCCGTTCAGATCACCATTGCTGGTCGTGATGAACCATGTCCTGACCCGCCATGATCGTCATTGCACCAGCATATATACCTCTTTGAATAAGAAAACACCAGTTTGAAATCTCATAGCTGCATCTACCTTGGATAAAAATTGACCTAATAATTTACCATTGGGTTTTTTTTTTTTTTTGACATGTCCACGCAAGGGTATGGGGAGGGGGGATTCGAACTTGTGACCACTGCTTCATAAGGCGTGGTTCACAGCCGATTGAGCTATCTCTTGAGGACAATTTACCATTGGGTTAAGTGAGAATGATAATCTCTTTTAGGAAAAAATAAAAAAAAAAATTTGATATCACTGATATTTTTATTTCGCGACCATCATTTTATGGGTTCTAATCTCAATTATCAAAATATCTTTATTTGGTGGACATCATATTATGATATTATGATCTTTAATTTTTGTTATGGAGGATCTCTAGGCTCTAAAAAATTCTCTCAATTCCATTTTTTTTTCTTCTACAATCTTATTGACTTGAGTATTGGAAACTTTCTTTGTAACACCTCGAAAATAAAATTAATTTAAAAATACACGTGATTTCAAAATAAAATATAGAAAATGATCAATTTGTAATTTAAAAAAGACAAAAAGAAAGGGAAGATCGATCCCCTCACTTAGATGATCGATCCTAGAGGGTGGATCGATCCCCTCATTTAAAGGAGTGATCTTGGTGCGAGAGGAACTCGTTTTTCAACGCCAAAAAATCCTAGAAACTCTACTCATAGCCCTTTTAAAACCCTAGAGAAACCTACTAGTCCAAAACCATAGATTTTTGGCAGTCCCAGATGAAGAAATTGTTCTTTTTTGGCCCTTTTCTCAAGGTATAACCTATACGTATCTGAAACTTCATTCTGACTAATTCTGAGGATATACAAGCCCTTGTCAAATAGTTTTTCACAAGTGCACCTCGATTAATTCAATGAGTGAACCCCCAGTCTGATGGCACCAATAAGTAGTTTGTACTCAGTGGGTTTTGAACCTTAAACCTTGAGTAGCATACTCAAAGTCCCAAGCTATCCAACCACTGAACCAACCCTGTGGGGTTGTTTTCCTATAATTTTTCTTATACATGATTTTGACTGTGTAACACATATTTTTAGGATTAGATGGGTTGTTTTTGAAAGAAGAAGTAATATTTTATATAAGGACGATGCGGCCTTGGCGGACTAGGGTTTCAGCGAGGAATTGCCTCATGTTGCTAAAGCCGATGATGGTGATTTTTGTTAGAGAATATGTGGGCTTGTCCCACATTGCTAATGTATGAGAGTCTCTCTCCTTTTGCTAATGTATGAGAGTCTCTCTCCATAATGGACTGAAGGATATCCAGTTTATGACTGAGATCTTTTTAAAGAGATCATAGTGTCACAAATATGCCACGTGTCGTTTTAATAAAAAAATAATTAATATTTAAAAATAAATAAAACTAAAATAATTAAAAATTAAAAAATATTTCTAAAAAACTAAGGGGTGGCCAGACCATAGCCGTTGGCCTGAGGGTGGCTTTAGCCACCCCATGGCCATTGAAGCCACCCCCAATGCCTAAACTGAAGAAAAAAAAAATCATTGGCTAGTAGGGGTGGTCGGACCACCCCCAAGGGCCATGGGGTGGCTTCGGCCATCCCAGATCGGCCGATGGGGGTGGTCCGGCTACCCCCAAGGCCCAAAAAAAAAAAAAAAATCATAGGCCAAAGGGGGTGGCCAACTACCTTTTTTTATTATTTTAATTTTATTTATTTTTTAAACATTAATTAATTTTTTATTATTTTTTTTATTAAGAGGGCAAGTGGCACATTTACGGCCTTAAGATTTCTTTAAAGAAATCTCAGCCATGAATTGGATACCCTCCAGTCCATTATAGAGGATTCGGATCCCTCCTTTTGGCTTCTATATATTAAAGCCTCCTATGTACTATCAAATCACTCAATAAAAGCAAGGTATAGCATATAGGGCTTTAGTGTATGGATATATTTTCGTATTTTAAATTCTATCATGGTATCAATAATGAGATCAAACATTAACTCTGTTAAATCACTCCCCATTTAAGTTAAATATTTTATGTGTTATGCCCCATCTATTAAAATGGAGTTTGAGTTCATACGTGAGGGGAAATGTTAAAGTAATGATTAAGTGATTAAATTTATCTCTTCTTATTAGGTTAAGCTTTTGTGATAACTGGTAATTAAACAATTTTAAAGCGTTATATGCTCTAAAAATGGGCGAGCCAGGGTGGCTGCCTGCTTCAATTCGCAATCGTAGCACTAGGCGACATTAGGGGCTTGCACTTGGAGGGGTCAACAATGCCAGAGAGAGGGCAACGGCGGTCGGTTTGAAAGGCAAGGAGTGGTGCAGAGGGTAGGGTTTGGGTGGTATGGGTGAAGGGGAGTGGAAAGAGAGTTTTTTTTATATTAAATTAATATTAACACTTTTGGTTTTCATTGTTGTTCTTTTGGCTAAAGAAACATTAAGAAAATCAGTTTTAAAAGCTTTTTAATTTATTTATTTATTTTAATATTTAGAGAATAAAATAAGTTATACAAAAGCTGCTATACTATTACACCAGTGCTATGAAAAAGTCATTTGTCTCGTGCTCTCAGCCCTGTATTAACGAAGGGAAGCTAAAAAAAAAAAAATTAAAAAAAAAAGGATGAAAATACTTAACTGTAGGTAATGGCGTAATGCCACGTGACAAAAAAATAATGTGGGCCTGGATTGAGAGAGAGAGAGAGAGAGGAGATGGCATTATTGTAATTTAATGCCTGCCAATAAAAAGACAAAGAGTTCGCAAAGATACGTGGAACGGTAATAAATGCTGAAAGTCGAAAGTCTCTCTCACACTCACTCACACCACACCTTTCAAATTCTCACTTTTTTATTTTTGGTCACCGGAAAAGGAAAGGACTATGTTTCACGCGTCATCTTTTTCTCTTTCTCTCCTTACTTTCTCCCTACACGACAATTTCCCAATCGACCTCCATTACTTCTCGCGATAAATAAACACTACTTTTTTTTTTTCCTTTTTTCTTTTTTGAAAATTACACTTTATCTCTTAACTATTCATCTATTTGAACTTTTACCTCTAAAGTTTTAAATATGACACTTAACTTTGATCATTATGACTTTTTTTTTCCTTTTCAAAATGCTCCCACCACATATTTTATTAAAAAAAAAAACAAAAAACCAAAAAAAAGGAGAAAGGGCCACCCCAGAACATTTCTTCATTTCTTTTTTTTTTTGGATTTTTTTAAATAAAATATGTGATAGGGGCATTTTGAAAAGAAAAAAAAAATTAGAATGGTCAAATTGCAACAATTTGAAAGTTTGGAGGGTTAAGTGTCACATTTGAAACTTTAAAAGTAAAAATGCAAATTGAGGGATAATTCAGGAGATAAAGTATAATTTATTTTTTTATAAAATCGTAATACCATTTTTTTTTTCTTTTTCTTTTTCTTCGATCGTTAGGACAAAGGAACCAATAATTTTATGGGAATAAAATAGGAGACCTACCTAATTGTACATCATTGTAAGAAACTCCAAGATACACGTGCCACTCATCTATTTATATATGAGAAGAATATTGCAATTATTAATCATCAGAATAATTATTTAATTAACACATATCAATTTTATACCAGAGATTTATCATCATATACCCATCACCCATGTTCCATGATTCACTTTCAATCCAAGTTTTTCAACCAAAAAAAAGAAAAAGAAGAAAAGAAACTTATGCTTTCAGACTGGAGAAACTAGGCGCACAGAGACAAAAGCAAAAAAGTAAGAAAGCAATAACAAAACTTAATGCATAACAACGCTCTACTTTCATTTGTAAGCTACGTCACACACGATTTTAAAAGTCGTTTCATAAAAAGCGTTGTCAAACGAAATCCAACGTTGATTAGTGCAGTCTTGGTGGTGGTAGTGAGAGAAAGTGGACGTACTCGCGAGGAGGAGTTGGAGAGGGAAAAGGGTGTGGGAAAAGAGACAGAAGAAGTGTAAAAAGGTGGTAGTAGTTGTAGGGAGCTGGAGAAAGGCGTAAAAGGCAAGGGAAGCAAAAGGAGGGGGAAGGGGGGGGAGCGTGCGTTACCAAAAGGGAAAAAGGAGAGAATATGATGATGATGAGTTTTTTTTTTCCTATCTCTCAGACTCTCTCCTTCATGAAAAGTAGTATAAAGTTAGGAATCCCAAAAAGTTACACTAAACTAACATTTTTCATGCTATCATATAATATCCTTTTTATATTTATATTACCATATAAAAAAAAAAAAAAAAGAGTAATCATTAGGGCACCTCATGCTTTATTATATTTTTTTTGAAAAAAAAAATTAATTATTACGTTTGATTGTTAATTAGGATTAGAACTTATATATATATAGAAGAAGCTTTTGCAACTCCATGGGTTCCAAAACTTGGGTCACAAGTCACAACACAACAAACCCACACTTAGGGTCTCCATTGATGTAATTTATCGAGGTTTCATATTGTAAGCATATCTTTCACATTTATCAGGCAATTTGTAATGTTCTTTGGAGCAATGTTTCCTTCTTCTCGGAGTACTAAAAAATTGCAATGTATTTTCTTTGACTAAAAATGATAAAAACACTCTTCTAAAAAATTGAGGAAAAAAATTTGTATTAATACAAAGCCTTGGTTTTTTTTTTTTTTTTTTTCCTTTAATGAATTTATAAGGTTGTTTAGTCTTTTTGAGAATTTGTACGGATGTTTTTGTCTTTTTGTGGGACAAAAAATAGTACATTGCAATTTTTTTTAATAATTTAGTAAAACATTGCTTCAATTAAAAGTTTGAAAAAACATTGCATATTGCTTGACAAATCGGGAGTATGTAAACTAAATAAATTGTAAAAGAAATGAATTTAGTTTAGAAACCCAAATTATTAGCCAATTCTTGTGTTTCAAAAAGAATATTGTTTTTTATTTTTATTTTTAAATACACATATCTTCCTTAAACTATCATCCAATTTACAATACCCTTAAACTAATTAAAGATTGTATTAATATCCCCTTAAACTATCAAAAATTTGCAATGTATATCCCCTTATGAAAAAAAAAAAAAAAAACACACTTCATAAAAGAATATTAAAAAAAATATTAAAACTAAAATTATAATTTATTAAAAGAAAATTAAGGTAATTTTTTATTTTATTTTATTTTATTTTTTTGTTTATTGTTATAGGACACAAGATACATTGCAAATTTTTCATAGTTGAAGGGAAATATTAATGCAATTTTTAATTTACAAGAACATTATAAATTGGATGATAATTCCATATGCTAAGTTTGATTTTTTTAGTTGTGAATAATTATTATTCTTCCTAGCTAGTTTATGTAGGAATTATAAATAGAAAAACTCCCATCTCAGCTGAAAAGTATTTCGTCCAATAGAAATAATATATATTTCTCCATTATCCATTAAAATGATAGGGATTTCCGGATTTAATTGGGAGAGGATCTTTCACAATTGACATGATGAAATTGGTTTATTTAGGGTTCACAGGATGATCAGAATCCGACATCTTGATCCTGTACAGATCGAGTGAGAAACATGTCAAGATTTTAGTTTTTTTCTGATATAATATTATTTTGTTTTCTGTCTTATTGTATGGGACTAGTCCTGGATGAATGATGGCCATAAAAAAAATTGAAAAGAATATATATGGTAGTCAATTTGATATAATATTATTTTGTTTGTGTCTTTTGATTATTTTGTTTGTCTTTTGATTAAGGTCCAATAGAGAAAGGCACCCAGAAAAATGAAGATTGTGATACTATTGCACCGCTTGGATTTAATTTACAATTCCTCATCTCACAAGTGTTGGAAATAGATATATAGTGGGAATTTCGAAAATAAATAAACTAATGTATTGAATATTATAATTTATATGGCTGAATTTTGGACAAATTTTAAATATTTTCTTTTCCTTTTTTAAGAAGCTTTCTCACTTATAACTTATATGCTAAGTTTTATATCAGTGTGTTACATTAACAGAATCTGTTAAGGGTCTATGTAGAATTACGGTTTTAATAAGTATAATTTTAAAAATTACGTTGTTAAAATTGCTACTTTTTAAAATCGTAAACACATCTACTAAAACATATTAAAAAGTAATTTTTTTTTTTATCAAATATTTGTTATGTGAAATCGTGATTTTGGTTTGGATTTGCGCCTTTTCAAATAAACACTCTATAACCTGCTTATAGAAATTGCAATTTTTTAAAATTTTTTTAGAATAAGTGTTTTTTAATCGTAATGCCAAACGTCTAACGTTTTGCGATATTTTTTTAAAAATGCAGATTATTATTGCGAAAATCGCAATCCCAAACGCATCCTATTACCCCAAGGTAGTGAATACAATTTGACAATAATGAGTAAATCATTTTTTTTAGCATAGTCTAGGGACCTCTTAATTCATCTTGATACCAGATGAAGTTATTGTAGAGTAGTCTATGATTATTGAAAAACCAATTATTTGTGTAAATAGTTAATTAAACACTGGATGACACTACTGTGAGCTTACCCAAAAGTCAATTTAGACTTAAAGAAAAACAATCCCTTATAAAACACTACAAATTCTTCTAGCTAACCTTTTGATTTGGGATTAATTAGCGAAAGACACAAATTAAAGAAAGTTGAAATTCTAAACTAAAAGGAAAAACTTATTTCTCATGAAATAATTGAAGAACAAGTGCACCAATTTCACATAATCTTTTCATCATCTAAAAGAAGATGATGAATCATATGAGAGAGTCCTTTTATATTTGAAATCAAAAAGAAAGAAGGGGAAAAAAAAATTAATTAATTAATGTAGTTGATTGTGGTGTTGCTTGAAGCACACAAAGTTTGAAAGTTTCTAAGACTACAATCATTAATGTTGAAGTTGAAATGGAACATGTTTGGTCTGAGGAAGGAAATGCTACCACCGCCCTCTTGTATTGACTTTCTTCTTCTTTTTTTTTTTTTTTTTTTTTTGCATTAACAACGAGTGAAAATAATGGAAGATGTTTGTTATGGTATATCCATTCCTACAATTAATTAATGGGTTTGTAATCTCTCACAAGTAGTAAGTTTTGTTTAACAATTTATTTCTTTATTTTTTCCTGAAGTTTTATTGTTTTTGCAGTTATCCTCTTAAAGTTTAAAAAACTCTTAATTTAGTGTACCAAATTTTTAAAAATTTACAATATTACTCTTCTTGTTAGGGTTTGGGGTTAAATCGGACAGTAAATAAATAAAACGACCCTTATACCTTCTTTAAAATTTATAAAATTTAAAAAATTACACAGTAAATTGAGTAATGCTACAAGTCACTCGTGTATCTTTCAAAAAATAATGTGACTCTTAAAATCACTATTGAGCTTGTGATTGATTATTATTAAATCTTTTGATCAAATGATCATTTTAAAAGTTATCTCATGCATTTTTTAAGTGACACAAAATAAACTTTTAGAATTACTCTAGTGAATTTGGTGAGACACAGATTGGGTCACTAGAACCACGAAGCGCCCCCTTAAAAAAAAAGTATAAACTTTTTAAAATTAGATACATTAAATTAAAGAGTTTTAAACTTTAAAAACCTGATTGCAAAAACTATGAACTATGAAAGTTGTTTTCAAATTATAATGTGCCAAAACTTTCGAGGATTGAAAAGTTGATTTCACCAACCTAAATAAATGTTGGACTATTCAAACCATCTCAATCGACCATTTTACCCTTGTGAAATAGAAGAACGGCTCCTCTCCTCCACATTTATTTTGAAATGAAAAGGATTCTTCTCGCCTACGAGGACATGTGAGTTTTACATTAATTATTTAAATTAATAAATATTAACAATTTTAGACAGTAATTTTTTTTTTTTTTTGACATTCGTATAAAAGAAAGAAAAAAATTTAAATTAGTAATCTCTACTACTTTATAGTAGGGGGGACCTGGGCAGGGGATTTAGACTTTGAATAAAAAGATTGAAGACGAAAATTAAAGAAAGAAAGTGAGGAGAAAGTGCAGGGTATGAAAAGGTGAAAACCGTGCGATACCTTTGCAGGAGTTGCGTGTGAAAAAGCAGAAAATTGGTTGAGACTTGAGAGAGAGAGAGAGAGAGAGAGTGTGTCGTCACTTGCAAGGTGAGCGTGTGGACGTTTGCGATTCCAACGTGAGAAAAACTAATGCAAACAAAAAATATGAAAAAAGAAAAACCAGTCAAGACATGGTCATGGAGACTAAAAAGAAAGAGATGAAAAGTAAGTAATCTCTACTCATGAATCTCTCTCTCTCTCTCTCTCTCTTTCTCTCTCCCTCTCTGCATTATCTCTAACGCATTGAGACAAGAGAATTTTATTTATTTAACAAATATGTGTGTGTATATATATATATATATATAAATGCATAAATAAACCAAAAGATGACACAAAAAAGGAGAGCAGATTTGCTCTGCCCACAAAGCATTTTCCAGAAATCCTTGCAAGCTGATAGTACTTTCCAACTCTCTATTTTCCAGAAATTCTTTTTCTTTCTCTCTCTCCTAGCTTTCTCAAAAGGAAAACCATTTTATTTTTAATGGGTTTTTTTTTTTTTTTTTTTGGTTTTTCGGGGTGGTGAGACCGTGAGAGCTCATAACTACTTTTACTTACATGGGTTTGTTTTTCGCACTCTGTAAGTATTTGACAAGATTGGGTCCATTTTCACCTGCTCTTTTTCTTCCTTTCTTCCTTTTAATCTTAGCCATTTTTATTGATGTTCGGTGTTTTGTCTTGGATATTGATTCAGATAGATAGAGATAGAAACCATAGCCATAGGGGGGAGAGAGAGAGAGAGGGGGGGGAAGGTTCTTGTGAAGGAAAGGATCCGATCTTTCCTTTTCGCGTTGAATTTTCGTATAGCTTTTTGTGTGACACACTGAGAGAGAGAGAGAGAGAGAGAGAGCGAGCGAAGAAAAAGAAGAGATAGATAGACAGATCCCTATTGGAAACTAAAGCTTAGCTATTACTTTCTTGGTTTTTGTTTGTGTTTGTAAAAAAGATTTCGCCGGATTGAAAAATCACGGATTTGTCCATTTTTTAGCCCAAACCGTTCACACTTGGATCATTTCCATTGCGGCCTGCTGGATTTTCTTGTTTTCGACTGTGAATTTCGCGTAATCGTATATTTTCCTGCACTACCCAGTTCATAGAATCGGAACCTGCTCGTGGGGTTTTTCGCTTTAGGTGAAGTCGGTAATTCGGAAATGAGAGCAGGACTGAGTACGATCCAGCAAACCCTAACGCCGGAGGCGGCGAACGTGCTGAACCACTCGATTGGTGAGGCGGGTCGTCGCAACCATGGCCAGACGACGCCGCTCCACGTGGCGGCCACCCTTTTGGCGTCGCCGTCGGGCTTCCTCCGCCAGGCTTGCATCAAGTCCCACCCCAATTCCTCACACCCGCTCCAGTGCCGCGCCCTCGAGCTCTGCTTCAGCGTGGCGCTAGAGCGACTTCCCACGGCCCAGAACGTGAGTTCCGGCATCGACCCACCACTCTCCAACGCGCTCTGGGCGGCGCTGAAGCGCGCGCAGGCGCACCAGCGCCGGGGCTGCCCCGAGCAGCAGCAGCAGCCGCTTTTAGCAGTCAAGGTGGAGTTGGAGCAGCTGATTATATCGATACTCGACGACCCCAGCGTGAGCCGAGTCATGCGCGAGGCCAGCTTCTCGAGCCCGGCCGTGAAGGCCACAATTGAGCAGTCTCTGAATTCGTCGGCTTCTGTTGGGAATTCGTCTCCCATGGGATTGGGATTCAGAGCAGGAGCAACACCGGTCCCGCCTGCGGCCAACAGGAATCTATACTTGAATCCCCGGTTGCAGCAGCAGGGCAGTGCAGCCCAATTGGGCCAGCAGAGGGGTGAGGAGGTGAAGCGGGTCATCGATATTCTGCTGAGAACGAAGAAGAGAAATCCGGTTTTGGTGGGAGAGTCGGAACCGGAGGCTGTGGTGAGGGAGCTATTGAGGAGGATTGAGAACAAGGAATTGGGTGAAGGGCCACTCGGGAACGCTCGGGTGATTCGTTTGGAGAAGGAGTTTTCGTCGGAAAGAGCCCAAATACCGGCCAAGGTTAAAGAATTGGGGGACTTGATTGCCAATTCGAGTGGCAGTGATGTTATTCTTGATTTGGGTGATTTGAAATGGCTGGTTGAGCAGCCGGTGAGTTTCGGGGTGCCGGGTTCAGGGGCGGCAGCGCAGCAACAGGTTGTCTCCGAGGTGGGGCGTGCGGCGGTGGCGGAGATGGGGAAGCTGTTGGGGAGGTTTGGAGAGGGGAGTGGGGGGCGGCTTTGGTTGATTGGGACTGCTACTTGTGAGACTTATTTGAGGTGTCAGGTCTATCATCCTTCTATGGAAAGTGATTGGGATCTTCAGGCAGTGCCAATTCCAGCGAGAGCACCTTCGGGAATGTTTCCCAGGTATTTTTGGTCTTTATTTTTTTATTTTTTTTATATATATATGCTCAATTAGAATTTCTATACTGGCATTTGATCGTGGAACTTAGATTTCTGTATTTAAGACGTTGATCGATGTTATTCTTTGCTCATGCGGTACTTTTGTTGTGAATTGTGTGCCATGGATGACTTGCTTCAGATAGCAGAAAATAGAACGTTTTTTTATTCATAACATCCTCCATGTAGACTAGTGTTAAAAGTTGCTATTTATAGAACCCATTGTTCCTTGAAAAGTTAATCATGATCCAAGAATTAGATTCTGTGTTAGCTCACAAACGAGCTTGTTTTCAAGATTTAGGTGGCCTTTGTTTCTGCGATTGGCAGCTTCAATAACAGATGAAATCCGTAGATTATACGTCGGTTTATATGGCGCGCACATGCATAGTTTTCGTTCAAATCAACAGCATTTAGGACTCCTTATTATCTTACTTTCTTCTCCTTGTTTGTATGATGAGACTAAGAGTGCTTGGCTTAGGCTTTGAATGCATTTTTACTCCTATTGTTTATTTACTTTCATAATTCTTGACAATTAGGCTTGACACCAACAGGATCCTTAGCAGCTCTGTTGAGTCTTTGTCCCCATTGAAGGGCTTCACAGCGGCAACAACTGCTCCACCAAGACGTCTTTCTGAGAATTTGGATCCTGGCCGAAGAACAAGTTGTTGCCCACAATGCATTCAGAAATATGAACAAGAGCTAGCCACACTTTTGCCTATGGAGTCGGAGAAATCATCTTCTGAAGTTAAAACAGAAGCAGCTAGACCGCTGCTGCCACCGTGGTTGCAAAATGCTAAAGGCCATGACAGTGATGCCAAATCAGTGGATCAGACAAAGGTAAATTCAGCAATTTCAAAATAAGCCTAATCTTCCTCTACCCTTTTTGTGTTTTTTCTTTTTGGGTGATGAAAGACCTTATTGCATTTGAATGAATCAAATTTTTGTTTGTATCCTTTCTTTGCAGACCAAGGACCAAGAACTGGTCTGGAAACAGAGGAGCCAAGAGTTACTGAAGAAATGGAATGATACGTGCTTGCGTCTTCATCCTAATTTTCATCAGCCAAGTCTCAACTCTGAGAGAATCACTCCTGTACCTCTCTCGATGACAGGCTTGTACAATCCAAACCTGATTGGTCGCCAATCTTTCCAACCCAAATTACAGTTGAACAGAAATCTCGGGGAAACTCTGCAGTCGAACGCTAATCAATTGCCCACTCAACCATCTGAGAAGGCAGTTTCCTTGCCTGGAAGCCCCGTGAGAACAGAACTGGTTCTTGGACGAACAAAAGTCTCTGAGACCAGCCCAGACCAAACTCATAAAGAGCTCATCAAAGACTTTTTGGGCCGCATGTCATCTGAACCACAGAACAACTTGCATGAAATACAGAGCAATAAACTGTTTAGCACATTAGACGCCGACTCCTTCAAGAAGCTCCTCAAGGGTCTAATGGAGAAGGTGTGGTGGCAGCAGGACGCAGCATCATTAGTAGCTACAACCGTGACCCACTGCAAAGTGGGCACCGGGAAACGACGTGGCACTGCATCAAAAGGTGACATGTGGCTATTATTTGTGGGTCACGACAGGGCTGGCAAGAAGAAGATGGCATCAGCTCTTTCAGAGCTGGTATCTGGGTCCAACCCCATAACAATTTGTCTTGGCTCTCAACGTGATGATGGGGAATCGGGCATGAGTTTCCGTGGTAAAACGGCGTTGGATCGAATTACGGAGGCAGTTAAGAGGTACCCCTTTTCTGTAATCATGCTTGAGGACATTGATCAAGCAGATGTGCTAGTACGAGGGAGCATAAAACGGGCAATGGAGAGAGGACGAATTGCTGACTCTCATGGACGTGAAATCAGTCTTGGAAGTGTCATCTTCATTCTTACTGCAAATTGGTTGCCAGAAAACCTCAAATGCTTATCCGATGGCGTTTCACTTGACGAAGAGAAGCTTGCCAGGTTAGCAAAAGGTGGCTGGCAACTAAGGCTATCCCTTTGTGAGAGGACGGCGAAACGACGAGCCAGTTGGCTACATGATAAAGAGAGGCCGGCAAAGCCTAGTAGGAAGGAAACAAGTTCAGGTTTAGCATTCGATCTAAATGAAGCTGCCAATGTTGAGGATGATAGAACAGATGGATCACATAATTCAAGTGATCTCACAATTGATCACGAATACGAGCACGGCCTCAATACGAATCTGTGGTCACCCACAACGTCATCGGTCCCTCGTGAGCTGCATGATGCCGTTGATGAAACCATTGTCTTCAAGCCTGTGAGTTTCGGCCCCATTAGCAGCAACATCACAACTTCCATTAACAAAAAATTTTCCACCATCATCGGCGACGGAATTCCAATTGAAATTCAAGAAGAGGCACTCGAGAAAATTACGAGTGGAGTATGGTTCGGCCGAACGAGCTTAGAAGAATGGTTAGAGAAAGTATTATCCCCGAGCTTCCACCAGCTCAAGTCATGCCTTTTGAGCTCCGTCCGCGACGATTCTATGGTTGTTAGGCTCGAACACAATGGTAATTCCGATGGCCGGAGCAGCGGAGATTTGCTCCCGAGTAGTGTGAAGGTGGTGGCTGATGGGTTGTGAGGGTTGATGGATACAGCGGGTATTTTTCCAAGTCTGTTGAATAGAGATGTAAATATGGTGAAATATTTGGCGGGGAGTAAGACGGTTGGAAGGATTAAGAAAAAACCGTTAGAAGAGGGTAACGTTGAATAGATTGACGGAACCTTTTGACAGCCGGACTACGTCCCATCCTTTTTCTTTATTATTTTATTTCTTTCTTTTTTTTTTTCTCATATATAAAAATGTGATGTAGTTTTATTACATTCATTATCAAATTATATAGACGATGATGAATAAGATGAGGTGAGGCATTTCTCTTTTTCTCACTCTAATATCTAATATCTAATATCTAATATCTTCCTTTTTTATTTATTATTATTATTATTATAAAATTTTGCCACGCTTTGATCTTGGAAGATGGTAAAAGAATGGACGGTAGTAAATTGATAGTGGAGATGATTTTTGTTAAACACACGTGGATGATAATAATGGCAGTGGGTTACGTGTCAAAGATTCTCAGGAGGGTAATCTGAAGTTTTTATTTTTATTTTTTTAAAATAAATAAATAGAGAGAGGGTTCAGAATATCATGTGAAGTACAGAAAATGGTGGAATAAGGGGTGGAGGGGTTGATTTGATAGAAGTAGCACCTCTTTTGCCCTTCAGGTGTAACCCTACCCTACATAATGATGGGAATGAAGCAATAAACAAAAATCTACATAAGCTTACTTCACAGCCACGTGCTCCTTGTCCCATGTCTGGTGAAGCAAGAACATATAATTATAATGAGGGAGAGAGAGAGAGAGAGAGAGCCTTGGAAGGGAAGTAAATCAATATATATGGAGTATTCATTTGACATTTTTGTACTGCCACTCCAATTAAGGGTCCACCGAGCGGATTCTATATATTCAAATTATTAGCAATTTAAATAGATAATGTGGTATTTTTTTTTAAAAAAAGTGAAAATAAAATATCAAATCATACAACTTTCAAAAATGACAATATCGGAAAAAAAAAAGGTATTCTTCCATCCATATGTTCTTGACTCTTGTTGAATATCTGTTTTCGCCTACTTTTTAAAGTAACTAAGTCTCATATATACTTTCTCACATTAGTTACGAATTACCGTATATCTCAATCCTACTTCGATAGGATCTAAATAGAGTCACAATGATCTTTTGGTGGGTCATGAGTAATGATGACTCATTGGTGGTGTTATTTTCACCCCCATCCACCTTTACTAAATAAGCCAAAAGCTTCCCTAAACTCATTTATTCATCTCTAGATGCCAATTATTTGGAAATTAAAGTGAAATCGATCATTCACTAAAATATAATTAAAACTTTCAATATTTTGTTTCCAGCACCCCCAATTCAAATCCAAGCACATATATATATATATATATATAACCCTGGCCTCCATGACAAGCATTGTATTGTTATGTTACATATAAAAACAAAACATGATTTCCTCCTACCCATGATTACCAACGGTGTGAAAATATTGAAAAAAAAATGGTTAATGGGTTAGAGAAGTTGCAGGGTGACTTTCTCATCCAAACATATAACACACGCTTTAGAAAAAGAAAACCCACATCGCATTCCCATGGCAAGATCAGAAAGTAGCTAGATTGAGGACCACAGCACTAAAAGACAATGGATCTCTTTTGTTTTTGTTTACTTCCCCGAACACCTGTTGGTGGCTCATCTTTTAATTAATAGAGAAGGATATCTTTCAACTCTTATTACCACATTTGCTTTCAAAAGATAAAGACTACCTTTATCCATCTCTTTTTATCTTCTTCTGCCGTGCTCTTCAAGGCTAAACAAGCCGTCCAACCCCCACTTTCAACGCTACATCATTAATGCGTATGTAACAATTCCTATCTATCTGTTGTCAACACACAAGGAAATGAAAGATGATAAGATCAAAGTCGGGTCGGAGTTAAGTCTTAAATTTAATTTCGTATGAAGTTATAATTTACGACTGTTTTAATTTGCTTCCAAATCAAGAACATATTCGAGACACATCCCCGGCCCTGTGTTTAAAATGTCGACTAGTGTGGGATTCATCCTCGAGGACCTAAATAATTGTAAATTTGTAAGAGAGAGAGAGAGGGGGAGAAAAATGAGTAATTTTAAGGCTAGTCATAGCATGAGAGGCAAATATATAGCTAGGCTAAAGTCCTTTTTGCCTAAGGGGAAAAAATAATAATGTGGATGGATGGATGGATGGATGGATGGATAGGGAACGTAGAGACCATTAGTGCAAAGGCAAGAAGGCTTTAATTTCTTGTGAGGGTTTTGATTTGATTTGAATGTGCAGAAAGAAAAACAAAGTGAGGGGGACCTAAAAGACAAAAAAATGTAGCTAGCAATCATGTCAAGTTCAAATTAAATGAACCCCATTGATGATCACCCCCAACCATGCATGTGTTGTCATTTATTAGTTTGTTTCTTGCAAAAAAATCATCACTCTCCCCCCCATTATTACACCATTAATGCTAACACCCCCTTTGCCTTTGCCTTTCTTTCTCTAAAAGAAATTAATTTCATCTAATTGAGATTAAAAAAAGAAAAAAAAAAGGGGGGGGGGGCTTGAAGGTTGAAGAAGATAAGGTAAACCTCTCTCTCTCTCTCTGAGAATTAATATACGTGATGGGAAAGGAAAACAAGAGTGTTTTGTCTGTATGCAGAAAAGGCAAGGGGGAGGGGTGGCCGGCCTTTTGTTCTCCAACTCACACAACTTTACACCTTTATACTTGTGTCCCTTCCTCGTGTCATATCAACCTTTATGGAATGAAAACAAAAGTCCATCACTCTCCCCACCCCCTCCCCATCTTTCCCCACCAACTAGACCAGATTAATTTAATCTGCCAAGGAAACTCATACCATTCAAACCTATTTTTCTTTACTTATTATTATTATTATTTGAAATTCAATAAAGCCGACTCTTCTCAATCTCAACTACACAACCCATGCAACCCATCTCCACTTTTTATCAGTTTATGCTATTAGCAAAGATAGGGGTCTATTATTCATGTTCAAAGTAGTTGGGTATTTAATTAAACGGATTAGATCTTTTAATTATAGTTAATTTATTAATTTCATGTTAAGTTTATATTAAATTCGTGAATCGTGTCAATTTCAATTATGCACTTTCTCGTAGGAAATAAAATATTTTGAAAACTTTTGAGTTTAATTTTAGAGAAAAGTTTATATATATAATTCTCTCAAACTATTACTTAACTGACAATGTTTCTCCAAATTTTTAATTGCGACAATGTTCATCTAAACAACCAAAAATTGGTAATGTCTCCTCTAATGATGAAAATACTCTTAATAAAATTTAAATATTTTTAAAAAATGAAAAGGGAGTGGAAATTCTAAAAGAAAAAATTGTTTTTGTTTTTGTTTTGTTTTTTTTTTTTTGAATTTATAGGTGCATTTTTGTTTTATTGACAAATATTTATGGTCATTTTTAATTTTTTGCTAGCATTGTGATGATATTATCAATTTTTTGGTAGTTTGGGGGGGGGGGGGGGGGGGCATTGACATAATTAAAAGTTTAGATGGGACGTTCTCAATTAATATTTTGAGGAGGGTATGTCTGTATGTGGACTTTACCCTTAATTTTAATAAAATAAAATAAAAAACAATTACAATTTTTTAAAATTGAATGGGAAACAATGAAATTTTTTAGGAAAATAAATTGAATAAACTAATTAACTAATTGGAAACGGGCTCCTTAATTTAAGTAATCTAAGCTCCCTTGAATTCAATAGCCCTCATGTTTAAGTATAAAAGTATAAGACTATAACTCAATTTATTTAATTAAAAAAATTAAAATTTTTAACTAAAACTCGCTAATTTACTATTACACCTATAAATTGCTTTTGTTCATAAAAGTACACTTCATTGATATTTGATAGGCATAAAATTGGAACAAAAAGGAGTTGTTTATTGGGATTGCAAATTCTTGGGTCACATCGATGGAACCAATCGTGCTCCACATGAAATAATGTATTTATGTCTAATAATGTTTGTTATTTTTATAACATCCTACTTTTCCTAGTAACACTTATAATGATGGGCCGGTAGAACGTGCCAAGATCAATCACAATTGATCAGCATGCATATGTTTTTTAAACCATGGTTTTTATAACAATTATTTATTTGTATGTGCTGACAAAAATGTAACGCTCTTGATCTATTTGTATTTATTGAAACCCCAGTTTTATCAATTATATTAAATTTGGACACCATTGGATCTGGTTTTGGGTCATTAAAATAAATTACAAATTTGCAACATATTTTCCAATGAATCAAATTTAATTCCATTTATTATCCGGTATGCGTACCCAATGCTGACCCTTCTCGGTCTACTCTACTGACCCACATGAGCATAGGACAAAGCCCATTGACCCAAAAGCCTAAGGATATGTTTGGCAACATACGGTTACTGTTTAGTGGATAAAAACGGTAGCAAAAAATTGATTAATGTATTTGAATGTTTGATATGAAAAAGTGGCAAAGAATTTTAGGAAAATGCATTGTAGAGCATTGTAGAGAATCAACGTTTGGTCAATCATCTCGATTATTCTCGAGATTCGAGGTAGGACATGAGAAACGCACATTATGAGCTAGAAAAGACTTGATGCGTCCTTCCACCCAGCAATAGACTATAATAGCTGATGGCATTTAACTCGACTAATGACCTTGTCAATACTATGCTATGCAAAAATTAAGCAAGGAAACAAACCACTATTATTAGGTATGGAGTCGTTGACTTTTAACCCTAACTTCTAAGGCATCTAAATAACTACTAACTTAAGCATCATATGAACCTAGCTCCCGCCGACACACCCAGCAAGCTAGTCTCGGTCCTTATTTGATCATTGTCTTGCAAGTACTTGTGGACTTGAACTCAATTGGGATGCTCATATGCATCCAACATTCTCGAATACGAGGTTAGCATCCTTATGTTCGATTCCAATTACGAGTGGGACGGTTTCATTTAAAAAGCAATCTTGTGAACTCATATAGGTGATCATACGAAAGGGGAAGCGACGTGTTTTTTTTTTTTTTTTTTGGGTGGGTTTTTTTAGGTGGTGGGTGTTTAATAAACACATGCATGCATTATGCATATGAGCTAAGCAACACACACAGTGATAATCTGAAACTATGCACACCAATTATGGATAAAGGTTAACACCAAACATAATGATAAGAATGTCTGACTAATTTATCTTTATCAAAAAAAAGAAAAAGAAAAGATTCACTTGAAACTTTTATAAAACGCGTTTTGAAAGTCAAAAAAGTAGGGTAAAAAAGGTGGGTTGGCCGGTATGGTCTAGAAGGCCGCGAGACCATGCGTGTCGGCGGCTCAATCAAGTGGGGCGGGCATGGGAATGATTCACTCACACCGACCCCTTGATTCAACCCCTCAACCACTTTACCCCCCAACCCAACCGTTTTTAAAGGGTTTCCCCCAAACCCCGTGCATGGCTCATGCCTTCAGGCTTCAGCCTTCCCCCCACGAAATTTCCATGCCTTTTTGCATTTCCCTAGTAATAATGCCTTTTTTCAAAAGCTATCCACCCCCCACCCCACACTAAGTCCAATTTTTCCAATTTTTTAAAGCTGATATGAACAAACACATGGCAGTGATTCAGTAATTTCATGGAAAATTCTCATGAGATTTAGGCAAAATTTGAATTTCCGCAACGGACAATCTATCACACAAAATTGATTAGTATTAATTACCGCACGGGTAATCTTCATTTTTGTTTTTGTGGATCAACCGTTAAACCTTTTTGTCCCGCACGGGTAGCTCGAATGGAAGCCTAATTGGTGTTATATTTATACATATACCTCAAGGTCTTGTGTTAAAGTCTGAAATTAATTGATACCTATAGTTTGCTGGCAATTGCAAAGTATAATCTGGATTTTACTCTAGAGGTGGTTCGAAGGAAAAATCTTCATCGATTACAAATTCGGGGATAAAAGTCGTTAAAAAAAAAAAGAAAAAAGAAAAAAGAGAAAAGAAAATCATTTGTTAAAGAATGGTATTAATTAATCAATCCTTGTGTTGTGTATGAGCTCATGATCATATGCAATAATATTGGCTTTTGGTAAGGAGATGGGGGTGGCTATGAATGTGCAAGTTGAAGGGTTCAATAGTACTAAGGAAACTCCAAAAAGGAGTAACCAAAATCATAGTGAAAAAAGGTTGCGTGGAGTATCAATATTTATGGGGGATTTGAAGAAATCCCCCGTCTCAAACGTAAGGCAAATAATAATAACAATAATAACAATAATAATAATAATAATAATAATAATAATAATGTATTATTAGTTAAGCATGCTCGATCGATCGATCTGAACCTACTTTCTTGAGTCTTTAGTCTTTAGTCTTTAGCTTTTGTAATGTTCTAAAAAGTAGAAAATCAAAGTCTACTGCGTCCTCTCTCCCTCCCACTCATCTTCCAACTATATATTATATCATATTAAAAAAATAATATGTAGGTCCAAGTCCAACATGGTTTACCTAAACCCCTAAAAAAAAGAAAAGGATTGTTTTGGAAGGAATACTGAGAGTCTGAGACTCCATCACCTTTTTTCCCTCCCACCTTTATAAAGCAGATGCTGACATCTCGAGCTTTTCTCACTCTTCTAATACTTTAGTGGGAAGATTTGGATGTGGGGGTTGGAAAGTTGGCATCAAATATTCTTTCCTTTTTGTTTATTAATTAATTATTTCCACTATCATGTATTTTCATTATTATTTTTATTATTATTATTGTTATTTCATGTTCATCTTTTCTTGGGATCAATAAAATATATATCCAACACAAGTATATATTTTATTAAATTGAATCAATTACTGCTAGCTTTTTCATACTCTAAACTATGGGCCACATGTTATAGTACTAAGTCCCCCTTTTCAAATCTAAATAATTATTTAAATCCTTCAATTATATACATATATGGTTAGTTACAATTAATGTCTCCCAATCTTTAAAGTTCTCTGCTTTTTCATCATATATATTAAAATTAACGTTAAATATATATGATGAATTAAACTTGAAAAAAATTTCATAATAATTAATTAATTAATTTACCCTTAATTTAAATAAATAATGTGAGAGTGGAGTTAGACGCAAGGAACAAGTAGACGACAAGGCAGAAGCTGCCTTTTTGTTGCTCATCTTTTTGTAGATTTGCGGGCTTTTAGAGCACCATGCTTACCTGTTCCCTCTGTCGACTAAACTTGAATTAATTATCTAATTAATTAACTTTTCTTCACAATTGATTGATTAGTGGGGGCAAACAAATTTGGGCACCCTAATCTCTTCAAAGTTGGTCCATAATTGATTATATATATATATATATATAATTAGTTGATTTAAAAACACGACTCATGAAACTCCAATTAACACTTTTTTGTTTTTTTCCAAAAAGCTAGCACCGACTACTGATCCTGCACCAAACAAAATAATATATTAATGTGTCAGTGTATAAATGGGTAAATTTGCTTTAATTATGATTATTATTATTATTATATTTTATAATCTTGAAAAGGTGTGGGGATAATGGGTATGTCATATTGTCAATTGTATGAGTTTTCAAAAGGAGGATCTTTTACTTTTATATATCATCAAATATTGTTTGGCAAACCTTTCAAGAAAGGATAGATGGTAACGCACGACTCCCCAACCATATCCATTCTTTAACCAAAAGTGTTTCTTTTTCTTTTTTGTAATAATATTATTAACTTAATTTAAGAGCGGAGTAATGTTCATCTCACACGTATTCAATAAGGGCATCGTCATATCAGTCCAATAAAATAAGGGTGATATGAAAATGTAACAAACAACCTCCTTATTTCGGTGTATCTTCAATTTCAGCTCGAGTTAGTGTTTTTGAGCTATGGGGAGAATGAAGAGAGTAGCTTTATTTATTCCTTGGCTTGATGTGGTATTATTTATTATTAACTCTTGTTAAAAAAAATAATTAAAAAAAAAAAAAAAAAAACTTAAAGGACGGTGCGTGTGTGTTGAGCTGATCGAGCTGTCATAACTTCACTTGACATTAACATGTCCACTTGTAAGACCCGGTTGAGATTGTTATTTCCCGGGCCAAGGCCCATCCAAGCCCAGGCTATTAAGTACGGATGAAAACCCACAAGAAATTGGGCAGTGGCAAATGGGCTGAATCTCACTATTAATGAACTTCCCAAATGTGGTTCAGTTACTACACTAATCACTATGAGGCCCATTAAGCTAACTATGTTTTCAATGGAACCACTACTTTTCCTTTATTATGGTTAAGAAAAATTTCAATAAAACTTAAAACTAAAAATAAAATACGAAAGGAAGGGGTAGGCGAGACTGATACCCCATTGAAGTTAATACAGAGCTTTAAAACAAAAACATTGAAAATGGGCCAAAAAATTGGCCCGATCTAATACCTTCTTAGCCTGCAAGCCAAGAAAGAGGCTGTCGAATTGACTGTTTTGAAGCAGCTCCGAAATGTGGGGAGAGCAAAAAATAGAACCTTTGCGGGCATCGAGGGGCGAGTCCGAACAATTGTACAAGACCCTTTTTGCCCCATTTGTGGTGTATGCACATAAACCATTGGACATATTCTGTGGATTTTTTTTTTTTTTGGACATGTTGACACAAGATGAAGAGGATTCTAACTAATAATCTCTGTTTCATTAAGCGTGATTCCAGTCAATTAAGCTATCTCTTGAAGACGACATATTCTGTGGAGTTGTATATCATCAATAGCTATGTGGCAGGAGAGCAACCGGCAAATCCAAAAATTATCTATTATGGAGAGTGATGGCCTATGTCTTATTGAGAAGCTAATTGAAAATTTTGATGAAGATGACTTAGAGGTGGCAGTCACTATGTCCCGAAGGATTTGGCTACGTAGAAATTCTGTAGTTTACGGAGGGACTCTCACTTCTCCTTCTCAATTGATCAAAAGCTCCCAAGAATCAATGGAAGGTTTTCATTAGGCTAATTAGGAATGTTAACAAAGCTGGGGTGGTCTTATGCCACACGAGCGCTAACGGTGGTAACAATCTCTCGAGAGGGTGGTGAAGATAAATTGGGATGTCGCACTTGACATTCCGAATAAGAAGATGAAAGTGGGAGTGGGAATGGAAATGGTCATGCGTGACGAGTTGGGTGTTGTATTGACATCTATGGCTACTGTTGTCCCCTTTATTATTATTGATCAAATAGTTGCTAAAGCAGCGGCTGCTTGGAAGACTATAGTTTTTTGTAGGGCCTTGCATTTCCAACGAGTGATAGTTGAAGGAGATGTGCAAGAAATAGTAAATGCTTTTAAAGAAGACAATCCTTGTTGGAATCGTTATTGTCGATTGATTGAGGATACTCAATCCGCAAGGAGGCTGATGAAGCGGCTCATCTTGTGGCGAAGATATCCTTTAGTCAATCTTTAGACCAAGTCTAGGTAGAGGAGCGTCCTAATTTTATCCAAAATATTGTATTTCTTGAAAAAAAGTTTTATCTTGATTTTAATGATAGGATGATGTTTCACTTCAAATAAAAAAAAGAAAAATAAAAAGTAATGATATTAATTTTAAGAATAATATTACTTTTTATATTTATTTATTATACCCATTTCATAGTGTGTCGTGTTTTAATTTATTTTTAATTTTTTAAATAAATAGCATAAGAAATGATTTAAAATACATTAATCAACGGATATGTGAACTATGAGTGTGTTTTAATTAAACGTTTATTTGGGTGTACGGATGAGAGAGTCGAGAAACTGTTACAAGGAGCCAAGTGCCAAAGAAAAAGAGAGGCACAGCCAATTGAGAAGTGGTAGTAGCGGCAGATAAAAATGTTGATAACGGTCAGAGAAGCTTCTTCTTCTCCCCTTTGCTTCCACCTCTCTACCCTGTCTCATCTGAACCCCAAAGCCTGTCGGAGACCCAAAACATCATTCTGCCGCGCCAGTGTTTCTGTTCGGAGAAAACCCAACAACACCGTATCCTGGAACCTGGGTCTTCTCTCAGAAAGGTATGCGATACCCTTTTCACTTTTCTCTTCCATAACCATTTCTAGGTTCGTTAATTCCTCAAAAAAGGGTCTTTGGTAATATCTTGTTTGTGTGTGATTTCTCTTTTCTGTTCGTTTTCTAGCTGTAGTTTATGAGTTTCTCACATAAACGCGGACACACTTACACAACGGGAGCAATTAGAAAAATGGACCAAGAAACTGAGAGTAATGAGAAAAATGAGATGGAATTCTAGTCCGAAAAGACACCGCTACTAGAGGATTTAGTGAACAGTCAGCTGAAGTTTGGATGCAGTTTAAGTAGTGGGACAGAAGTGACTTTAAGTTTTTCACAAATTTCAACTCATTTTGTTCTCTAGATTTGTGAGAGGCTAGGCTAGCAGCTATAGGGAAAGCAAATATGGCAGTCCAGGGGGGCAGACACCGTTTGAAGAACGGGAATGCCAAGATTGTGTAGTGGAATGCCAAAAAAGTAAACATTGTTGGGTAATTCATTATTTAAGTTCATTGTGATTTTTTTCCAATCCCAACTGAAGTAGGGTTCTGAAGAGTACCCGGCACATGCTATCGCAATGTACAATACAAGAAATATCATGCACTGTGGCTTGAAAATATTGTTTTATGCAAGGATTTGTTTAGTCTTGGCAAACTAGTTGTCTATTTATTTTGGTCACCTGACCTTGCCTTTCTTTTGTTGAGTATCTTCATTTCAAAGATTTTCTACTCATTTTGCCAACATAGTATGATCTAAGAAGGCGTTTAGGGAAGTCCAATAAAAAGTTGAGACCTTGAGAAAGCCATTCATGAGAACTATAATCTAAGGCATTAGTAATGCTAGATATTATATTTTTATCCTACAATTGTCCAACAATGTTGACGTGGTACTCCAAATCAACCATTGGATCTCTCTCTCTCTCTCTTAAAAAAAAAATTAACAAGGATTAATTTAAAGGTTAGTTGAGAGTGCCATGTCAGCCTTGTTAGATGAATGTTGGATAGAATTATAGCATCTAGCATTTCTCTTAACTTTTATATGTTTTTCCAAATCGGAGAAAAATTTCACCTGAGAGGAATATGGGTTCTGTATACCTAGTGACTTTTAAGAGTTTTGAACTCTTCCACACTGACAACAGAATAGATCAAATGCAAATTTCTTTTGTGTCATCTCCATAACTGCCAGAAATGCGGGTACTCGTTGTTGTAATTATTTATCCTTCTGCTGACTGTAACTCCTTTGCAGCTGTGAGGGCTCCAATTTTGATCCCTTGAATATTAATTCAGATTTATCTTCTGGTATAAATGCTGCCTGGGAAAGTTTTCTATGCTTGTTTTCACAAACATATGAGAGTGCCTCTAGTACAAAAAAGGAGAAACCTACCTCTGCTCGAGGAGTGGCTGGTTTGTCTCTTGACTTCAAAAAATGTTTTTTTTTTCCTTCTTTTTCTCAAGATCTTCAAGTTGCAATTGATATCCGTAGCTTTTAGCAGTTGATTAAGACATTTTGAATTGGCAGCTGCAATAGAGGACAGTTCCATTGATTTTGGAGACTTCTTCAAAGGGCCGTTACCAGGAAAGTTTCTCAAGCTCTTGGGATATCTAGCCTTATCCCGACTTGGAATATATATACCTCTTGGTGGGGTAAATAGCGAGGCTTTTCTTGGAAATTTGGATCAGAACAGTTTATTAAGTACTTTGGATTCTTTTTCTGGAGGAGGCATTGGTAGACTTGGGATTTGCTCTCTCGGTATTGTTCCCTTCATCAATGCACAGATTGTGTTCCAGCTTCTTGCGCAAATATATCCAAAGTTGCAAGATCTTCAGAAAAGAGAAGGAGAAGCAGGAAGAAAGAAAATTCTTCAGTATACTCGATATGCTTCGGTTGGGTTTGCTATAGTACAGGTACGACCTTCACTTAACTTGAATCAGGAACAGTTTTCACATTATAACTTGTGAGATGAAAAAGAACTTCAACTGGTGTGTTGGGTTAGTGATTTGGATCGTTAGATTAAAATAAAGGAAAAAAAGTGAAACTGAATACATTAAAACTGGAATTCAAAATAATAGAATGATTCCAATAGAAAAATAAAAATTGACACAACCATCATATGCTGAATGTTGATTCCTATTATTAGAATCTATCAACTCAAATTTGAGTATATGTAAGGCAGTTTTGCTCTGAGCTGGTATGGACTGCCTAATTAGGGCAGACAATGGATATGTCACAAATAACTTAAATCTAATAATATGGCACAACTGTTTCTGGAAGGATAGACCATCAACATCCTCTCCTGAAAGTTCCTATATCTTATTAAAGAGTTCCATAATACCAATACCATGTACATTGTAATGCTTCTACATTAGGGGGTGTTTGATGAGCTCTGATTGTAACATTCTGTTATCCATCTCTGGTTGCCATTGCAGGCAATTGGCCAAGTACTCTACCTTCGTCCCTATGTTAATGACTTCAGTACGCAATGGGTTCTTACTTCTGTTACCTTATTGACACTTGGCTCAGTACTTACAACATACATCGGGGAGCGAATCTCTGACCTAAAACTTGGAAATGGCACATCTCTTTTGATATTCACAAGCATTATCTCCTACTTGCCAGCATCTTTTGGTAGGACTGTTTCACAGGCATTTCAGGATGGTAACTACATTGGACTCATCGCCATCGTTGTCTCCTTCTTTCTATTGGTCCTCAGTATTGTATATGTTCAGGTAAGTGCTGCTTATATTTTTTAACCAAGATGTCAGTCATTGGAAGTAAAGAAATGTTCACAATTATATCAACAAAGGGTTTCAGGAAGCAGAGAGGAAAATTCCACTTAACTATGCTTCAAGATACACCAGCAGAAGTGGAGGACTTCAAAAATCTGCTTACCTACCCTTTAAGGTTTGTATTCTAGCTTCTTGCTCTATGCTTCTGTAGTTTTGGAGTTCCCATCCTTTAATTAGAGGACTCTAGTCAACACATGTTTTTCACCTACTCTGAGTCATTTACTCATGCTTTAAGGCTCATAAAGACAGGGATAACTAATCTGTGGCCACGGGCGCTTAATTTTGAATCTTGTTCTAAATTTAAAATCAAGCATATTCTTTTCCTGACTTCTAATCATATAATCACTAAACTGGTCATCACCGCCAATTTTATCTTATTTTGTTGACAATTGACAACAATTTTTACCTCTAGCATCTGGTGAGAACATTAATTACAGATAAATTCTTTCTTATCTTGTCGGTTATTTGTTTTGACATCTTTGTTTCAGCCGTTCTTCATTCATGATCACCATATCTGTTTCAGAGCTCTTCCAAAATGGTTCTCCACATTTCATTCCTGATCTAATTATTTAGTTTATGCACTTACAGCTTGTTTTATGTGTGATTTTACATTTGCATTTATCTTCTCTTTGCTTTAGCTGAGTCTAATTCTTTTGTTTTCCTTTTGTTTAGGAAAAGGAATGTAATAATTCTACAATTTTGTACAAGTGAAACTTTATTAGTTTTTTATCTCCATAACCATCTCAATCTTCTGATAAGCAGGTGAATAGTTCTGGAGTGATGCCAATCATATTTTCTACATCATCATTAGCTCTTCCTGGTACTCTAGCACGCTTCACTGGTTTAACTGCACTGAAGAATGCTGCAGTGGCTTTAAATCCTGGGGGTAAGATTTGTAACTTTTAGTTGTAGAAATTGAAGATTGAAGATATAAACTGAATATGGTCTGTTTATGGACACTAATAATGCTAGTCCCATTCAGCTGACATGACTGTCTCTAAAATCTATTACAAATCTCCACATTTTACTCAAGTTATAGGCAACTTGTGCGTGATGAAACTGTGGAAGATGGAAACTTCCGATATGCTATGATTTGAGTCTCCTTGATTTGATTGCTTGATTTATTCATATTTTTCTGATTGTAATCTGCTATTAATTTCTTTCCATAATAGTTTTTATTTCTCTTCTATTTAAAATCCATGTAAATGTATGAAACAATATTGAGGAATAAAACAATCTTTTTCTTCTTCCACTTCCAACTTAACTAAGTTATCAAAATTAAATCTTATTATTCTCTATTCTCCCTTAAATCTTTTCCATATGCATAGGTTGATGAAATCTTTGTGAACATTTCCCCTAGACAAAGCCTATTGCTATTGCAGTCTACATGGTGGGACACTGGGTTTAAACCGCATGTTTTACCTTGTTTAAGTTATAATGATATCATCCATACTAAGGACTAAAGATAATCAAATGAAGTCAAAGAGATATTTTTTTTTAGCATTTTGTAGGTTAACTTCCTACTTTTATCATATTGAACATTGGTAATTTAAAACTAACAAGACAAATCTTTGCAGGTTCTCTCTATCTTCCAACAAACATCCTTTTAATAGCTTTCTTCAACTACTATTATACTTTCCTACAATTGGACCCTGATGATGTGAGTGAACAGTTAAAGCGCCAAGGTGCATCAGTTCCACTTGTCCGACCTGGTAAAAGTACAGCTGCATTTATTAAAACGGTAAATTTTTCTCATCTTAGATATAATTTTTGCTTCATCGTCGAAAGAAAAGGGCTTCAAAAGCTAAAAGAAATTTTTTACAGTGTTGTCCTACCTTCACTTACTGATTATGCTAAATATATCACTTCCCTACTTCTGTGTTTATTTCCTTTACCCTTCCTCCTTTATAAAATGGAATCAAACTTCATCATTGAACCCTCTGCAGATGCAGCTGAACTGTATTTGACTAGCATCTTTAAAGTTACTGCATGAATTGCATGCCTTTTTGGCTTCAATTTGGTTTTGAATTCAATTATGTTTGTTTATGGTTGGAAATAGGTTCTAAGTCGGATATCAGTTCTTGGTTCGGCCTTTTTGGCAATCCTGGCTGCTGGTCCTGCCGTGATTGAACAAACCACACACCTGACTGCTTTTCGGGGATTTGCTGGCACATCTGTTCTCATTCTTGTTGGCTGTGCAACAGACACTGCAAGAAAAGTTGAAGCTGAAATAATATCCCAGAAGTACAAGAACATAGAGTTTTATGACACTGACAGGTACGGCCCATAAAAGGAATGACAGGTTAAAGGCTAGAGAGTGGACAAATCTGCAAAAGAACTTATAGTGGGGATCTGGCTCTCTATAGATGGCATGGTGATACTTTTCCATGTTGGTTTGATTCTGCGGTACCTGTATTATACTTTTTTTTTTTTTTTTTTAGGCTTGTACATAGTGCTGCAGGACAGCTAAAATTTTCTTCCTTTAAAATTTATGACAAATAATTACAAAATTTAATCTTTTGCTAACAAGTTTGTGTCAAAGGAAACAGAAGTGGTTTGTGTTATACACCTTTTATTTGCAGTCGATATTCCAGTTGGTTTGTTTGTTTGTTTTTTTTTGTTTTGTTTTGTTTTGTTTTTGGTATGTAATTCAGCAACATAGGGTTTCATTCTTTCAGTCCTATAGAAGATAATTGAAAACTTTATTTGCAATGGTTAATTGTCTGAATCTGTAGTCAATGACAAGCAGAAGTTCGAGAGAGCAAAGTATAGACGAGCATAATGTTACGAACTCAGGTATCTCTCATTGGTTAAGTGTAATCTTAAATGTATATATATAAGCTCTTGGCACCCTCTTCTTATATGCCAGTTTTTAATAGTGAGTTTTACCTAAGGTATGTTTTGCATAAATGCCCGAAAATATTAATGGAAATAATGAAAGGAAATGGGAAAACTTAACTGCAATCCTGCAAAACGTATTGAGAAGCTTTGACATTGATATCTTCATTGGATTTCATAATCTTTCATAAGTTACAGACATCTCATATTTGACTCCATCAAAGATCAAGTTCTGCCTAATCATATGGGCGTGTTCAGGGTGGGGGCTATTTTACTTCCTCCAAAAGAATACAGTTGTGTGCAATATGATAAGAAATTAGATTGATTGATTCGGATTTTTTTTAAAGAAATAAAGTTAGCAAAGGATTTTTTTATGTTAAAAAGAAAAAAAGAAAAAAATTAACGAGGGTGAAAAATGACCAGCCAACTAATTATGTAAGTGGGAATTAAATATATGGCCTGTACTCCTGTAGAATAGTTAAATTTCATATAATAACACCTGCAATGTTTGTTTTTTTATTTTTATTTTTAAAAGACTTCGTGTTATTTTATGTGAGTGGGAATTGTTTATTTTTATTTTTTTATTTGAAAAGAGTTCTTTTTATTTATTTATTTTTTATATGTCCGCACAAGAGGGAGGAAGGGGACTTGAACTAGTGACCTCCGCTTCATTAGACGTGGTTCCAGTCGATTGAACTACCTATTAGGGACAAAAAGAGTTCTTAATGTTATAGAAAGTTGAGAAGTGTTTTTGATGAGATCTGCTTCTAAAAAGTAGTATTTGGAATTCATAGAAGAAAATTGTTTGGTAAACTTTTTGAAAAGAAGAAAAAAAAAAAATTTCAAAAGATAAAAATACAAAGCCAGAAAAAGCAAAAAAATTAATACCCATTTGAATAGAAAAAAAAATAAAAAAAATCAAGGGTGTTTACACAACTACCTCTTCTTTTAGCTGCTAAAGGTAGAACCACAACCACCTACTCTATTGTTAGGGATGGCTGTGCAACCATCCTCACCATCTGTTGGGAGGTAGCCATTGGGTGTTAGCTGCATATGGCCATCTCTTGTCATGTTAAGAGTGATTGCACGGATACCCACCCGTCTTGGCCGCTAAGGGTGGTTGTACGCAATCGCCCCCAATATGACAAAAGGAGTGGCTACGTTGTCACCCCAGCGCAACCTACTCTCCACTTTTTTCTTTTTTTCTTCTTTTTTTTTTTTTTTTTAATTCCTAAAAAAAAAAAAAAATTATTTTATAAATATTAAATAAACATTTTCATTTAGAAAAATAAGTATGTATTTTCAAGATACTTTTAAGAAAGTTTTTTAAAGACGGTGGTGTATGAAAAATATTTCGTTCAGCAATGTGTTTTAGCCCAAACTCAATTCCTGCCCCCCATGGCTGAATTTCAGAGCAGAGACGTTAAACAGTGGGGAAGAATCCAGGTTGGCGAACATGGAAGCCTCCAGAGACTACTAATTGCTCCCATAAGAGGTCACTGTACCTAGAAAGTTTCCATATATAGATTTCAATGTCCTATTCCAGATTTGAAGGGGAAAGCCGTATTTTGATCACAAATATATCTTTGTTACAGTATGATGCTTAGAATTAGAAGTCCAATTATGGACACACAGTTTGACTGATTGAGTCCACTAAATTCTATCAGCAAGTTTACAAATTAGACATGATATTAATGCCCCTCCCACCCTTTTCCTGTGCTGCAAAATGATCCTTTTACCCACCTCCTAAAGGTGTCATCGCTGAAGCAGAGGAACTTCAAGAAGCATCAAAGGGCCATCTCCCATAAAGATGTGGAATCCCATATTCCAAATGAAACAAATTCTCAAGCAGTCACCATATACTACTCATTCATAAGGCTCAGTAGAAAAGTCAGGCTCTTCGGGTTTCCTTAACTTTGGCATCTCATCTTTTATCCTATGAGCTCCTCTCCTTGTGTTTGCAGCAAACCTTGAAGCCAGTAATGTGATCCCCAGGTTCATTCTTGCCTGAGAAGGACTTGAATCAGCAGAAGAACGTTCCTCTTCTTCTTGCCCTGTCTCATCCGCCTCTTTCTGGTTCAAAGCAAAGGATTCCCTCATGTTGAGATCTTTTACCACCATCCTCCTCTTGTGCCGCCGCCAAGCAGCCTGTATGAAGCAGGCTGCCCATGTCCTCCAATGGTGAGAATAAAGCCGGAAGGTGTGCTGCAGCTTTTTGCTGTGGAGCCGTCTGAATTGATTGGCCACAAATTTGAGATTTTCAGCTCGCAGTGCGAAGGCTTCAACTTCATTTAGTGCTTTGACTGTTCTAGTTGATGATGGCAAGTTGACAGTAGATTTGGGGAGTAAAGCCCACGCAAGCAACTCCTCTCCACAAAAATCTCCAGGTCTCAATGTAATTGAGTTGAAGAAACCAGTCCGACCTCCATTGGTTGTGGAACTGTCGAGTCTACCTCTGATAATAAAGAGCATCTCTGTCACAGGGTCACCCTCACGAACAATGTATGTGCCTGCAGTGCTTAGGGAGGATACTAGTCGCTCGCATATTGCATTAAGCAGCTGATCATCCATCTGCGAGAAGAAGGGGACCTGCAAACGTGGAAGCAAGAGGGTTTATATACTTCAACAGAAGTAACTTAATTATAAAAAAGCAAAAATAAATATATAAATAAATAAATAATTGCCATTTGTCCTATGGTTTCTTGAGACCAAATTATGCACATATGTTGAATAGTTGTAGCAATATTGCCCAGGCCATGTTGGATGGAGAAGAGGTATCTAGTTTATCAGAGATACTACTTAACATGTATCTTGCTAGTATTCTATACTAATACAGCAGTTTTGACGTCTAATGCCTAGCATATTTGGTACGCCATATCCCTTGATCATTTTCTAAAACACAATTTGTGAACTGGAGGCTACAGGCAGCTTAGGAGCAGAGTATTGCTAAAAAATGGATCAAATGGCTTGTGTCTAATACATTTCTGTTGGGCTGTTCCTCCACAATTTCACACAGAAGCCTAGAAAGTTAGAAATGACATTCTCATGGATCTTTATGGCTGTAAGTCCCACATTAGAATTCCTCCAAACCCATTACTTTGGATAGAATATGACTACAGATAACCTATGAGTGCAGTTTTTTAGCTCTAGAAATACTTTGGGAGAACCATACCCGTCGAACAAGGTCCAAGGATAGGTGGCGCTGAATATCACGACGAAGATCAGCAGGTAATCCACGAAGGATGGCTTCTTCATCAACTCCTCGAGTTGCAAGCCACTTATATTGAACAAAACGTCGAGCACGTTTTTTCAAATCTTCAGGGAGTTGGCGATGCCTCATCCACTCCTCGGTGTCTCTTTGCTTAAGTCTCCATTCCTCGAGCCGCACGGTCAGAGATTGCAAGTACGTCTACACCAGGAAAACAACTTTAAGCACAAATTAGCATGCCTTAAAGGAGAATCAATGACGTGTTCTAAATTTGATCCAAATCTTTTATTTAAAATGTAACTGTCTAAAAACCCAGGAATTAGACTGTAGGAATGAAAGACAAGATACAAGTGAATGACAGGAAAACAAAAGAATAGCATCAGCCAAGTACAGACAACAAGATGATCCATGGTTTCATATTCACCATTTTCCAAGGATAAAGTTTCCCTCCAAACTGGGTTGGAGGAATCTCCTCTAACCTAATCTATAAAAGTGACATGCGTCCTTTGAAAATATGCATTTTACATGTTTTTTTAATATTAGGGACAAACTTTGTTATTAAAAAAGGGATACATGTCACTTTTATATATTAGGTTAGAGGAGATTCCTCAAACCCAGTTTGTAAGAAAACTATGTCCATTTTCCAATTGGATAGGAATAGAGTGCAAGACCAGCAAGAAAAAGAAAGAAAAAGAACATAGCCATGCCCACTCCGAACAACAGACAATTTTCAGAAGACAGTACTAAACTTCCTACATATATAAGCGTGCATGCAAAGACACACAACACCCAAGGTTATACATGATTGCATTATATTATTATTTCAGTAAAGAGGCAAAACCAAAAGCATGTGAATACATGGGAAACATCGACCAGCAAAACACTAATCATATGTTGAATCAAAATTTGATTGACAGAAAAGTAATTTCAAATTTTGAATGGTGAGAGTTAAAGGAAAAGCATTCTCAAATACCTGCATATTCCCAATCAAACGGGCAAATAATACCAGACCCAAGATGGCAATAAGAATGGCAAATGACGTCTCTTGAATATAAGTGCTTGTAGACAAATTCTGCCCGTATGAACTGAGATAGAAAGAAAGCAAAGATAAACTTAAACAAATTGTTTTTGGGCAGACTAGCTGTGTGGCAAAGAATATACTTTCCCAATGACTTTATAATATTTTATGCAATCCCTTGTCAGTGGCAGGGGTTTGGGGGTTGCGTATATCCTTTCTCTTACCTGTTGTTTTTACAGTTTTTCACTATCATAACATGTCATTTGAAACAGAAAAGAAAATAAAATAAATGGTTGATCCCCAGATAGTGATTGCATATCATATATGTCATACTTAAAAGAGTTTTTTTTTTTTTTTCAGTTATGGATCATAACACAGGTTATAGATACGGCATTGGCACCTACCAGGCATTAATTGATGAAAATTCTGGTCCATTTCATAAATCATATACTAGAGCCAACAGCATGACATAAAATTAAAAAACCATTAAAAATGGTAAAAAAAAAAATTGCAGACATGATAATCTCATTGCACGACATATAACATGTGTGTAAGTGTGTGGGTGTGCGCTAATGGGTCAACATTTTTATTAAATAATAACTTTCATTCTACTAGTTAGTAAAAGAAACCATACCTTAGATTCTGTAAGCCCCACCATAAACAGTAGAAATACTTCCTGATGAAGTTTATGAAAACAACATCTTTCTTCACTGCATTTTCAAATATGCCATACTTGAACTCAAATTCATTATTAGGATTACACTTCTTAAACACATTTGTAGCATTTTCCCATGTCTTGCGAGAAGCATCACAATCTAAATAATGTAGCCGGCAACGTGTAGAGTTGAATTCCTCTTTACAAAATTTTTTCCAGCATGAGGTATACCGGTCAATAGACAGCAAATACCATGCTGCCCCTAAAACCTGCAATTATAGAAGTACAATCACAAATTAACATCCCCACTGTGTAACTCAAAAGAAAATAAGAAAAATAACTCTTAATCAAGGATAGGAACCCTTTTAAAATGGTTCTACAAGATTAGTTGAATACATTGGGGGAAGAGAGAGAGAGAGAGAGAAAGCAACAATTAGAGGAAGGAAAAAGAAACAGAAGTACATACATGGCTAGCCAACATGTACAACAGTAGATTGTATGCAGCCCCTGCCCAGGCAGTCTTGGTAACCACTCCAGTTGCTTTTACTATTTGCGAACTTAATGGAAAAATCAGATATAATCTCGGAACATACTGGAGGAGAACAATAAGTGCAAGGGCATTGTTGTTATGATCAGTTTCTTGATTTCTTGTTGCTGGTATAATAAACCAGATCACTATCTGCATAAAATATTTTAAATCAACTGTGCTTAAACAAGACAATAACAACATAATGACAAAACAAACAGATCAGATCAAAATTGGCTGCACATTCACATTTTCAAGAACAATGAAACTACAACACTTCTTAGCGCCATACAAGAAGAGAAAAGTTTAGCAAAGGTAATCAACAGTGGATAAAATTTAATATGTGTTCTGTTTTAACTCAGTCATAAATGGAATCAACCCAAAAGCTCACACAGGTGTGGTAGTGATAAACCAAACAATTTATAAGGTATAGAATAAATCTACCTTGAGCACACATCAAAAATTAACTAAAATTATTTTTAGGGGAAACTACCTTTTGCCCCCATAAACTACAACGCGTTGGCACTTTCCCCCCATGAACTGCCAACTGTGCTACTTTGCCCCCATTAACTACCATTTTGTGCCAAAAAACCCATCCCGTTAGTCAAAGCCGTTAACTCAAACTGTCAAAGTGACAATGCGTTGTAGTTCATGGGGGCAAAGTGACAATGCGTTGTAGTTCATGGGGGCAAAGTAACAATGCGTTGTAATTAATGGGAGCAAAGTGATGCAAAGTGATGGGTTGACCGTTTGAGTTAATAGCTTTGACTGACGGAAGAGGTTTTTAGGCACAAAATGGTAGTTTATGGGGGCAAAGTAGCACAGTTGGCAGTTCATGGGGGGAAAGTGCCAACGCGTTGTAGTTCATAGGGGCAAAAGATAGTTCCCCCTTATTTTTATTTATCCTTGAATCTTATAAGAAAGTAAACTATTAGTGACACTATGGGGACTACTTGATTCAACAAGAGCCAAGTTAGCCCAAAGGTCAACGCAATTACACAAGTGGATTTGCTTGTCAAAACTTTTTAGAGGGTGCTTTTTTTTTTTTGGTTGTGATGCAATAAATGTGAAAATAGTTTCGAGTGTTTGTGTTTTGAGTTGTTTGTTAATATATATATTTTTTTTGCTAAAAAGCAAAAAGCTAACCTAGAAAGTGTTGCCAAACGACCCCTGACACCAAGAGGAGACCCTCTAATGCAGATTGCGTAGCCGTCAGTTTGTTTTATTTTCTAAACCGCCTTTATGTTGTTATTTTTAGGGTTAGGGTTTTGGGAGTCTTTATTTCGTTATTTTATTAGGTTTAGGGTTATGGGGTATTTACGTCATATTTTATTATGTTTAGGTTTTGGGCTATAAATATATGCTTATAGCCTCCAAAGAATTTAATTTATGTTGATTTATCAATTTTCTCTTAAATAAGAACTACTCATAGGTAAGTTTTCTTCTTATTTTTCCTTAGGCTATAGATAGACTCTATAGTTTTGAGACGAGTTCTTAGATCATTGATAGACTCAAGATCTAGAATTAGTTATCCGCTACTTTATTTGTTGTTCTTCGCTGCAGCCTACTAAGTCACGCTGCATCACCCTCACCCACTACCCTTCAGCAAGTATAGACTAGACTTAAGGTGTATCAAAAGGCATTGTTGGAAGCAGAAACAATAAGATTAAGTCACAATTCAACATAATCATTAATTACTCCAACATTGGTTGGGTGTTTGCTTGGTTATAGATATTATGTATTTGCTGGGCCTCTCTATCTAGCAACTTAGGTGTTTGGATTGAATGCTCTAATATGATATTAGAGTCCAGTTTATTTGTTCTTGGACTCTATGTGCCAAACCCTCTTGTCTTTGTTTTAGTCAGGTCGTGGGGCAGTTTTTGATTTCAGTTGGGCGTATGTTTGGTTATGCTTATAGATACTCATCGGGCCTCTCCACCTAGTAGCTAAAACTTTTTGGTTGGATGATCTAATAGTAATTTTCAAGAGTCCCCAAATTTAGACAACTAGTCTCCATATACAACTGAAAAGTTGGTTTAGCATTAGTCAAAGTAGTAAAATATTTGATAATTTCTCAACCAGGAGTATCATACCATCCTTAGTTAGCTTAGATCGTCTTTAATAGGATCCACTCTCTCTCTCTCTCTCTCTCTCTCTCTCTCTTAAGTTTTCAAACCGTGCTCATCTCCAATCCAATGCATCTTATCTTCACCTCCACGAGAAGAGAAATTCAAATACAACAAATCAAAAAATTAGCCACAAATTGCAATTCCCGATCCATAATTAATCCTGAGGATCCCAATAATGCACTCTAACTCTGCTGAGCTGCCTAGGTATGAAGCAACTGAACCATCCTTATCCACAACCAAAAGAAACAGATCAGGGAAAAGAAGAATCACCAAACATAAATCACGCTAAAAGTAAAACTGCAGGCCATCTCCAATAGCAAATTTAATATGTTTTGAAAAATTAATTCCAGCCTCCTCTAATACTCTTCCACAAACTCACTACATGTGACCCTTTAACTAACACAGACATCCACCCTCAATACGCTTCCCCTTACTTTGCTCTAACATTGCACCTCCATAGTTGGTCCCATGCAATTTATATTCACCATAGCTATTCCCCTAACAGGCTTGGTTGAAAGTGCTCAATTTACAAGCTCCAATCCTCCCTCAGTACCTCAACTCAATAGCATAGAACAAAACTCAAACAATTATCAGTAAAAGGAACACTTGGTGGTAGATTGCCAGCAACACTCGTAGCGCTGCTGTGTGGAGGATGGTGTCTTCATGCCTTTTGTAGTGTCTATGGAGGGAAATAATCGATAGGAGTTTTGAGGACTGCGAGAGGGCTTTGGAGGAGATTAAATCTTTATTTTTCAACACTTTGTATCTTTAGACAGCTGCTTATGTTTCTCCTTTGGTGATTAGTTATCATGATTTTCTTGTTCTTTTTGCCCCTATTATCTTAGTCACTTCTCTTGTATACTTCTTGTGTATATGGGGGTGTCTTATGCCTTTAATGATATCTCGATTACTTATCAACCAAAAAAAAAAGGCAACCCATTGTCACCGTATGTGATTAGCATACTTGATGAGAGCCTAAGTAATGATGGTAGGAAATACTAGAATTAGCATCACTTTATCAAAGGAAAGATATTAAATTCCAAGTCACAATCTTTTCAAGCCCAGTCAAATGATATTAGTAAAGGATATATATGAGAAAACTGTAAAGTAAGAGGACATATTGTTTACTTAGATACCTTATGATTTTCCGAGACTTGCAAGAAATGATCTAGATAAGAGAAAGAAGATAAAACCTCATAAAACAACAAGTATATTTTTCATAATCATATTGATTCTATTTGCTTCACAATACAATTACACTTTAACAGAAAGAAAATTCAGCACATGTTTGCAATAAGATCTATTATGCATAGAAGGCAGAACAATAATTCACAACAAAATACCTGAGGAAGGGGCAGTGTGGCAATGAGATCAATGAAGAAGTCAGATCTAATATACCTCCGTGCAATCTTCTTTGGATCCATGACAAGTTCACCCCTCCCAAACACTCTAGAGCTAGGTGCAACATAAGCAGTCCTGAATTTTATAATCACATGCAACAAATAAAATATATCTGCAACAGTTCGAAAACATGTCACAACAATTCGCAAATTCAAGTCTGTCTTCACACATGAAGAATCCACATTTCCACCCAGACTGGGCAAAAAAAAGTACAATGGGTCAACAAAAAGTGCCACCAAGCATGAAATGATGAAAACCCAGTTCCATTGTAACATAATCTCGCTACCCGGGTCAAGTATTCTCTTGCGCCATGGCTTGTGATCCTCTCGAAACACCTTAGACTTCCCAATTCCGAAAGTTTCGGTGAATCTATTTCTGCCCCCAACTAGTCCATCATCAGGTTTTAGCAATGAAGATGATGGAACCTTATATGCAGATGACGACCTTTCTAGCTGTGATGGTTCAGTTCTTCCCCATGGATACTCATTATGTTTTATTCCATCAGAATGAAACCTACAACAGGTTAGGTAAACAAAATTGTCATAAAATTCCCAAAATCTCCGCTTTCAACTAAAAAGACTTCCAGGAAACCCTACTTTGATGAGACAAAAACAGTTCTTCAAAGCAAACTGAAGAGACATTATAAATTTCTCCCAGGGCCAGAAGGAATGGTGTAATAAACCCCCCATTGGTTGCCAAGAGTAGATTAAAAAATAGATAAAAAATAAAGGCAGAGCTCAAGTTTACTCGGGTCTCGAATAATGAAGATTTTCATATTTTTCCTAAAATATATTCTCAGTAACCAAACAGAGCTTGAAAAGAAATTAAAGATCCCGCACAAATGTTTTCAAAGAATCCGATACTTTATGAATCTTGATTTCAAACAATTCCAAACCTGCCACAACTAAGCCCATTAACTGTAATTTTGTATCAAGGTCGAGACAAGTAGAGTTGAAGCTCCTAGAAACCTAACATAATTTAATAAAAAAACATCTAAATTGTTCACAGATTCTCTTAGCAGCCACGTTTGAAGAAGTCAAAATCGCTTCTTTTTCAAAAAAAAAACAGAGAATGGCATGCTTTATATTGTCCAGGTTCCCATGTAACCAAAATCTGAGCTCGTCTAAAGCTATCGAGTATTACATACAGCTCTAGTTCAATAGAAGTTTAAACTCAGCAACCCAAAGAAAGCATAAAAGCCCAGAAAAGATCCCCAGAATCAATATTCCGCATAAACAAACAAAACCCAGATGAGGAAATGAAGAAAGGAACACTTACCTGACAAGCTTTTCCTTCTTCAGTTTCATGCCAAGAAGAAGGCTACTAAATCGGATCCTCTAAGAAAACCCTCTTCAGAGAAAATGATAGAGGATTTGGCAGGAATCAGAAGCAGGTGGACCGGTGGGAAACGGAATATGTATAGTAGACGAAATGTTGACCAAATCAGACGGAATTGGAATGAATTCACCAATCGTTGGTTTTGTCACAGGTCCATCCGTCCATGTCAGACGGAATTGAACAATATCGGGAGTGGACTACTGTCTGTCAGCGAATAGCACGTGAAGAATTGGAAAGATATTTAAATAAAAACAATTAAAATATCTAAAAACTAAATGAAGGAGATGGTAATTGGTAAAGCTAATTGTCAAATGATAAATTCGATTAACCCCATTATTTTCTTTTTATTATTATAAATTCAAATGCTAGATATATGAAATTCATAATTTGCGATTATGAAAATTGATCATGTTATCTTGGTTGATTTTTTCGAAAGTTGGAAGAGCGTTATTCCATAGAGATAAATGAAATAATAGCCGTTTATGGCGTGTTTGGTAAAATTTTAAAAAACCTTTATTTATTAATTTTTTTTTTTAGAACATTGTTACTTTAGTCTTATGGTATAACTTAATAAGATAAGAATTACATCCCATGAAGTAAAAGTCATTAATTTAAATCTCTCGCGTCCATTTTCTCTTGTGTAAACCTATCAAAATATGAGTTACTTAAATTGATGTTCAAATGTGACTCACCACTAATACATTTTTTAAAAACAAACTACAATTTTATTTTCATAAAGACAAAATTATTGTCCATGCAGACTTTTTTTACACAATATTTTCCTTATTTTTCTTTCACAATTTTGTCAAACAACTTTTTCGTTTGTAGACCCGTGTACAACTCATTTCTCAAATGTGGGCCAAACCAAATCAATTTTCAAATGTTACACATTCTAAAACGATAAAGTTTTTCACCAAATTGAGTTGAAAAAATTTTCTTCAACATAATCTATAAAAGTAATGTGTCTTTTTTTTTTTTTTGAAACAGTGTCCATTTTTTTAATAACATGTGAAATACATATGAGTTTTTAATAAAAGTTATTCCAACTGTATCCTTACTATTAAAAAATATGTGCATCTCACGTGTTCAAGGGACAAATATCACTTTTATAGATTAGATTAAAGAAAATTTTTTCAATTTAATTTGGAGGAAAACTTTATCCTTTTAAAACTCTTCTCAAAATCTAAAATTCAAAACGGGTTTTTATTTTTAGTTTGTTTTTGGTCCGTCACACTTTTTGTCTTGCAAAACGGGTTTTCGAGTCGTCCAGGCAGTCCAGCCTCTCTCCTTTACCCCCCTCTTTTTCTTTTTCTTATTTTATTTTATTTTTTATCATTATTTTTATAATTTTTACGAATATAATTCCACACTGCTTAATTGAGAATTTGAGATGGTAGTCTGACATGACACCCACTATTTTTTGATATGGACAAAAAATGAAGGATATGCGATTTGGAAGAAGATGACCATCTTTTTCATATTAACAATCTTGAATTCAATTTCCATCTTATTTGGCCCTGTTGGTAATATAAACAGTGATTCATACGAGCTTCATAATTATTTTTAGGCTTATTCATTGTACATCAAAAGGAGAAGCTATAATCCCATAAATCCATTTTATTTTTCTGTATAGTGAAATCATTTTTAGGCTTATTTGGACGTCAATATTATTAGAATACCCAGAATGACTCTGTAACTAAACAGCAGACATCTCACAACAAAATTATGATTAACATGTTCTAAAGGATTTTGGACAATGTTCTTACATATATATATATATATATATATATGTATGGGGATCTTATTACAGGGTGCAGCAGAAAGAATTTTCACAATATAATGAGTAGCAACTAAAATAAAAACCGTACAAGATTGTGTGCAGCAGCAACGTTCACATATTCAGTTTCAAAGAATGATCAGACAAGCACTCTGCATTCTGCAATTCCTCAAACTTTACTCCTAATGCACCAAAAAATTAACTATGGCATTCCAGTATCCTGCCAACTGAAAGATAAAAGGGTTAATCAAAAGATCCAATCATTTGAAGGAAGAAGCCACCCATTAACCAGATTCAAATTATTGTGTTCCCGTATGAGCGACCACATTCATGTGCACACAGAGAGAGAGAGGCCATCTACATGTGCAGAGCAAATTTACCTGTGTCAGGATACTATTTCCAGTGTGACCTTCAATGACCAAGCCTGCTGTGAGACCAATCATTGCCCATGCTCCATTAATTGCTTCAATTCGACGTTTTCTCTGTAATCACCACATAGTTCCAGTCAGGCTGATAAGTAACTTGGAAGTATTGTAGTAACTTACGAACAAAAAATGCCTATGCTTATGGCATCATCCAATCCATTTTGCATCTGGGGCCTGTTAGATACTTAGATAGTAGATTGATTTTATATGTTAATCTTATCTAGCTGTTTTGGCAGTCTATCTTGTTTAGGAGTTCTGATAAACTGTATCTTGTTGATAGAAATTGTGTTAATCTTGAATTGTAATCTCCTCTATAAATAATAAATCAAACTGTGGGTATCTATATAAGATATTAACCTAACATTTATTTTCTCAACATGTTACAAAAAAACAAAAAAAAAATCATTTTGGACCCTCATTCACCCTCGCATCCATTCCTTTTCCTTTCTACCCACAAACATCCACACCTCTATTCTTCTTCCTTTCTACTCATAGACACCCATGCTTCCTTTCTTCCTTCTTGTCTCTCTGTGTTTGGCGAAGTGAGCGTGAATTTTCTTCTTTCAATTCTCTCTCATCCAAACCAGGCTATCAGATGGTCTCCCTTTCTTGTCGTCATTCGTTTTGTCTATGGTATTTTGTTGTGGTGGTGTTGCTAAACTCTTCATGATCACTGTGGTTGCGAAGTTGAAGAGGTTGGCAGTGTTTGGCGTTAAATCACCACTTGTCCCAACAATTTAAGCTGGTAGGAAAGGTGGATTTAATATTTTAATTAACATTTCAATACTCTCCTTCATGTTTGAACTCAACTCTCTTTTAACAAGTAAGGTCCAACATGTAAAATATTTACCTGAAATGGGGAGTGAATTGTAGAGTCAAGGTCCGAACTCATGATCTCTATTCTAATACCATGTTAAATCACCATTTGTCCCAAAAATTGAAGTTAATATCATAAAAGGGGGTGAACTTAATAATTTAATTCATGTTCCAACACCTCCTCCCCTCACATGTGAGCTTAAACAAGTAAAGTCTTAACACGTATAATATTTAATTGAAATTTGAGGGTGAATTTGTGGAGTTGAGGTTTGAAAATATCTGACAATGGTTCATCTAACAGCAACCGTTGCTGCCTCATCTGAACATGGTGGTGGTGGTCGAAGTAATCATGGTGGAAGGGGTGGTAAAGGCTGTGGCAGAGATTCAGGGGGAGGACAAGGTGGACGTGGTCAAGGTTCCAAACACTATGCTCATTGTGGTGTATGTGGACATAAAATCGATTATTGTTGGGACTTAAATGGTAAACCTACTGCCAATCAAGTGTCCCCTACTGATCAGTCAAACCAACAGGCTTCATCATTTTCTAGTGGACATGATCTTATTGTCTTGAAAAGGGAGGATATCAACCAATTCTTTGGTCAACACCAAAATCAGCCATCTTCTTCTTCCACCGCCGTTCTTGCAAAAACAGGTAATGCATCCTCTTCCAATTCATGGATTATTGATTCTGGAGCTACTGATCATATGACAAGTAATGCTCATATCTTTTCTTCTTGGAATCAATTATCCCAAAAGATTGGTAGGCTTGCTGATGGCTGTTCTCAACCTGTCTTAGGTGAAGGAACAAGCTTAATGTTTCCCTCTTCAATCTAATTTGTTCCCAAATTTCCAATTAATTTGGCTTTCGTCAGCAAACCCACAAAGCTCTTAAGATTGCTGTTACATTTTTTGCTCACTATTGTGTCTTTCAAGATCTAAAGATGAAGGAGATGATTGGTGGAGGTTGTGAAATGAATGGCCTATACTACAGACCTGAAATTCAAGTGTTCCGTTCTTCCTCTAGTCTCAATCTATTCCAATGGCATTGCCGCCTTGGTCACCCATCTGTACGTGTCTTGCATCAATTAGTCCCTACTTTACATCAAAAAAGCAAAGTTGACTGTAATGCTTGTCAATTGAGTAAGCATCATTGTGCTTCCTGTTCTTCTAGAGATAGTAGTCTTTAGTCTAGACCCTTTAGGTTAGTTCATTCAGACATTTAAGGTCCTTTGAAAGTTCCTATGTACCTTGGTTATAGGTACTTTGTTACCTTCGTTGATCGTCATTCAAAAATAACCTGGTTGTTCTTAATGAAAGATCATTTTGAATTGTTTCTATCTTCAAATCTTTCTATATGGAAACTCATACACCATTTATTTTCTCAACTGAGCCAAAACGAAAAAAGGAATTGACAACCTCGTTCCTCTTTTCTTATCAAGAAAAAAAGGCTGTAGGCTCCTTTCTTTCTCATAGTCTAAAGAATAAAACATTTAACAAAGGAAATAAGACACAAATGCATGTCCTAAATAGGACTTCCAAGGTCCCTGCAGATATCTAGTGCAAATATTTATATAAAGACCAAAAATCTATTCATCCACACCAACAGCTTGCAGTACCAATGAGTATGCTAGACAATTCAATTCATAGTCAATATCTTTCTTTACCAAAGATGAAATGTCCTTCACCTTGAAGTTCTCTTTAGCTTCAATCTCTTGCATTTGCTTGGCAGCCAGCCGCTTGGCTTCCAAAGGATCAACCATGATCACTTCTTTGTTGAAACCTACTTTCCCTGAAGACACCTGCACATTTATTATTATTATTATTATTATTTTGTTAGAGTACAGCCAATAAGGCCCAATATGGACAAGAAGCATAGGATAAGGAGCAGAAGTCGATTTTATTGGTATGGGCTGCAAATTTATTCATTTACACAAATCGAAATTTAATACAGAAGCAATTCTTCTTAACATGAGCTAGAACTTGATCGAGCAAAAAAGGCAGTTAAAGGAAAAGAAAGTACAAACAAAATAGAAAAAAAGGTGTAAACTGCAACTTCAATGAATCTCAGTCATTAAGATTGTAAGAAAAAATTCATACAAAAGATAAAATGTACGCACATTTTAAGTATGTACCATTACCCAAGCAATTAAAAAAAACAATCATCTAACACCCATCCAGAGCCAAAAATTTTGCTCCCACTATGCACTAATTTCATCACCAACGACATACCTAGAAAACCTTTGATCATATTCAAACCAAACATATTGGCATTATACATGCGGAAGCCTTGGATTAATGCGTACATTAGGATTGGCCAAGATTCGAAATGTTTGGCCCCTGGTTTGGTTGATGACCATGCTTGCTTCTTGGTCTCTTTTCCATCCCCACCTGAGAAAAAATGAAATTAAAAAGGATATCAAATATGCAAAATGGTTAGGGTATTCTCAGGGCTTTAACCCTCCAAATCAGTTAAGATGGTGAAATGAGTCAACAAACTCATTTGAGTTTTGGAAACAGATTCTTTTTCAAAGGTGGCATGAGTATTTAACTAAATACGTAATTAATCAACCAATTATTTTTATGCTCTTCCCAATTCTAGGTTCGTTTCTACTCTCTCTTTTGGGTTCTCGTTTTCATTGAAAAGCATGGTTCTTCTTCGCCATAAGCATGGAATATTCAAATTTACATCTGAAACTGTATATCAATGACAAATAATTAAACAATTAAACTGAATTTCGACCAGAGGACCAAATTAGGCTCCCATAAGATGCTTCCATATGCTTTTTCTAAATATTATTTCAATATTTTTCCTAGCAACCAAAAGACAAAGAGAATTTAAAAAATAAACAGAGGAGCCCACTTCTTAGACATATGAAGAAAAGGGTATGTGAATTTACAGGACAAACATTTTTGAAGAGTACGTATCTTCTAAAATCATAATTTGCTCAGCAACCAAACAGATGGGTAGAGAAAATTTTAAGAAAAGAAGAAAGAAATCCACTTAATAAAGTAGATAAAGAGGAGGGTATGTGAGATTGAACAAATTAACACCCAAAAAGATTAAATTTTTCTTTTTATCATCATCAACATCTTTCTCAGCAAACAAACGAAGGGTAAGGAAAATCTGAAAAGAAATAACAAGAAAGACCGGCGTCGGAGCGAAACGGAGAAGTGAGTATGTGAGATAAAGGATTGGACTAACTTGAGGAGAGTTGCCGGGCTGTGATGGTTGGAAAGGGATGAGTACTGAGAGAAAAGGAGCCCTCCACTCATCAGAGATGTGGATGCCATCTGAAACAGTCTTGGAATCCGTAACTACTCCAACGGTATTAGGACAAGTTGAGTTAAAAACTTTCGATAAAGAAACAAATAAATAAGGAAGGAAAAAATATAAAAAATCCTCCAAACTATAGAGCTTTACAATATAGTTCTTTAATGTTCGAAAAATAATAAAATAATCTCTAAACTATCAAAATATAATAAAATTGTCACTTATTTTTTTATATTTTTGTAGTACCTCTATTCTTTTAACAAATAAAATAATAAAATAATTGTAAAAAAAAACTAAACAATTTTTTAAAAATACAAAAAAAAAAAACCCAATGGGCTAATAAATACAAAAAAAAAAAAAAAAAGTTTTTAGAATAAATAAATATTTGACCATTGCTTTTTTTAAAAAAAAAAAATTATTTTATTACTCTATTGTTATAAGAATAGGAGTATTATAGGAATATAAAAAAATAAGTTGCATTTTTGTTATATTTTGGTAGTTTGAGAGTTACTTTATTACTTTTTGAACATTAGGGACTATAATGTAAACGGCTAATAGTTTGGATGGCTTTTTAAAATTTTTCCCAATAAATAACCTTTCTTGCCAATAAATATTTTTTTTGTGAAAACTTGAAGCAATTTCTTATGCTATGTCCAAGTCCTAGTACTATGTTGTGTCTTATTTCTCTGGCCTAAATAATCTTAAACATCACATTTACTCAAACATATTCTAGACTTCTTTCTTCATAAGCTTTCATTATAGAATTTTATCATAAACTTTCATTCATGCTCATATCTCTACTAGCATGTGTAAAATCATAATCTTTTAAAAAATTTCATCATTAAAAAAAAAAAAAATTTCTCATAACATTTCCACTAAACATCATTCTTTTGCATTTCGTAACAAGCAATCTATAGAAACTAATAATGTGATAGACAAATAAAAATAAAGCGGAATAATAAATAGACCAAAAAAAAAAAGAAGTTTTTTGGAATAAATAAATGATTTAGGCTAATTACAGTAACTATTCATGTTGTATTAAAGTAAAATCAAATGTACGGTTCTTGAGATATTAAAAATAATAATAATTTAGTTCCTGTAGTCAAATTCTGTTAAAAAATTATTTTTATGCACCCATTGATTTTACTTTAATACGACATGAAACAATTTGTAATTTAGACCAAATACAATGACTAATTATTTATTTATTCTATTTTTTTTTTTGTATTTTTTAAAAATTATTATTTTATTTTATTTGTTAAAAGAATAGGGGTATTATAGGAAAATAAAAAATAAGTGGTCTTTTTGATACATTTTGGTAGTTTGCGGGCTACTTTAATACCTTTTGAACATTAAATAATTATATTGCAAATGACTGGTAGTTTAGGGGCTTTTTTATATTTTTTCTAATATTTTACGTGTTTGCCTTACTTGGCTTTCCAATTGTAGAAAGTCAGATCCTTTGGAACAAGGGGTTTTATTCTTTACATACAAAAAGCACAAGAAGAATATTTGTGCTTGAGAATTACAAATTATTTTCCATTAACACATATTCTGCCAAGCAAAAACAAAAAAGATAAGAAAAAAAAAAAAAGAACAACAAACCAAGCCTTATTACACGGCAAAGAGCATAGATCTTTCCTTTCTTATGGCATATCTGCACTACTTGGTGCTGTGGCAAGTAATTTAGTGTATGCGAGGCTCAGGCTCCCATGAATTTCAGTCTCTTCTCCCTTGTTCTTCTTGCACTCGTGGTAGAAGACAGTGAATGCCATCAATTCAAACATCTTGAGCAGGCAGAGAGAATTGGTTACAAGCAACACAATAAGCAGTCTTATTACTGCTGATTGATTAATATTGATCAACCTAAAACCCTGGAATACAACAGAAGATAATACTCCAAAAACAAGATTCAGAAAAAATCCACTCATCTCCAAGCCCTTCACTAGCTCTCCAGCCTTTCCTAGTGCATCGATTCCACATCTTTCTTCCATGACAGAAACCACAAACGCTAAGGTCAAAACAATGGCTAAGTAACTAAGGAAAACCGTGGCTAGAATAATTATTATCCAGAAAATTGTAGGCGATAAAACTTCATCTACAAACATCAGCATGAAGAGAAACATGGTTGCCCATGTCAAGAAAAGGTAACCTGACTGAAGCAGAGTTATGTAAAACCAAGTAATAGAAGGCCTTTTCCATGATTTCACCACTCCCAAAAGCAAATCTTTGATGGACATGTCTTTTCCTCTGTATGTTGCCCCTGATGCTGAGAGCCTGAGATTGTCCAAGGAGCCTCTTCCTCTTATTCTTCCGCCCATCGATGGAGTTATGATGTATTCTTGAGTTTTAGAGGTGATGATACTCGCGATAATTTTACTGCCCATCTATACCAGGCTTTGCTTCAAAAGGGAATCAACACCTTCATAGATGATGATCAGCTTAGAAGCGGAGAAAAAATTTCTCCAACACTTCTCGAAGCTATTGAAAAATCAAGAATTTCAATCATTGTATTCTTTCAAGGGGTTTGCTAGAGGTTTTCTACATAGTATTCTCATGTGTTCTCACAGACTTACGTAAAACATGATTTAAAAAGAAAAAAAATTTGTAGTACTATTTTTTTGTCAACAGATTAATTTTTATGAGTTAATATTTAGGTTATAATGCTTTAAAACTTGTTTTTGGATTCAAAACTAAAACCTAAGGGTGGAAGGTTAACCCTTTAAGGATGGTATCATCCAAAATGGATTTGATCATCCTAAATTTAGTGCTAATGCCTCAATTTGGTGCTAATGCCTAAAAAAACGGGTGGTGGAGGTCACTATAATTTTATTTATTTTTCTTAAATCATGTTTTACGTAAGTCTGAGAGAACCTAGGAGAACACTATGGGGAGAACCCGTAGCATTTTCCTTCTTTCAAACTTATGCATCATCTAAATGGTGCTTGGATGAGCTTCTGAAGATCCTTGAATGTAAAGAAAGAAATGGACAAATGGTTATGCCATTGTTTTACAAGTTGGACCCATCGGATGTTCGACATCAAAAGAACAATTTTAAAGAAGCCATGGCTAAACATGAAGAAAGGTTCAAAGATGACATCAAAGTGCAAAAGTGGAAGGCGGCCCTAACAGAAGTCGCCAATTTGTCTGGGTGCGTGGCCCTTAGGGAATGGGTATTTCTTACGACTCTTGTGCATTCATTTAAGATTTTTTTTTTCCTGGCCTGATGATTCCAATTATAATACATACTTATAGATTGGACATACGTGCATACATATATCTATGGGTGTATATATATGAGATCTTTGACTAGAGAATGGGAAGGTAAAGAGAAATTTAGGAGAGAAATTGATAGAAATAATGTATATATAGGGAAGGCCCTGTTGATTCCTTTTTGTGTGTGTGTATATATATACACACATTAAACTAACAATCATTTTTTAAAGAGCTCTATGATGTTCAAAATGTGTTAAAGTAACCCATCAAATTATTAAAATGTGTCAAAAATGCCACATCTTTTTTTATATTCCTATAATACACTTATTTTTTTAAAAATTAAAATAAAAAAATTAATAAAATAAGAAACTAAAAAATTAATTTTTAAAATTTTATTTTATTTTTTATTTTTTTTAAAAGGAGTGGTTTCCGGTTGAGCTAATCAAAGGGTTTGATTTTGCATTTATCTATATTTTTTATACCGCACGAATGATTTGTAATTTAAGCTAACTACAGTGACTAATTTTTATTTATTCTAAAAATATTTTTTGTATTTATTTGCCCCTTGGTTTATTTTTTCTTTTTTTTTGTTTAGAAAATAGTTAAGTTTAGTTTATTTTTAATTTTTTAATTTTGTTTTTAAAAGAATATGGGTATTATAGCAATATAAAAAAAAGAAAAAGAAAAAGAAAAAAAAAAAAAAAGATGTGGCGTTTTTGACACACTTTGGTAGTTTGATGGGCTACTTTAGTACATTTTGAACGTTGTAGGGCTCTATCACAAACACATGTTAGTTTGAATGGCCTTTTTTTAATATATGTTCCTACATTTTTTCATATGAAAAGTTTAACTCATTAAATGTTTCTAATCTTTTGTATTTTGCAGGAATGAAGCTAAGTTTATTGGAAAAGTTGTTTAGAATGTCTCATGAATCGTAAATCATATAGACTTACACGTTACCAAGTATCCAGTTGGAATAAATTCTCGTGTACAGAAGGTTAATTCACTTTTAAGTATTGATATGAATGATAGACACATGGTTGGGATTTTAGGAGCGGGTGGAATTGGTAAGACAACTATTGCTAAAGTTATCTACAACTCGATTGCTTATCAGTTTGAAGGTAGTTGTTTTCTTACAAGCGTTAGAGAAACTTCTAAACAATATTCCGGTATGGTTCAACTACAAAATACACTTCTTTCGAAAATCCTAAGAGATACTGTGAAGGTTGACAATGTTGATCATGGAATTTCTATAATAAAGGAAAGGCTTTGCTCTAAAAGGGTGTTAACGAATATCAAGCTTCCATGCGATCGAGCGCAGATTCGAGTGTAGGATCGATCGTAACATTGGTCGCAGCATCAGAAGCGAATGAAGAAAGTAGAAGGGTTATGTGATCGAGCACAGGGTCGATCGCAACATCAGTACCGAATGAAGAAAGTAGAAGAGTTATGCGAACGATTGCATATGATATGCGATCGAGCGCACACGCGTGTAAAGCCCAGTCTCGCAGCAGTAGGAAAGCAGAGACCCAATATGGAAAGATTCATTATGTTGGACAGCAAGTAATCTTGGACATCAAGTAACCTTGGACAGAAAGCAAAATATTAATATTTCCCTCTCCTTATTGTAAAAGGATTTTGATTCTCTAGGTTTAGTTGTAGTACTATATATATTCAAACCTCAAGAAACAACTCCAAAGCCTGTCCCAAGGACCCAAGTCCTATTCAGATTATATGCAGTTTGCCAAACTCCTAGCTGATCAACTTGGTGCTGTAGGTAACCCCATAACTGATGAAGACTTAATATCATCTATTCTCAATGGATTGAATCCCTCTTTCACCCATTTTATCACAACCTACTCTTTCCACACCCGAGCCAATGAAATTAGCTATGAAGATTTTCAAGATGAGCTTCTCAATCATGAGATGTTGCTCAATCAACAGCAACACAAAACCTCAGATCACTTTACCTTTGCCTTAACTGCAAATAGACCCATGAACCCACAAATACCCAGAGATCAATTCTCAATGCAGCCCAGCTTTCCACCTAGACACTACCCACCACGACCAAGGCCTAATTTTTTAGCACCTAGACCATATCCTAACCAATTCAACCGTGGCCCTCCTCAGTACAGTCGTAACAACTCTCCCTTCTCCAATCAGCAATATCCAAAAAGAAACTACCAGAATTCAGGTAACTCACTCTCAAACAGACCATATTCAAATAGCCCTCAACCACCAAACCAGACCAGCACCAGTTCCTATAGTCCTAGACCTCCATGCCAGATATGTGGCAGAACAAATCACACGGCTGTTGACTACTATCATCGCATGGACTATGCTTTTCAAGGTCGCAATCCGCCATCACAACTGGCTGCTATGGTTGCACACTCAAACTCAGCCTATGAAGAACAGCAATGGCTGGCTGACAGTGGAGCCAATGCTCATATCACCAACCAACTGGAGAATTTACATATCAAACAACCTTTCCAGCAAGCAGAAGATGTAGTTGTTGGCAATGGCACTAGTCTTACAATAGAGAATACTGGTTCAACACTTCTTCACTCTCTTGACTCTACTTCAACTTAAAAATATCTTACATTGTCCTCAAGCTTCTGCTACTCTTCTTTCTATTCAAAAATTCTGCACTGACAATTCTTGTTACTTTATTCTCACCGCTTCTCATTATTTTGTTAAGGACCTGTTGACCCATGCAACACTCTTGGAGGGGAGGAGTGAAAATGGTTTGTATCCGCTGCAGCTTGGAAGGAACTCTCATAAAGGGACCAAGACTTTTATTGCTTTAATTGGCATCAAGACCACATCACATGTTTGGCATTTTAGATTAAGGCACCCAGCTTTAGAAGTAGTTAATCATGTTGTTAAGAATCATTTACTTCCTGTTTCCAGTTTCAATTTCAATAAAACATCAAGTTGTATTTCTTGTCAACTAGGCAAGGGAAGAAAACAACATTTTCATTCCTCAAATCGTGTATCTCATCAACCTTTAGATCTTATTCATTCTGATGTTTGGACTTCACCTGTTTCATCAATCAGTGGCTTTAAATATCATGTCATATTTGTGGATGACTTCTCTAGATTCACTTGGATTTACCCCATGCAACACAAATATGAATGCTTTGCTAATTTTTTCAAATTTAAACTCTTAGTTAAAAATCAATTCACCTCTAATATTAAACAACTCCAATCTGATGGAGGAGGTGAATATAATTCCACTCAATTCCAATCTTTCTTGACCAAGCATGGCATTCTTCATAGAAAATCTTGTCCTCACACCTCTCAACAAAATGGCCTTGCTGAAAGAAAATTGAGACACATCCTTGAGACAAGTCTTACCCTTCTAGCTCATTCGCACCTCTCCAATAGATATTGGCCAGATGCTTTCCTTACTGCAGTATACATCATTAACATACTTCCTACTCCAATTCTGCAGAATATATCCCCTTTCTTTAAACTCCATAATCGTGAACCAGATTACAAAAGGCTTAGAGTTTTTGGTTGTCTTTGCTACCCTCTCCTTCGTCCATATGGGTTGCATAAATTAGAATATAGGTCTAAACCATGCATCTTTTTAGGATACATCCATGCTGGCTACAAGTGTCTGGATCCTGTTACCAATAAAGTGTACTTGTCTAAACATGTGATCTTTGATGAAGAGTCCTTCCTAACGCAAGATCAAGCTACCTCACTGCTTCCATCCAAGATTAATGCTCAAGGTGATGCACCTTTATTTATTTCTGTACCTACTCCTTTACCCTCTAGTTTATCAACTGCCTCTAATCTTACTGTAGCTCCAGCTTCACCTAAAACCCATGCACCATCTTCACCAGAAACCACCTCTTCAATAACATCAGCCATATCTTCACCACATATACCCAACTCAACAAATCCAGAAATCCCTGCCCTTTTTCCTTCTTCAATTGTCGCCCACCCTCCTGCCCCATCAATTCCACCACCAACTCATTCCATGACAACTAGGTCCAGAACTGGTTCCCTTAAACCAAAAGACTTTTCTGATTTCCATCTTTACCACACTTCCATTCCAGAACTTGAACCAATCTCCTATCGTAAGGCTGATGCTGATCCCAAATGGAGGGTAGCTATGCAGCTGGAATATGATGCTTTAATGTCGAATGGTACATGGACATTGTGCTCCAGACCATCTCATCATAATGTCATTCGAAATAAATGGGTGTTCAAGATTAAGAAGAAGGTTGATGGTTCAGTAGAGAGATTTAAGGCTAGATTGGTTGCAAAGGGGTTTGACCAGCAAAATGGCATTGATTATACTGAGACATTTAGTCCAGTTATCAAAGCTTCTACGATTCGTGTTATTCTAGCATTGGTAGTTCATTTTGATTGGCAAATTAGGCAACTTGATGTATCTAATGCCTTTCTGCAGAGTTCTCTATGTGAAGAGGTCTATATGGAACAACCTCCAGGATTCATTGATAATACACAACCTGCTTTAGTGTGTAAGCTACACAAGGCCATCTATGGCCTCAAACAAGCCCCTCGAGCTTGGTTCACAAGGCTGTCTAATTTCCTTCTTGACATTGGGTTTCAAGCTTCATTAGTGGATACTTCGTTGTTCATATATTTGCAGGGATCTATTCAAATCTACATGCTGGTTTATGTAGATGACATCTTGCTCACTGGTACTCATCCATCAGTCATTTCAACTATCATCATGAAGTTGCAATCTGAATTTCCCCTGAAGGATTTGGGCCCTCTGCATTATTTTTTAGGCATTCAGGTTACTTGAACTGCCACTGGCATTCATGTCTGCCAGACCAAGTATATTACTGAACTTCTCCATAAAACTAATATGCATGAGTCCAAGCATTCCAAGTCTCCATGCACATCAGGGTCAAAACTCTCTAAATGTGATGGGATAGCTCTTCTTGATCCCACTATTTACCGACAGGTTATAGGTGCCCTTCAGTACGGCACTCTCACACGACCTGAGATTGCTTACTCAGTCAATCAGTTATGTCAGCACATGCATGCTCCCTCATCTACTCACTGGATTGCAGTCAAAAGAGTTTTATGATATCTCAATGGTTCCCCTGATCATGGTTTGTACTATACCAAGAGTAATCTCCAATTAAATGCTTTTTGTGATTCTGAATGGGCTGGCTATCCTGATGATTGACGATCCACCTCTGGGTTTGCTGTATTTCTTGGAGATTGTCTCATTGCTTGGAGTGCTAAGAAGCAAGTAGTTGTTTCCCGCTCTAGCATTGAAGCTGAGTATCGCTCTCCGTCAATAGCCACTGCTGAACTATATTGGCTTAGGATGCTTTTTAAAGAACTCAAAATTTTTCTCTCTACTCCTCATGTTCTCTGGTGTGATAATGTTAGTGCATTAGCTCTTGCTTCAAATCCTGTCTTTCATGCACGTACAAAACATATTGAGGTAGACTATCATTTTGTTCGTGAGAAAGTGCTTAATCGAGATATCATCATCAAGTTCATCTCCACACAAGATCAAGTTGCAAATATCTTCACAAAAGGGCTTCCTTCTGCTCGTTTTTTGGCTCTCAAGGTCAAGTTGATGGTTGTTCCTCCCCCCATCAACTTGCGGGGGGGTGTTAAAGGATATCAAGCTTCCATGCGATCAAGCGCAATCGCAGTGCGATCGAGCGCAAATTCGAGTGCAGAATCGATCGTAACATTGGTCGCAGCAGGATCGATCGCAGCATCAGTCGTAGCATCAGTACCGAAGAGTTATGCGAACGATCGCATATGATATGCGATAGAGCGCACACGTGTGTAAAGCCCAGTCTCGCAACAGCAGGAAAGCAGAGACGTAATATGGAAAGATTCATTATGTTGGACAACAAGTAATCTTGGACAGCAAGTAACCTTGAACAGCAAGCAAAATATTAATATTTCCCTCTCCTTATTGTAAAAGGATTTTGATTCTCTAGGTTTAGTTGTAGTACTATATATATTCTTGTAATTTTTCATCTACTTTGAATAAACTCTCTCAAAGTTTTTTATGGAAGCTTGATATCCTTTAACAAAGGGTACTCCTTGTTCTTGATGACTTGGATAATCAATTGTTCCAATTAGATAAGTTGGTTGGAGAAGTTGATTGGCTTGGTTTAGGAAGTAGGATCATCATAATGACAAGAGTGAACAAAGTATTGACTAATCACGGAGTAGTTGATGATCTACTATATAAAGTGAAGGAATTATACTACAACGAAGCTCTTGCGCTCTTTTGTTGGAATGCTTTCAAAGGAAAAAAGCCTACTGATGATTTTCTAGAACTGATGGAACATGCAATAAGTTATGCTGAGGGCCTTCCACTAGCTTTAGAAGTGCTAGGTTCAGATCTGCATGGTAAAGATATACATCAATGGAAAAAGGCATTAGATAACTACAAAAGAATTCCTCACAGAAGTATTCAAGAAAGAATAAGTTATCTGCTAGCAGAAATGCCAATAAGGAAACATTTTAGGAAAGTTATTTTCCTTGAAAATGTTTTCTGTCGAAAACATTTTATGGCATTTACGGCACGCACGAAAAATTAATTTTTTTTATTTGTTATATATATATATATTTTTCATTAAATCGTATTTGTTGTAATATTATTAGTCAAGTTTCATTTACTTGTTATTGTATAATGAATAACAAATCATTGAGAGTAAAGTTTTGAAAATGATTTTCGGTTTTAAAAAAGAAAAAAATTTAAGAATTAATTTGGTGGGGGTCAGGTTTTTTTGAAAATGTTGTATTTAATCCCAATGTCTTTGATCCTGACAAGCTTGGATAGGAGTGTATCTATGTCTTTTGTTTGTTACACAACAGGAAAATATTTTCCGTTGACCACTATTTTACGTCACAGTAAACACCGTAAAATGCAAAAATTATTTTCTAGAAACCATTTTACAGAGCCTTAAACTCAACTAAGACCCAACTTTTCTCTTAAGTGCCAGCTTTAAAAAAAAAAACTATCAGTGGAGGATAGAGAGCCTTAAACTAGAAATTGAGTTTAAAGTAAAAAAGAGAAGTTAAATATTTGTTGGATCTATATTGTGGTTGTATCATATCTCATATTTTTTACCGTGGTTTTACGTCAACTACCCACTTTCGCAATTGATTAAGAATAATAACAAATTGGAAATTTCAAATAATTTTATTTTTGGTCTTCTTTTGAACGCCAAGAAATTTGAGAGAAAGAAATTGTTTGAAAATAATTTTTTTTTTTTTTAAAAAAAAAAAAACTCCAAACACAACCTCGCACCAGTTACAAGCTCCGCCATTAATGCTCTGTTGGAGTTGGAGACCGAGTCCGACACCATCCTCTCCAAAGTCCCAAACCTCAAAGCCCTCTTCAAACACCTTTCCGACTTCAAGGCACTCAGGTTCCCATTCTCTGACTCTTGAGCACCCACAAAAGGACCCAATCTCAAGTTCAAATCGATACCAAGCCCCTCTGTTATTCGGATTCACCATTTTCTTCGCATCGCCTATTTGCGGATGTAAAGATGGTTCTTTCGGGGTTTCGTACTGTGGAATAAAAGAAATTATGCTCAGAATCTCTGTTCAAGCACATTTGAGATTTAGAACACCCATGATGTATATTACTAGAGCAAGATATTACAGCAAGATACAAAGCCATTATTTTGCTACCCATTCGAGCTCTGCAAACTTAATAATTCTAGCAAGTGCTAAAATGTGGACAACTTTTATGCTTTGATTTTGCTGGCACACTACTGATTCATTGCCTTAGGAAACTTGAGAAAGACCCTGATTTTTTTTGAAATTTTAATTTGATGAATATACCTTCTTTTTTTTTTTGACATGTCCACACAAGAGGGGGAGGGAGATTCAAATTAGTGACTTCCGCTTCATTAAGCGTGGTCCCTGCCGATTGAGTTACCTCTTACAGACAATTTGATGAATATACCCTATGTGTTAGAGTTTGGCCTTAAACCAACATTAAAATAAATGAAATGAATTATATACCTATGAAATTTTTATAAAATTTTAAATTTACCATTAATTTAGAAAAAAAAAAAAAAAGAAATTGAGGGCATTTTAGTATTTTTTATAGCTTGCGTTAGGGTTAACGCAAAAAGCTAATGAAGGAGTACATTGAATCAAATTAAAAGTTTAAATTATGAAATTGAGAGTTTTTAAACTTTAAAGAGTCTTTTCAAAATGCGTAAAAGTTTAAGGGGCTTTTGTGAAGTTAATCCAAAAATATTCTAAGACATACTAGTAGATTTACCTAAAAGGTTTATGAAATATAGGTTTTAAAGCTAAAAATAATTTCTTCTTTTAAAGATATATATATATATATCATTTTAAACTTTCAAACAAGCCCTTTGACTACTCATGGTTAACACTGATCCACGTGTTTTTTTACTTATCCCCACAAGAGAGAGATGTAGATTTGAATTATTAATTTCTATTTCATTAGGCGTGATCCTAACCTATTGAGATTCCTCTTTAGACTAACACTGATGCACGTTAAGATTACTTGATTGTCATAATAATGTAGGACACTTTTCGAGAAATATTCCCAAGACCAAGACTCCGAGTATATTTAATATATAGTTCCAAAATCTTACGCCTATGAAGTTTCCTGGAAAAAGACTCAAATTGAAAAGTCTTGCAATGTCCTAAAAGTCAAGCATTCCACATAAAAGCTTTATTAAAAACCAGGATGGGGATTCCCAGCAATTTTTGAAAATTGCCTATTAGTTTTTTTTGAAATCTTGACCATTCATTTTCATCCAACCGCTACCACCACGCCACCTGTCCAAATTAATATAAAACAATAAAATATTATTTAAATTTTAAAAATAAATATAAAATAAAACAATAAAAAAATAAAATAAATTTTTAAAAAACAATGGGGTGGTTCGGCTACCCCATTTTCCCCCTAGGGGGTGGCCGACCACCCCAGATCAGCCTAAGGGGTGGCGTCAGCCACCCCCAAAGGCCGGTTAGTGGTGGCTGACGCCACCCCTAGGGCCTCAGGGGGTGGTTCGGCCACCCCCTACAGCCAAACTCAAAATAAAAAAAAAATTGGGTTTGGCCGTAGGGGGTGGCCGAACCACCCCTTGGGGCCCTAGGGGTGGC